>ML682017.1:130049-557323 GCA_007922195.1 Podocnemis expansa | reverse complement strand
ATATATATATATATATATATATATATATATATATATATATATATATAGTTTAAGACAAAAATTGGCTCTTGTAGTTTCTAAAGGTGTGATTTCAGAACAAAGGTATCAGTTACCAGTTTTTGAATAATTATGAAGATAAGCACCTTGGAGTTTTCTGGGACAGCGGAATACAATTAAGCTACAAAGCAGTGAAGATTTTAACACATGTATAATACTTGATAAAAATACAGTCTGTACCACCCTGAAATCTTCTCAACTTCAAAACAGTAATTTCAACATAAAAATACTTTATTAAAAGCTATTTTTAAAGTTATTAGTGAGACACTATGATACTTTTATTTGGTTCCTCATGAGCTACATACAATAAAGTGTGTTCAATTTTAAGGACATGCTTAAGCGATTTTCTAGCTTTGGTCCAAAATTCTGACATACAGGGAGGCATTGGCAGAAGTGTTCCTTAGAAGAAGTATTGTTGTTAAAACTACCAAAGGTTTCAGAAGAAGTCATTGCTTATAAATGTCTTTCCTAGCAGCTTTAGAATTAGAGAGTTATCTTATGATTTACAAGTCCCTTTCCTTACAATAAATAGTATCCTACTCTTTAAGCGTTAGGTGAACTTAAGGGAGGCTGCTCATTATGTAAAGTACAATCCAAAGTGAATTAGCTGCTAACAATCTAGCTGTTGGTTAACTATTTTAATGGTATTTCAGAAGTGAATGTTTCTGCTAACCACCATGCAAAGTATATGTTTTGATAAAGTGACATTTAATTTTTCTACTGAAAATGAAGTTTTCATGGCTTTTATATGAAATATATTTTCAAAACATGGGCTCTTGCATTTATTTTAGGATGAATTAATGTACTTTTGTTTCTCCTGTGAATTAGGCGCAGTTATCAACCATGACCACTGTGGACATTCCAATTCCTGCTTTAAGTTTAACTGAAGGAAAACCTTTAGAAAGTTCAGCCATTCTTGTGGATGATTCTGAGAAGCAGGGGATAAATATATCAGAGAAACATCTTCAGCCAACAGCTGCAAGTCTAGAAATTAAACTCAAAGCTACTGAAGAAGAAAAATATAGAATTAAAAAGGTGAGGCTGCTCCTAAATGTGTACAGAACTTAGTTACAGCAGGAGCAGGCAGTGAAATCCATAATTAAAGTGTTCGGTGCTTTCTGTTACAAGATCTTGTTTTCAGTTACTTAGAATTTTGCCAAATTTAAATAGTTCAGACTTAAATTGTCTATGTCAGCATCTGTCTTAGACTTTGTTCTTCTATTTATTTGCCTATTTTTTAATTTAAACAATCAGTGGTTCAACTTATTCTAAGAATTTGGTTCGAAGAAAGTATCTTTCCTATGTGAAAACATTCTTACAGCCATTTTGTTGAGAAGTTCCAGTACCTGCTGTGACGCAGGGACTTGACCTTTTGATTCAGGGATTGCTCTGTGATCAGACAGGTGCCTTTCGCTTTCTCTGTGGAAATCTTGCATACCTGTTCGATACAGCTTTGTAAAAGATTGATAGTCACATTCTTCAGATTACACCTACAGTGAATACAGTATAGCCAAGAACTGAGCAGTTCTTCCCCAGCCATTGCTTTTCCTAGCTATTAGATATCCCAGCCTACTGGATATTAGAGCTTTCTCTCCTATACTCTCAATGCCTTCCTGCCTGAAGTCCAGGCAGCCTGGATAAGAGAGAGGAGTTAATTTTACTGAAACATAGGAGCATTGAGGAATAGAACTAAGGATGGTGACAAAGATATAAGAGCTGAGGACAACAGGGATAGGCTGAAGGGAAAGATAGCTCTGCATAAACAGAGTTGGGGACATGTTAGGCCAAAGGTGGAGAAGGACTGGGAATAATGCTACTTTACCTTAGCTGACAATGCTTTAATTTGAACTTGGGGATATTTTGACTTCAGTAAGCTCCTACAATTTAGGTATGTGCCTTGGAACCTCTGGGAATCTAGTTCACAGTTTTTAGCTGGAAGGCAGAAGTTAATACACACAATTCTTGAACACGGTATGTGTTCTTGTTCATTTTTGGGGTGGGTTTGGTGCTTGATTCAGGGGCCTGGCTTTGCCAACTGACAGTGAGGTGCATAAAGGGTATTGGGATCCAAGTCTTTTGATCTGCATGCTCATTTGCCTGTGTGTGTGGGATTTGGGGTCTGGTGCGATCTCAGTGCATTTTATTTTTGCATAATAGTAAATGCCCTAAAATCATTAGATGCATAGCAAGAGCGGAGTGATGGCTTGAAGATTTTTTTTTTTTTTTTTAATGTGAGCATACAATCTAACTCTTTCAATTGTTAGGAGTTAGAAGACTTGATGGAAAAGCATAGTATCCTACAATCAGATTTCTTGAAAGAAAAGGAGGGTGATTCCGTCTCACACCAAGACCGCTACAAAAAGCTGCAGGTAATTGTTTTTCTCTCCATTTGTTGGCTTTCTGGAATAGATATTGTGTAGTAGTTGTTTAACATTCCATAAGTCTTCTAAGTGTCTGTGTGCCTGATCCAAAACCTGCTCAAGTCAGTGAGAAAATTTCCATTTGCTTTTATGGTCTTTGGATCAGGCTGGACGTTTGGTACTGGTATGGGATGGGCTGAATCAATGTTCTAACTATGTTGATCTTAAATTGGTATACTTGAATTGTTAGGCCCTAAATGAAAATTCTCTGATATAGTCCACATGGCGGGAGACTGAAAGAAAATTATATTCCGTACTGGTTGGGTGGTTGCTAGAAATCATAACTGTATGACTTTGCATACTACTGAGTGGATATGAATGATTATTCTCAAAAAGTGTCAGGTAACTTGAATAGGAAGTGGAATAGTTTGAGCATTGCATCACAAACATGTAGATCAGAAATAAGTAATTCCCAGACAACAATATAAAAACTACTTTTGTCACATCATCAGCATCAGATCAGTGACTTAGATATGTAAAATCCTTCAGCACTGGCCCCAGAACGCCTGAAAGGTTAATCAGCGGGGTCCCAACATTGCTTGATATTTGGCATTCCTACATAGCTGCTACTTTGTTTTCTGTTATGTTTAAGGCTAGCTGCAATCTAATACATCCTTCATCAAACAGGAGTGAAATCTTGACTGCTCTATCTTCAGGCCTTGTGATGATGGTACTTTTCTCTTCCTCTTTATGCAGCCAGTCTCCTTGAAATCAGGAATCTCTGTGTAATAACAGAACTGGTTAAACTGGATCAGTTTGCTAACTTCATTTTTAAACATAAAAATTGCTTAAAATCCTAGATTTATTTACAAAATCATAGTATATATTGACTGTAAGGTTTAAAAACCACATTGTCCATAAACTTAGACATTTGAATTGCCAGATTCATTTTGAATACTTTGAGAGAGGCTTTCCTTTGGTTCATGAATAACATTTAAGAATAACGTTTAAGGGACTACTGGTCAGGCTGGCATGAACTGGAGTGTCTGTTGTACCTTTTCACTGTGTCACATTCTACAGCTTTCAAGAATGCCAAATGAAAGGGTCATAGCCTTTAACTTGCTTGAAAAAAGACTCATGTGCTTCCTCCTTCCCTCTTCTGTTGTCTTCAGGGTATACTCTGAATGAAATCAGCAGAGAAGTGAGTCATACTTCTAGGAGATGACAGCTAAAATTACTTTAATGTAATGTGAATACTGGACTACTTCTGTTAGTACAGCTTTTAATGCCAGTTCCTTTTGTCTGCCTCCTTTGGCTTCATAGCACTTAGGTCAACACCTGTGGCCACACACTGAGTAAACTTGGCTGCTTCAGAGTACAGATGTCCGGCTCGCCAACAATTCTTTTTCTAGCAGAAACAGCTGGTTATTAGGCTGTTGACTTGCATAGCTTGAAAGCAGACTGTATTGCAGACTATGGAATATCCTCGGGAACTCTCAGATTAAGCCTTTAATGACTGATCCTATCTTCCCAAGTAATAAGTTTCTCCAATTTACCTTCTGTTCTTATAAGAAGTTTGTTCATTCTAATGTTTAAATTTAATATCAGTACAAACATATCTCAGGATCCACATATAAAGTCATTTATGTGAAAATGCATAGTTTCAGATGATTTTATATATTTGTTTTATAAACTTACTTGTGCTATTTTAAATGACGACTTGCATCTCAATGATAGGTCCTTTTTGTACCTCTGAATACTATTGTGGACAGACTTTATGTACTATTTATAAAAAGTTTGAGTTTTCCAACATTTGTAACCTAAAGAGTCATCAAAATGAGGACTCAGCTTACTTGCAGTGGACTAGGGGTGATGGGTAAATTTGATTGTAAGTAATACTAGATCGAAACGGCAGACCAATTCTTAACACAATGTAAAATTGTTTCTTTTTTTAGCCTAGGATATGTTTGGACAGTTCTTTTACTGCCAGCTGCTACCTTTCCTGAGACCTGAGGGGATGTCAGCAATGTGTATACACATATATAGACATTTATAGGTACATCATGTAAATCCAAAGAATATTTAAAAGGCAAATTTCCTGTTCCATAAAGTATGCAACAGAAGCTTTTTGGTGAAGTATTGTTTAAAAAAAAAAATGAAACTAGAGGGGTGGAATTAATATGGAAGGTGACACCATCACACTGGGTCTGAATAGGTTAACTGGATAACTCACTACAAAAGGTAATGTCCCCTTTTTTAACATTTTCACCTTCTCATCTATTATTGTTAAAGGCCCATATGCACACTGTTTGAATTAAAACAGATTGTTTGGTTTGCTGAAACAGAGTAACAGATTACCCCTCTGCAGGAGCAATGCTGCCCCAGAAAAAGACCCAGGGCCTGCCAGGTAAGGCAGCCACTGGTGTGGGCGTTCCAGCACTCGACTGTGCAACTGCCACAGTGGGGCACTGGCACTGGGATTCGGGGCACATGCCCCGTGTGCACGGCACCAGTGATGCTACTGGCCCTCAGGAATTGTTTGAATTGACCTTTTGACTCCCCCTTCTCTGCATGTATGTATATACCTGACATACTGTAGTTTTCATTTCATGCATCTGAGGAAGTGGATTTATGCCCACTAAAGTTTATGAATAAATTTGTTAGTCTTTTAAAGAGCCACAGGACTCTTTGCTGAAACAGACTAACATGGCTACTTGGAACTTGTCATTTAAACCAATGATTCTCAGCCTTTCCAGACTACAGTACCTCTTTCAGGAGTCTGAAAAGTTCCACTTCACTTAAAAACCACTTGCTTGTCAAAATCTGACTTAAAAGTACAAAAGTGTCCCAGTACACTGTTAATGAAAAATTGATTGTTTCCTCATTTTTGCCAAATGATTTAAAAAAAATAGATGATATATAAATATTGCACTTACATTTTAGTGTATGGTATGTAGAGCGATGTAAACAAGTCACTGTTAGTTTGAAATTTTAGTTTGTACTGACTTCTCTGTGGCTTTTTATGGAGTCTGTATTAAAATCGAGCAAATATCTAGAAGATGATTTGATGTACCCCCTGGAAAACCTGTGCCATATCTATGGGGGTATGTGTGTCCCAGTTGAGAATCTCTGATTTAAAAAGCCTTAATGGTGGTGCTCCTTTTAAATCAAATGAAGTCATTAGTTTTAATCATTCCAGTTTCTTTTGCTGAGAGAAATTATGAACGCTACAGGAGATGATACCGATGTTTTTACAGTCTTTTGTCTTCAGTTCTTAGTTTTTCATAAGAACAAAATAGTTCTATATATGGTTCCATCCACTGCTCACAAGTGTCCCACTTGCATATCTGATTCAAGAAATTGTCCTAGCTTCTTTTCTTACACATTTCTTCCTTAAACAAGAATGCTGCTTGTTTTTGCATCTCGGTTGTCATGGAATTCTATCTGAGTACTGTCTTCAAGCTCTTCAGTTTTTTGTGTTTTGTTCATTTAAATATATTGAAAGACAAAGGAATGATCATACAGTAAATAAAAATGTTGTAATGATTGCATGTTACTGAGGCAATGATGCTTAGGGCTAATCAGAATCTACAGAAGAAAACTCCCCACAACTGCAAAACTGGCATGTGGTCTTATGAACACATACAGATGGAGAAGCTGACACAGTGATGTTATAATACTGAGCCAGAAACATCATTACTGTTGTAACGTGGATTAGAATTCAGAATTTCTTTGAATTCTTAGAATTTCTTTACTTTGAACACCAGTACTTGGCCTAGCAGATGTGTGCAGTACTCTCACACTCCTGTGTACAATCTGTAAAAGAGGAAAATAAAATTTTTTCAGATTAGTGTTTCTATAAAATTTTAAGTTTTAAAAAAAAAAGCATAAGTGTAGCATGTGGTATACTCACATCCTTAATGATGATCTCACATATTTCTGCAACAGCCATAAAAGGGCAGAACAGACCATTCATAAACTGAATGCACAAATTACTCTTAATTGATGTTATATACTTTACCCAATATTTAATCCAAATCTTTGGTTAAGATTTCACTCACACAGGCTAATAAATTCAGAGTTATGCTTCCCACATTCTCACTTGAGTATTTGTAATATTTTAAAATACACAACAGCGTTTTGTAACTTTAACTTCTTTGCATATGAAATGTGGCCAGGTTAGAATGGTTGTGGGAACCATAACTTTGAATTCCTGACTTTTCTATATGCAGCATCTCAACCATAAAATTGCATTAAAGCAGTTGTATCCATATCATTTCCTTGTTTACTTAGAGAAAGGAAGCAGGTGCCAGTATTTTGTGTCTGATTTTCTGATCAAGCAGTCAAATATGTGTTCATCTGAAAATTCTCGTGTTCTCTTTCTCTAAGCCCCGAATGTCCTGTGCTAGACCTTTTCTACTGCCATTTTTGTGGTATGAGACACATAACTTTGTCTCTTCAAATTAAATTTATGGACATTTTAAACTTGTAAAAATTGAACTATGGCTTTTTCTGTATTGATATGCTGTAAAACTGAATATTTACTACATTTTATGTATCTTTGTTTTAAGGAGTTATTTCTAATGAAGATTTATATTACAGAAGGAAATTGTCCCTTTTTAAATAGATGGCCTTCTCATGTTAAAAACAAAGCAGATAACACAAACAAAATGAAACAGAATAGATAATGCAGTGATTTTCCCTCTCTATTTGGTACTCGGGAGGCCACTTCTGGGTTATTGTATCCAATTTTGGGCCCCCACTACGGAAAGGATGTGGACAAATTGGAGATAATGCAGCCCAGGGCAATGAAAATGATTAGAGGGCTTGGCACATGAATTTTGAGGAGAGGCAGAGAGAACTGGGCTGATTTAGTGCACAGAACCAAAGAGTGAGGTGGGGTTTGATACCAGCTTTCAATTGCTTGTAAAGGAGTGGGGAAGTTGCAGAGCAGAAGGAGCTAGGCTGTTCTCAGTGTGACAAATGAAAGAATGAGGTGAAATGGTCTCAGCTGCAGTCAGGGAGGTCTGTGCTGGATGTTAGGCAAAGCTTTTTCATTAAGTGGGTGGTGAAGCACTGGAATGAGTTACCTAGGGAAGTGGTGGGATCTCCATCTTTTGGAATAAGGTATTAAGTTCTGGCTTGACAAAGCCTGGTTGGGATGATTTAGTTGCAGTGGCTCATGTTTTGAGCAGGGTGTTAGACTAGATGACCTCTCGAGATCCCTTCCAATCCTAATCATCTGTGATTCCATGAACACTGTATTTGAGAAGGAGAGAGAGTTGCATTTCATCATGTTGCCATAAAGCTAGGCTCCAAAACTGTGAAGTGGAAACTTTAATTCTTTAACCACATTATTTATCTGATATGACTTGTGATGTATGGGCTGCTTGCAGACAACATCATTAAATGATTCATAAAAAGTGGATAGTTGTTTTCCTCTGCCTTTTCTTAAATTTACCACACAAACTTATTTGAAGTTATATAGCATCACTGCTGGAAAATTCTAATTGGAGCTATACAAATTTTCCCCGTCACCAACTCTTTTAGACAGTGAGTAGGCTTTTTTTCCCCCAATAGAACAATGTAATTGATGTGGTATGATCTTTCCTTTGAAACACAGTTTCAAGATTTTTCACTTGGCAGCCCAGTTTTTTTTTTTTTTTTTTTTTAACAAAGTATGTAGTTGTTTTGGAAGTACTTGGCTTTTTAAAAAATCCTTGTTCTCATTGTTTTTCCCTTTTGTTTAGGAAATGTCTTTGCAACTTCCAAATGTGATTTCATTCTTCCTGTGTAAGATAACAATAGTCTAATTGTGGTAAAAGTCATGAGCAAAAATGATTTCATTTTGGTTACATTTAAACTCAAAAATCTATTTTTCTTTTTTTATTCACAACAGTTGTGTGAACTGGAGGATAGTCAGAAAGTCACGTAGCCTCTTTGATATCATAATGTTTTAGAGACATAAGAACAAATGAAACTTGTGCTTAAATGGGACACATTTTCAGTGCCACACTTCCTGAGTGTTTGAGTTAGACAGGGTTTGTTGTCATTAATGGGACTTGTATATCAATTTCCTGTGTACTTTATCAAAGGTTTAACATAAATTGGGACCAAATAGTGAACTGATACTCAATGTAGGAATACTGTTGTTGCTGTTAGATGACAAAATCCCTATGTATTCCTACATTACTATGTTTGATGATGTTAGTTATTTGAAGAGCATCTATTAAACTCTCAGTTCTAGACACAGAGCATGCAAAATTGTGAGACAAGAAACAGTTATTTGCATAAGTGCATTTTAAACAAGGTAACTGAAAATAAACTCTAAATATTGTGGTTGCAGTCCATACATGCATAATCTTTGAGGCAAATTGATGTGCTTATGTTTCTACTCTGATTAGTATCTACTCGTTTATTTCTTTTATTCACTTATTTATTTTGCTTATCATTGCATATACATAACTAAGGTTAATTATGGATTTGTAGCTGACTTAATTTTTTTTTGTTTCTAAAAAAAATTAAACAATAGAAACATTTTTGGATACGTTGAACGTCAGTCATGTGATTTTCACTTGACTTGTAGAAAATAGAATGTAAAGCATTTCAAACAGAAGTTTTCAGTAATTCATAATTTAAATATACAAACATATAAGCTCAATTTAGGAAATGTTACTGCTCACTGCTTCAGGCAAAAATTCACTTGGACAGTTAATTAGATGGCTGTTTCCCTGCTCTTAAGCCTGTCTTTTTAGGTTTTTGTTTTTGTTTTTATTTTTTATTTTTCTTTTTTCGGGAAGACAGTCAGTTTTGTGTCTGCAAACATTACTCATTTACACTTTGAGTCTTGCAAAAGTTTTTTTTTTCCCGTTTTCCCTTGTGTGCTCAGATCATATACATACTTTTAACATTTTGCTCTAGTGAAGTGTCTTATCTGAACGACAAGTTTCAAAGGGTAGTCATGTTGGTCTAGTTCAGCAAAACAAACAAGGAGCCCAGTAGCACTTTTAAAGACTAACAAATTTATTTATCGAATAAGCTTTCATGCGAGAACATGCCTAATGAAGTGGGATTTTCTCACATGGAAGCTCATGCAATAAATAAGTTTGTTAGTCTTTAAAAATGCCACAAGACTCCTGGTTTGTTTTATCCAAAGCAAGGTTGATTATATACAGGTATCCCCTCCTATGCTAACTTGTGGAGAAGAATTCTGTAAAAATAAAGGATATAATACTGGCTCAGACTGAATGACCAACATGCAAAATCCAGTGAGTTTATATATTGATGGTCATGTGGCAGCTGGCTGATCTTAATACAGAACACATCACTACTGTGGCCTGAGTTTTTTGTGCTCCTAACCACTGGATTTCAATAGGAAACCAAACAAGGAATAGATCCTGAATTTATGGAGGGAATGAATTCTATGACAGTTGTGAGGGCTGCTTCTGAGTTAAAATTACAGTACTGGGTCTTGTCAGAAGAAGTTCTCAACTTCAAAAAAATTCATCTGATTGGAGACAGTAGCCATAGGGTGACCTACTCTAATGAACAGGAAGTATAACGGTAACTCCTGGAAGCATTCACTCTGACTAGTGCCAAGGAGGAAGAATGAGTTTCTGTGATGATGCTATATGACCTTGAAGGATAAAAGTAAGATTGATGACCTCAAAAATCAGTTAATGTTGCAGTTTGTACAGGACTCTTAAATTTAAAAAAGAAATTGCTGAGAATGTTACATTACAAAGATTTGACCTTTCTGCTTGGACACTCTTGAACACCCACAATAAAATCCTCCGAGAGGAACTAAAGGCTATGTTGCATTGGATTTAAAATGTGAATGTTTTGGGGAATGCATGATTCATTTGATTTTACATTATAATGAAAAAAAGAGAAACCTCAAAAAATCGTATTAGCTTTTTGTTGGCTTCATTGTTAACATTTCACATATTATAGCTCAGTGGTGTTTCAAGTGTCTACAGTTACTATAAGATTTATATCTTGGACGTGTGACTGTGACATTTTTAATGGTCTCATGCAACACAAGTCAGGCAGGCAGTTACCAAAGATCAGTGCATTTCAGTACTTCTGAATTTTGAATCCATAAGGAAAATAAAAATTCCAGAAAACACATGTAAAGAAATTATAGTATGACCACAGCACAATACCTGCTTTACTTTGCTGACAGCTACATGCACATGCTACTACGTCTCAGTTTTCACCATAAGAAAGTTTCAAAACAAACTAGTAAACCTCTGAGAAAAATCTGTCAAAACCATCACAAAGTATGTAAACTACAACATCCTAAGGAAAAGCCTTACCACACAGCCAGATGTGTATCACAGAGACTTCTATAATGTACAGGTTGTTCCCAACTAGTTTCATGAATAAAATATTTTAAGTTTTATGTGACTGTCATTACATACACATGTATATTTAAGCCATACACTGACATTTTGCTAAAATGACCAGTCACTCTTAATTGAAATCTTTGACTATGTGCTTTTCTCCCTCCAGTGCCTTAAAACTTAGATTAAATATGAAAATAAAAGATTTCCCTGGTCTTAGAGATAAAAGAAGAAAAGGCTGAACACTACATTACAGGTGTGTCTTATTTAGATAGCAAACAAGGAGTACTGTAGCACCTCTAAAGACTAAAATTTATTTATCGTGTGAACTTTTGTGGGAGAAAATCCCACTTTGTCAGATGCTTTGAAGATGGGGAATTTACAGAATGGGAGGAAAATATATGCAGGGAAGTGTAAGTCACAGGATCAGGTCAGACGGATCAGGTCAAATGGAATAATCAATGCAGTAGTTTAGATTCAGACACTGAGGAACAGCATAGAGAGGAAGATGAGGTCAAATCACTACCCTGCATATATTTTCCTCCCCTTCTCTAAGTTCCTCATCTTTAAAGCATCAGGTGACATAGGATTTTCTCCCACAGAAGCTCATATCATAAATAAATTTGTTAGACTTTAAAAGTGCTCCTAGACTCCTTGTTCATTTTGCTGAACTAGACTGACACGAACTACCCCTTTGGAACTTGCTTTGGATGTTCACATTTAAAAGATGATCCATCTTATTTACAAGTCTCCCTTTTTTTGAGTTATGTAGTCCAGAGATCCAGTCCATTCGGATGATCCTTTTGGATGCAGGACCGGCCTGGAAATGGACATCCAAAGCTTTTGGTTTATGGTAATCAAATGGAATTTACTGTGCTCTGCAGTAGGATAAAAAGTGCTTCTGTCTTCAAAATATATTTAATATAGTCTGTAACTTATGAAAGTGAGTTTGAATTATCCTAGTTGCAGAAGTTACCTCAACTGAAGGGAATTTAAGGAAGCAAGGCATTTCCTTGTTCCAGTGACTGACAGGTCTGATTTTTTTTCCCTGCTCCCTGGACTGAAAGTAGACTGAGTACCATTCTTAATGTGTCTGTGGACCTTATGTCTTGAATAAAGCAAATTTATAAGTATTGATGTATTTCCTGTCCTGTCAGTCTAGTTTTGGTGGAAGAGCAGTTCTTTCCTGCTTCTGTAAATAGATGCAGAAAAAACCAACACAATTAAAATAGTATTTGTAGTTTTTTTAATAACTGGTTTAGTAAAAAACAGTTTAGGTATGGGAACCTGGTCCATATAATAGCTCCAACTGGTTTTAAATTAATCCAGCTGAACTGATTTTAAAATAGACTAGAACATTTTTTTGGAAATCTTTCATGTTGTAAACCAGGTTTTAGAGAAGTGTTGAGACAAACATCTGACAAATACAGGGTCTCCTGTTACCTAGGAGTTGGAATCTGAATGACAAGTCTTCTGTGTGGTCTGTCAATGGGAACCTGGATTTGAAGATCATTTTTGGGCCATAAACATGGGAAGGAAACTCCTGATGGCACTGTCATTGCAAAAAGTGATTTTTCTACCATTTTAACCATCCTACCTTCTTATTTGTTGTACCGTGCTGTTTGAATCAAAACAACTTGCTTGATTTGCTGAAAAAATCTTAACTGACCTTTTGACTTGCCCTTCTCTGCATTTATATATTCCTTACTGTAATTTCCATTTACAGTGTTCCGGATTCTAGATTTGGGTTCCCCAGCATTGAATAGAGGGGAATGATCACATCCCTCAATCTGCTGGCAACACTCTTACTGATGCAGCCTAATATGTCGTTAGTCCTTTTGGCTAAAAGAGCACACTGTTGACTCATATTGAGCTTCCCATCCACCATAACCTCAAGGTCCTTTTCTACAGTACTGCTGCTTAGCTGACCGGTCCCCAGCCTGTAGCAGTGCATGGGGTGTTTCTGTCCTAATTGCAGGACTTCGCACTTTTTCTTGGATTTCCAAGGGGTCCAGTTATGTGTCTGGTTCTGGATCTGTGCTATAGAATTGAACTGTGCATGTGTAAATGAGTCTAGTAGCAAATTGTTCTGTGTACTCACACTAGGGGCGCTGAATTGGTTTCAGAACTGTTTCTCACAAACTCTAAGAAGGGACCAATATGATCATCCAGTCTGACCTCCTGCACAATGCAGGTCACAAAAAACTTACTTACCCACTGCAGTAATAAACCTCTAACCTATCACTGAGTTATTAAGGTCCTCAAATCATGATTTAAGTACTTTAAGATACCGAGAATCCCCCAGCAAGTGAGCTGTGCGCCATGATATAGAGGAAGGTGAAATCCCTTCAGAGTTCTTGCCAGTCTGCCCTGGGGGAAAATTCTTTCCACACCCCAAATATGGGGACCAGTTAAAACCCTGAGAATGCAGACGAGTCTCACTAGTCAGGCACTGAAGAAAGAATTCTCTGTAAAAACTCAGAACCCACCCCATCTAATGTGCCTGGCATATCCAGGAACAGTAGTCCAAAAATCGGTCAATTGCCAAACTAGGTCATCCCATCATGTCATCCCTGCCATAAATTTATCAAGTTCAGTTTTTTGAAGCCAAGTAGGTTTTTTGCCCCCACAACTCCCCTTGGAAGGCTATTACAGAACTTTACTTCTCTGATACTTAGAAGCCTGCATCTATTTTCACACCTAAATTTCCTGATGGACAATTTGTATGCACTTGTTGTGTCCACACTGGCACTGTACTCAAATAATTCCTCTCCAACCCTGGTATTTATCCCTCTGATGTATTTAATTTGCCACACATTTAATAGCCAGCATGATTTAAATGGGCCTAATAAATTTAAACTGGGATTTTAACTTGAGTCTTGGTGCCTTTACTTTCATAGGTTCTTTTGTTCATGCTCTTGTTTCTGTTCTTTTTTTCCACCAGAAGCTGGAGAATTATAGTAGCATTAGGTTCTGCATTGAATTTAATTGTATCCAGTGTGGTGTAGTGAGTGCTAGTGAAAGGGATCATTTCATAGCACCACTGGTGAAATGTTTCATGTGGAAGCTTAGTACTACTATAAGCTCAACCACTACTGAATGCCATTGTAAAGGGTATGGTAACTGAAGGAAAAAGGTGGGTCTCTGATGGTTGGATTAGCAGAATGCTTGAGTTGTGATGGAGGTTGCAGCACTTTGTAATCCATTTATCACTTTCCCTGCTCCTTAACTCTTAGTTTGAAAACTGCTTCTGTAAAAAAAAAATAAACCTGGAATAAAATAAGGTGAAACATTTTACTTCATTCAGTACATCATCTGAATCTGAAAAAAGTTGTTTTAAATAGGATTGGAGGCAGGTCCTGAAGGAAGGTGCTGTTTGTGGCTAGAATACTAGAAAATGTATGTTTTCTTACAAAACTAATATATGACTTACATCCTGTTAAATACCATCTTCTAACAAAATATTTAAGTTGGTTTTAGGTGCAGACATAGAGGAGACAGAACACTAATAATGAAAAATAAGTGTTTAAAAAAACTTACCTACTGTACTGCAACTAAATTTATGTACCAGAATCCAGAAACTTTCATAGGTCACAAAAGGATGTAAAATTAATGTACAGTGTGGAAATTGCAGAACCCCAAAAGGGCACTTGCAGAGTAGCTACTAAGCTGGCTTTTTGCTGAATGGTGAAAGATGTTTTGATTATGTGGCAACAATCCCCTGCCCACCTTTCTTTCAATATTGTGCCAGAGACCTCATATTTATTCATCTTTAAAAAAAATATGCATTTTTTTATATTATTCTGTCCACTTTTCTTCCTGACATTCTTTTTTAAAAAAGTCTTTATTATTCTTTCACACGTCACATTTTAGGGTGCGTGCGTGCGTGCGTGCATGTATGTGCTTTTGATGCCTTGTATCCTTTCTCTAAAATAATTTTCTTAAGATCTCATTTTTTGTTTAAATTCCTATTTTTTTGTTTCTGTTTCAACATGATTTTAAGTACCATTACTGCCTGGCATAGAAATACTTTAAAATGATAAGTTAGAAATAGACCAGCTGCATAAAGATGTTATCTGTAAGAACAGCTAACTTGGAAAATGGTTTGTTGGTTGATCTATCAGGATAGAAAAGGCATGGTTAGAGCTTTGTTTGATATCTCACCACAGTTCGTGACTGCCATGCAATTTTCAAGAACCTGGTGAAGGGCAAGGAGGGGGTGCGTATTTTGTATGGAAGTCTGGGGAGATAAAGGGGTGAAAGTCATCTCATCTCTTGTTGACCCATTTCTGAAGGTTTTCTTTAGTTAGCTATGACATCTTATATGACTCAACTGTTCTTCTGAATTGCATTTTTTGTATGTGAATTGTTGTGATTCAGTTTATATATGACCAAAGTGATGCTGTAATTGCTTTAGTCCATTTAGTCTTTTTGGTTTTTTAAAATAATATTTTTCAACTCAGATTTATATAATGTTTTCCCCTCAGTAAATGTTTGCAAGCTCACAGAATGATTAATTTGAAGATTTAAATCAAGGTTTGGAAAGTACTCTGTGACATTTTAAATAATCATGTTCTCAAACTATTAAGAATTATTTTTTAGTTTTCTTGGCTGAAGATAAATTACATCTGTATGCTGAATTCATTTAGAGAAAACTAACACTAAACAAGACTAGAAAATGTATTCTTAAAGTTGAAGGCTAGTGAGATAAATGAATTGCCCTTGCACACAGACATTCCTTGTATTACAGTACCTTAAATAATAAATCTACAATTAATAAGGCATAGTATTGATTTAAATTGCAAATTTGTTTCCTGAAATATGCTACATTAATTCAAGTGAGCAGCCTTCATTGCTCAAACTAAATTTCATAATGAAATTGTATTTAAAAACCTGACAGCTATTCTCAAAACATCTCTGTTCTGGTTTTCATGACTGGAGAGCATGAAAGTAATTTTGAATGTAGTTTTGTTCTATAACTTTTGAATTAGTGTAAAGGATAAGTTCAGTGTGATTGGCTGTAGCTATCGTATGTCCAGTTCCCTTCATATCTGTATGGGGAGAGAAATCTAATTTGATTGGTCTTTGTGAAGGCTGGAGCATAGTGCATGTGAACTTCTAAAGTCTTAAATAAAGGAATGACCGTATCATTCAAAAGCCCTTTTTCCTCACAGACAAGGTTAAGGCAAATGATAAGACAGTGCACATAACTAAAGAAATGGTTTTTAAAAATGGAATCAGTGATGGTTAGGAGGACAGAATGGAAAACTCGCCCTGCCCCCAACTCCTTAAGTTCAGCAAGGCCGATCATCAAGAAGTAATTTAGGCACAACTAAATGGTATGTTCCAAGGGGCCAGCTGTGTTAGTCTAGTTCAGTAAAACACACAAGGAGTCCTGTGGCACTTAAAGACTAACACATTTATTTATTGCATGAGCTTTTGTGGGAGAAAATCCCACTTTGTCAGATGCTTTGAAGATGGTGGGAACTTACAGAATGGGAGGAGTTAAATACGGGGAGGTGCAAATCATGGGTTCAGGTCAGACTGTAGGAGCAAATCAAAGCAGTTAAGATTTGAACACTGGGGAACAGCATATAGAGGAAGATAATGTTCTCTTCCTCATATGTTCATTAACTAAGAAAATAATTTTTGCCAATATTATGTCTCAAGGGCTAGTCATATTTATGGGGTTGATACTGTAAAGCATTTTGGTAGGATAATGTTTTAGTATTTTGCTGACTATTCCTTTATTTTGACAGTTGCATAAATATAGTTTAGAATAGGGAGGTATATGAAGTATTGGTATAGGGCCCTGCAGTGCGGTAGCTGAGGATCATCTCAAATGATAAAGCATACTTTTAGTTTTACATAAGAATTGCTATACTGAATCACATTTTATTGTCCTGTTTCTGGTAGTGGCTAGTATCAAATGTTTTTCTTAGAAAAATTAAACAAAATTAGTGTTTGTGAATGAAGCCAAGTTCGCACAATTGGTCTGTTGAAATCCTATTTACCTACAGAAAAGGTAGAACATGAGCAGAGAGAATGCAACCTTCCTCATAGTATCCTGCAATTAAGGCCTCATGCTTTGCTTAGACTTTCATTAAAGATGCCAATTGTAAAGATATTTTGTGTTAAATGGACTCTTGTCTGCTTTGAACTTTATTGAAACCAGTGAATACTGGCTGGAAGTAGTGATTTTGTGTTGTCATTGAATGGGTGACATTTAAACCAGTGATTTGAAGGTGAAATGGTGTCTCAACAGAAAAAGAAGCATATCTAAATCCACTTTATCATCCCAAAACCCAATTAAGGTACTGGCATACATTTATAGTGTTCTTTGAGTGTGTGTTCATCTCTTCTCTTGTTAAAAGATACTTGTATTACATAGAGATCACTGTAATAACTACACGCAAATTAAAGACTCCAACAGGAAAACTCACAAAACTAGACCTTGTATTGATTGGTTGTGGCTAGATTCTAATTAACCCCATAAGTTGATGAAGAAGAAGACTTCTTCTTGTAAATGTTATAAGTACACAAAATGAAGCACATTCAAATAATTTCTCTGAGTGATTACTCATGTAAACATTTAATTACAGGTATCATGCCTCCAATTCACTCAAGTTGGAGACATGGACCATTGTGTTTGGTGTGAAGGATGTAAAGAAGCCTGGCTGCCAACTTCCTTTCAGTTCCTTCTTACCACTCAGAGTGAAAGTCAGAGCCTCCCACTATGCTTTGAGCATAAGTTTCCTCATCTTGTGTAGCCAGCATTGTTTCATTCTGTACAGGGGTCTCAGTGTTTAATGTAGTTTAGCTGAATTCTCCTGGGTTTTTCCTCAAAATCCAGGATATTCAGCATTTAAGCAGAGTTTAGCTTGCAGGGTAGTGATTCCAGAAAGTGAGAAATACTTCATTTGCAAACTTTGTCTGTACTCACAATGGAGAGCACATTTACTTACAGAAGTGCAGTTACTTCTGCTAGACGTGTTTCAGAGCCGCATGTGCTTTTGGTGGACCCCATTACACAGTATTTCATGACAATGAGTTTTTTCCTCGAGGGCCCACCTATAGTTTAGGTCCAAGGGGGTTTTGGTTTTGTATCTGAACACAAGCAGATCAAGTCTGATTATTTCTTAAGACACATGAAACCAAAGCCAGAGAGAGAGGAAGAGACTTTATTCTTTGAACATCCAGAGGGTGCTAGCTTATTATTTAAACCAGATCAAATCTTTCAGAACCTCCCCCATGCTGACTGAGATGTATACCAAAATGGTTAAAGGATTACTTGTCGAGCCTTGGAGATGAGTTCATTGTGAGTGAATCAGATATTGCTATGGCCTTGCTAAGATACTTGCCCCAGTGAGGATAACAGCTCTTTCCACAAGTTCTCAACCTACGTCAGTCTTCTTAAGCAATGTACATATTATGGACTTCCCTAGGCTGTGCATACTGTTGCTGGGCACTGCTGTGAACATTGGCAAATTGGTCCTATAGCCATTCTTCAAGTAACATTAAAAAAAAAAAAAGACGTTAAAAAGTTGCCTAGATTGGAATGTATATGTGCACAGACATTCGAATTAGCTTCAACTTCAGAGCCCTATGCGGATACACAAGTGTGGATCCGCACCTGATCCACATTCGAGCCATGTGAGCAGCTATCTGATCTGCAATCCATATCTCCGTGTTTTATGGGTATCCATATCTGCACTTCCCATGCCTTGCTGCAGCTCCGCTCCGCTACTCCTCATTACACTGTGCTTCTGTTGATTTGTGTTCCTGCCTGTGTGTGTTCTGTAATGTGACAACTTAAAAGCAGAGAGAGGCTTAGTAAATGTGCACACACGTTTTATTTTAAACAAAGTTTTAGAGAGTCCTAAGGATCCTGCTGCAACCTCTGGTGTTCTGCAAGTGCTCACTAACTTCTCTTCACTTCTGTTATTCTGCCTGGGCTGGGCTGGGCTGGGCTGGGAAGTTGGGGCTGCTGCAATTACAGCAGATCAGTGGAGGTGCAGACTGGCCACTGGAACTGAACAACAGCTCTGATGTGCTGGGCTGGAGCTTTCACTGTCTGGAGTCAGAAAGTTAAGAAAATCTAGGGGTGGGACGAGTACCTGAACTAGCCAGTTAAAGCCAGCAGGCAGCTTGCTAAGCTCCCGATGCTGTTCAGGGCCCCGGCTAACCCAGATCTGAGCAACTCTTACTCCCCCGGGGCTGACCATGTGAAATGGGGGCTGCTGAGATCACTCAGCTGTTTGGTGCCGGGGGGAGTGGCCAGCAGTGGGGGAAGTGGTAGAGGGGAGCAACTGTTACTCTGCCTGGACTGGCCCTTGGATTCAGCCAGGGCTGTAGATGTAACTAATCAGATATTCTGGGTGGAAAAATGGTAGTCTCTGTATGTACAGCTGGCAGCAGATAAAAATAGCATCTGCATCCGAGCCCCAAACCGTGGCAACAGGTCTGCGGATGTCTGCATCTGTGGATAAAAAGCAGGTATCTGCAGGGCTCTATTCACCTTCACCTTCACCTTCCTCTTCCATTGACCCATCTTCCTCATTCCTATGAAAACTTGCCTGTTAATGAGAAGGAACATGGAGGGAGTTGATTGTGAGGCTGCTCTGAGTATGAAGATTTCCAGGGTGCATTTGCTGTCCATCCGTACTGCTAGCAAGTGTCTCCAAATTAAATTTGTTGGTCACAAATACAGCTACGTTGTGCACATGTACATTCTACTATATCTCAGAGAGCAACAGGTACTGCAAAGGTAAGCAACGTTAAAAATATGTGGTATTTACACTTCAGGACATCTTAATCCATTTGTAATATTTTGTAGTCAAATAATTTGGGGCTAGATCCTGAACTATTATTGAGGATTGCACAGAACAGATTAGTAGAGGGTCTAGAAGCAAATGGGCCTTTAAAGCCACCCATGTACTCTCCTGGTATTGGGGACACTTGGGTGTCGGTCTAGTTAGGGTGTACAGGCTGCTCCATGATCAGTTGTGCACAATGAACTCTAGTTTGGTCATTACCTCTATACCAATTGCAGGGAGAAAGGGGGTGGTGTAAAAAATGCTATGCTAACTTCATGGTGGTGTGGAAACTACTACATTGGTAGACTTCTCCAGTGGTCTGGCTTTAGAACAGCTGTGTGTAACTGTAGTGCAGAGGTGTCTAGGGTATGGTATTAAGACCAATCAATTAATTATAAGGAGTCGTGTGGCACTTTAAGACTAACATTTATTTTCCACATGAGCTTTCGTGGGAGAAAATCCCACTTGGTCAGATGCTTCAAAGATGAATGAACTTACAGAATGGAATGAAAATCAATGCAAGGGGGTGTAAAACATAGGATCAAAGCATACAGTAACAGCAAATCAGAGCAATTGTTAGGTTCAAACAATGGGAAGCCTGAAGTCAAATGACCTTTTGTAATGGGAAAAGAACCCATAGTCTGGATTCAATCCTGCTGTCACAGAATTTAGTTCGCATATTAATTCAAGTTCAGCTGTTTCTCTTTGAAATCTTGATGTCCCAGTCACATCTCTAATGATGGTCATTAAATCATTTAGGTGTGCATTTTTTACCAACTTTCCATCACACCTGGAGTGCCATAATCTTCATCTTCTGAAAGTAGGCTGAGAATACCTTGTAAGCATCCCACACACTTCTCAGCTGCCCAAAGTATAGTTGCCATAAATGTAAAGCAGGGGATATCACTTAGCAATTTTGGGGGGATTGCCAGAGGTGTAGAAAACATTCCATGCACAAGGGGAATGAAAGGAGACTTCTGACTGTTACTAACAGGGCTGACCCTAGGGGGGTCTAGGACGAATCAGTTTGTGCAGGGCCCCCCCATTTTAAACTTTGCAGCGCAATGTTCCATTTAAGCCAGTGGTTCCCAACCTGTGGTCTTGGGGACCCCCAGAGGTCTGCAGACACTTTGCAGGGGGAATCCAGCTACAGCATTGATGCTCCCTTCCAGGGCTGCCTTTCCCCTTCTGTGGCTGTCTCCTGGCAGGGGGATGGAGCCACAGCAGCTCCCTGGCAAGGGCAGGGGACCACAGCTGCTGCGGCTCAGCTCCCCAGTGGTGCAGGCAATGGTGGTGGCAGCACTGCTCACCAGCTGTCCCACTAGTGTGGGCCAAAGTCTGCCCATGCAGGCCAGATTACATAATCAGCCGGGGGGGGGGGGGGCGCAAAGTGTTTTTGTTTCAAAGGGGTCTCCAGCCTGAGAAAGGTTGGGAACCACTGCTCTAAGCTGATGATGCAACTGAGCAAGTTCCCTGCTGGTTCTTCAGGCCCCAATAGGCTTCTTCCCTGCTGCCCACTGGCTCCCCAATAACTTGTGCACCCACAACTTGTTCAGCTGCATCATCAACTTAGAGGGAACACTGGGCAGTATCATAATTTTTCTTTTAGAAAATCATAAATTTCTAGCCCTCAAGCTAAAAAGTTGCAGAAAGAAGCAGAAAAGCATGACCTGACTTTATCCTAAAGGCTCAAAACCCAGAAGTCAGAGAAAATAGCTCCCCCTCATTTATTATTTCTTTAAGCATCTGTTTGTTTTTAAGTGAGTTTTAATGATATATTTAAGCCAGACTTGTGACTATTTTTGATGTTTGTGGTAGGCAATACTGAATGTGTCATGGTGATGTTTCATCAACCTCACAGCCAAGTAGACAGGAGCATCTGGAGGTAACTCTTCTTTGTGGTTCTGGTTTTCTGTTCAAGATGGCCACACAATTTTACAAGTTTAATAATTTTTCTTTGATCAAGTTTTTGTTAAATTGAAAATTCAGAGAGAGGGAAGCTATTTTTGGATGATAACAAGAAATAAATCCAGGTCTTCTCTCACCTTAAAGCACTGGATTCCAATTGTCTAATGTATGTTATTTCCTTTATGCTGCCTGACTCTCTCCTTTTCCATCTTATTTTAATATATGTATTCATACATTCCTCATTGCTTTGCAGGTTATCTAAGTAATGAAACTCAGGTACTGTTTGAGGATGAGAGGAAGAAACAAGGGACCTTTGGCCTCCTCTCAAATACCCTGATGTAAAACAAACAAGCAGTCTTGTGGCACTTTTAGAAGCTAACAAATAAATATATTTGTTAGTCTTTAAAAGTGCCACAGGGTTCCTTGTTTGTTTCGCTAAACTAGACCCACATGGGCACAGTTGCTTTCCTCTTTGCCATGCTTTGGGACTGGTGCTCTGACTGCAATCAATGACAATGGGACTTATTTACAATGCAGAAGGAAGGACAAAAAACTTCTTTAATGTGTTGATTGATGGCCATTAACCCTAAAAACCCAGTATTTCCATATGAGCGCTAGCCTGGGGTCTTCTCTCTCAGGTATAATAGATCATTATCTGCACAGAGAAGTTTGCTCAAAAAGACATCCCTGAAGACTGAGAAGTCTTGTTAAATGTAGAAGGAAAAAAGTTCTTTAATATCTGAGAACACTTTCTGGAGATGCTGACTCAAAGAGAAGGTCCTGTTTTGTAAAGGTTGAGGATGTGACATTCTCCTGACTTTGTCCCTGTTTGCTTGACTGAGGCTGGCTCCATAAGTTTTATCTCAACATTTGCCCTTTGTCTTCCCCTCAGGGAGCAGTTGTGGGAAGGTGGCTAGTTAAGAGTTCCTGTAACCAAAAGCTGCCTGTCTGAATTCCCTTCCCCCTTCCCTGACCAGCCGGAGCTGCTCCCTAGTCCCACAGCTTGAAGAGGCTCCCTGCTTCCTTACTCCAGCCAGCTGCGTGGGATCCCCCAAAAGCGTGAGGCCCCCCAAAGTGCAGGGCCCCAGGTGGTTGCACCTCCTGCCACCCCTTAAGGATGGCCCTGGTTACTAAAACCACTTTTTTCTGTGGGTCTAACAGTTCCTTGTATTTCAGGATTATATTTTGCATCAACTCTCATATGGATGAGACTCCACTAGCATTTTTGCCTCCTGTTTGTCAATACTAAATCTGTCCATCTATGTTCATCTTTAGGAAACTGAATTGTTCAAATTTAATGAAGAAAAATAAACAGTCTTTACAGTGTGGTGTAATCTCTTGGATAGTATTTTGCAAGATTTCAATGCATTCTGCTTCTATCACCACTGCTTAAATTATCTTAGTAGATACTAATGACAGTTACATTGTAGTATAGGGAGCAACCCGAAAGATAAGAGGAGCCATTTGTAAAAATTCCTTCAACAACCAGGTGGTGTTCTTCGAGCGCTGCTCGGATGCATTCAGTAATAGGAGTCTCTGTGCCGGATTGGCTGGAAAAAACTTGTCCTGGCCTGTCAGAAGAGGGGAGGTGGCCACCATCCCTCGTTCCACCCGTGGCTACATATACGGCTGCCTCCCTGCCCCCTCCTCAGTTTCATTTCTTCCGCCTTGTGCGTCGGATCTGGAATGTCTGCTCCTTGCGAATCACAAGCAGCCTGTCTCTTTGCCTTCGATTCACTGTCCGGAGGGGCACATCTCTTTGTGGATTAACTCCACTGCAAGAGTCCCCAACACCGTACCGGAAAATTGCATCGATGATGCCGGGGTTTAAACCCTGTGCCAAGTGCGGCAAGGCCTTCCCCTGGGATGACCTCCATGCGAAGTGCCTCAGGCACCTAGGCAAAGACTACATGGTCTCGGCGTGTTCCATCTGTCTCTCCTTTGAAGCTCGAATGATTAAGGAGAGGGAACAACGATGCCGCACCCTAGCCTTGGAGGAGGCTTGGCACCCTTCCGCCTAGACTTCGGGTTCGAGCCTGGCACCGAGACCGAGCTCTCAGTCAGCCCAGCACTGTCAGCACCGGGCTCACCTTGGCACCGCACCATATCATCTGCAGTGCCGACGGCATGATACAGCTTGGCCTCACCAGTGCTGTCCCCGGTACCGGAGTCCTTTATGGGCAACCTCTCAGCGCACTTTGACCTGCTGCGCCGGGCCATGGCCCACTTAAATATGGAGTTGGAGCCCCTGATCCCCCCCCCAATATCCTATTTGGACTGGCGTTCACCTCCATGGCACCTTTAGTAATCCCACCCCACTCGAGCATGTGGAACCTCGCACGCTCCCGGTGGCAGAGTCCAAACTCAGTACCCCCCGTGTCGGATATGGCGAGCATGAAGTATCAGGTATCCAGATCGGACTACCCCTCGCTCACCAGCCACCCAGTTCCCCCCAGGGACGTCGTCCAGATGGCAATGGGGGCCAGAGAACCCCCCAGGGACCCTCTCCCTCCCTCCAGGGAGACTAGGGAACTGGATTTGTTAGGCCGTAAGGTGTATTCTTCATCGGCCTTTCAACTTCAAGTGGCAAACCACCAGGCTATAAACAGTAGATACTTGCTTGTTGTTTGGGAGTCACTGGGGAGATTTAAAAATATGCTTCCGCCCGAGGCTAAGGATGAGTATGATGCCTTCCTGGAAGAAGGCAACATAATCTCTCAAGACCTCTTTCTTGCAGCCTGCGATGCGGTGGACACTGCGGCCCGCACCATGGCCTCAGCGGTTATCCTCCGCAGGGGAGCATGGCTCAGGGAGGCTAGAGCACCCCCAAATGCACAGCAGGCAGTCCTTGACCTGCCGTTTGAGGGGAACATCCTGTTTCCCCCTGACACCCTCTCCGTGGTGGGCACGGCCTGGGACCCTCAGGGAGAGGCCAAGTACTTCGGCCTTCTCCCTCCCGGACCCCCCCCCCCGACTTAGTTTACCAATTCCCCGGGCAGGGTAACCCCTTTGTCCTTCCCCACTCATGGCGGAAAGAGGGCCTTCAGCCGCCCCTCTGACCACTGCCACCCACTTTACCCTTATGGTGCAGGGGGCCCCTAGGGCGTCACTGCCACAGATGGCCAATCCCCTCCACCGTAGGGAAAGCAGGTCCAGTGGGAACCACCCTGGTCCTTCCTCATTTTTCTCGTTCCCAAATCATGAAGGCAAGAATTAGTTTGGGACGTTGGGGGCTGACAAGACAATGACACCTGCCTACAATGTTGGTACCCCAATACCGTAGTTACCACCTCCCCCCTACCCATCACCCCTTAAGCAACGACTTCCCCAAAGATGGAAACTGCCCCTCTCCTATCCCTAACAGCCTTCCATCCTAAATACTTCCGACCACGTTCCCCACCCTAACCCTTCGCCAAGGGATGGAGACGCGTCTCATTGTAGCCCTAGCTGAAGTGGGGCTCTGAGACGCGCACATCCAAAGCCTACTCACAACAGGACTGTGCCTGTGGCCATGATGCATGTCCCTGGTAGGCCCCCTCGTTCCAGGTCAGGGGAAAGGGAGGGGACACCCCTGGTCTCACCACCACCTTCTGCGCTGTGACCCCAACCCCCTTTCGATAGGAATTTGTCCTGCGCACTGAGGGACACACACATCTGTGTAGCATTACAGCTACCTGGATAGCCATTTCATCGGGAAGGTATCTCTAGAGTGAATTCTACCCCACCTCAGGAACCCTCACTTTGGTCTACCCTCTCTGAGGTAGCCCACTCTTCCCCAACCCCACCAAAGCATGGCCGGGATCACCCCTTTAAAACCGTGAGGGGGAACACCTTGTTGTGTACTATATGTTGGGAAACTGCGAAAGGTCTATCCCTTTGTGTGCCCTCCCACATATAGTTCCCGCCTCGATATCCACTGCCTTCTGGACAGCTATCTATGTCAGACAAAAGGTTCCCTACTTCCAGGGCACTTGTGCAATCTTTTGCCCTACGGTCTTTTTCCTTGGCAGGACACGACCCCCCCTTCCACCCTGTCTCCCCGCAAGACCATCCTACTACACCGCGTGTAGCTCCTTAGTGCTACTGCATTTGTCCCCATGTGTATTGGCAGCGCCTGGCAGTTCCGCGGTCCCCTCTTTCCTTTCTCAAGGACCCGTTGACACCCACTGCCCTTCTGATGGCACGATACATAGAGAACCCATTTTCTATACAACATATAACAGTTTGGGGTTGAACCCCTTTTTATTCGCCCTCTGGCTTGGCTCCCTCCAGGGAGAAAACTTTGTTGGGTTCTCTGATCCCAGGGTGTCCTTCAGATGCGGCAGCTGCCACCCTATGATGGTCCCATTCTCTAGCTTAAGAAGGACCCTTCCTTGGCAGCGGAGTTCTTCAATATCCATGTATTGAAGAGTTTTCCTCCTTGGCAGCACCAACACGGCAAGGTGGTAGCGTTACCCCTTCGACAAGCACCATAGGTACTGAGTCCGCAGCCTTTCACGGCTTCCCTTCGATCCTTCAGTTGCCGAGGGGCTGACTAGACAGTAGTAAGAGTTCTCTTCCGTCTCCCTCCTTCCCCCTCACGCTTTAGTGAGAGCTTTGAGAGGCAAACCCCGCAAGCTTAGACCAATGGGGCCCTCCTCTACATTCTAGCGCCCTGTGGGCTCTAGTAGGCCTGTCTCATTAACATCACCTCAGGCCACCTTGCGGTCAGTACCTTTCCGGAACCTCTCTCCTGCGAGAGCCTGGTCGTGGTGCCGGCTCGGCTGAAACGCGCGCTTCTGAGCTACCAGGTCATTAACTAGCATGCCATAGGCCACGTCCTGGTTGGCTCGACTCTGTACACTGCGGCTAGTGTCTCGTGGTCTCCTCCACTGTTCCCTCTAACGTGCGCGGCAGTGCGGCTGCGCACGTAAGAAACCCCTCCCCGCGCAGGGGTTTCCAGTCCCCGTGCACGAGGAGCCAGGCCAGGCCAGGCCGGCAGAGACAGAGCGGCTGAGGCTCAGCCAGGGGAGGGCCTGGGGACGGACCAGCTGAGCAGCTGGGGAAGGAGGGGCCGGGGCCGGGGCCGGGAGCGGGCAGGCGCAGGCCGTCAAAGTGGTGGGGAGCAGGGCCAGGCCAGCAGAGCAGCTGGGGGGGACCAGGGCCGGGCAGGGGCCGGCAGAGCCCCTGAAGATCGGCTGGGTGCTGGTCAGGCTCAGGGTTACCAGGAAAAACAAGGAGTTGTGTAGCACTTTGACTCCTCCTCTTTGCCCTGTCCTCCTCCGTGCTCCAGGCGTTACAGCTGCAAGTGCTACAAGTGGTTTTGCTTTGTTGCTTCAGCTCCTCACCCCCAGCTTCTTTCCAGGCTCCAGCTCAGGTCCTTTCCCCTTTCCCTGCACCTGATTTTGGGGGAGCTTTGATCTTATTTTTTGCAGGGGTTGGGGCTTTTCTTCACCTTGATGGGGTCTCTGAAGTTCCCAGAGAGAAACCTGTGACTCCTTCTTTGCTTTCTGCTTTGCTGCCCTGCTTGGCTTTCTGGGTTTCTGGGGAGGTTTCTTTCTCTAATGGCTGGGCTAAGCCAGATCTTTATTCCTGCTAATGAGTCTTGGCTTTTGACAACAAATGTTTTGTTTAGAGGTCCAACAAAGTTCACTTTTGATTGTGAGGAGGTTTGAATCTGTAAGATTTTCCTTTTCCCAGTGTGATTTTTTTTTTTTTCAGTTTGTTTCTCCTTTCCAAGAAGAGATTAGTCCACTATAGATGTGTCCTTAAATTTTAGTAAGATACACAGATGTGCAAGTATTATCCATTCTAAAGTAGCTGCTGGGCTGGGCCTGATCCTATAGTTTAAATGAAGTCAGTGGGAAATTTGATGGAGTAAGGATTGCAATATTTGTCCCTTTGTTAGTTTATCAAATCATAGAAAACAAGCAGCTTGCTTTTGCCTATGTACTCTATGCTTATTTTTCTTTTGGTATATTTAGGAAAAAACTGATCATTGCATTCAAGAATAGGTGCTGTCCTCTTGGGTGAAGCATTTGATAGTCACAAACATCTACTTCTACTCCGCCCCCCCCCCCAATTGATGTGTGTTTCACATAAAAGCAAACAAAATGTCAACTGTCATAAAATAGATATATATCCATCTGTGGTTTATGGCAGACATAGTAAGATATGATGTTTCCAGAAATTTGCATCTTAGGTAAAAGGTTATGTTTCAGGCAGGTCTGCACATAAAAACCAGCAGCTCTCATTTTTTCTGATTTCTCCTTTCCTGTGTGTATAAAATCTAAAGAGCTTGTCTGTGATATTTTTAAAATACTGCACAGTGAGGCTCAAAACTGAGTCTAGACAGGGATTTTTGTACACTCCGCCTGCACCCCCCAGTTGTTGGCTAGTAACAGTGTTAGAGCAAATGAGTGAGCACCCCATATACCCCCCCCCAAACATCCCCCTGCACCACACCCCTAATTTCAAGTCATGGGGAGAATACTGCTGACAGAGATTACTTTTCCTTTAGAAGCCAACACCTCAAATTCTTTTAGACTTCATGTATTCAAGGGCCCATCCCTCTGTGTGTCAAACAATGAGTGAATGCTATGAAGGAACTTACTGTGTTAAAACTGATTTTAATCTTGTCCATAATTACTACATTAAATTTATTGGAGGTGTGCTTCTGTTTGCAACTCACAATGTAAAAACATCAGTCTGGATAGGAGTTCTGCAGTGTGATTCTCCTTGCACCTTGATATAAACGTTAAATAGTTTTGAGACTCCTTAAAGTGGTTGGCTTTACGGTTACTTTAATGTGAAGAGGAAAAATACTTAAGCCATTCATTTGATATTCTTGAGCCTCTGTTCTTGCAATTAATCTCACGCTGTAACTAGGGGTTAGACAGATTTCACTGGAGTTGGGTGGTCAATGGGGCAAGGATTTTGGGGGGGGGCATTGGCTGGGTAGATGAAGGGGGCCCAGGCGGAGCCCCAGATGTGTATGTGTCCTCGAACATCGTCCTTTTTGTACTCCCCTGTCCTCCTTGCCATGCTTTGGTATCCGATAACCCTAGTCTGGCAAAATGGTTGAGGATTGGATGGGGACAGGTCTTAACCATGGCCAAGGATCAGTTGGGGGAGGGGCAGGCTGGGAGAGCAGTTGAAGATGGGCAGGGGGGCAGGCCTGAAGCCCCACTGAGGATTGGCTGGGGGGGGGGGGAGTTGCTAGCTATCCAATGGCTCCTTTTTACCTTCATGTCCTTCCTCCCTCAGGCATTCCAAAAATAGGTGATTGTCCAGCCTTTTACTTCTGATAAGTAGACTGGGGGGGCACAGTGCTGGAACCCACCATCCTGATGTTAAGAGTTTGCTGCACAGATGCACACATGGAATAAAGAGCAGTTT
The DNA here is from genome assembly GCA_007922195.1 of Podocnemis expansa. Classification (NCBI taxonomy): domain Eukaryota; kingdom Metazoa; phylum Chordata; order Testudines; family Podocnemididae; genus Podocnemis; species Podocnemis expansa. The sequence continues at coordinate 528,460 of ML682017.1, read as the reverse complement.
GGGGGGGATGGGATCAAGGGGCAGTGGAGTACACAGTTATCCTTTATGCCTAGAAGTTTTTATATATGGAATGCCTGTAGCTCAGTTGGTAGAATAACAGATTTGTAATCACAGGGTCAAGCCCTGGGTAGGGATTTTTACCTTTTGGCCTGTTGCTCCTTAGGGAAGAGTTAAATTGGGGAAAAAATATATAGCAAACACTAATAAAATGAAGGAAAATAAAGTATACTGTGATCAAAATTACTAATAGTGACCAATTAAGTAAAACAAATAAAGGGTCACATTTGAACTGGCTAGGAACAATTTAGGACCATTTTTTAAAATTGTAAAATGGGCTGCTGTGCAAAATCAAAAATGAGAGGCAAGTTAATTGCTTTCACTTTAACTTTATGTGCTTATTCATTTTGGAAAACCGACAAAGGCAGACAAACAGGACTGAAGAATTGATGAGACAAAATGTCACATAAGCATAGAATACATTCAAATTATTAATAAAAAAATTAAATAACTTATTTTTCATTGTTCTATATTTTTCAATAATTTCCATCACGTGAAGTTGCACAAAAATTTTATTCAGAAGAAGTTTTGCACACGGGTTCAAAATTTTGCACACAAGCCGTCAAACCTTAGAGGGAACATTGGTCTCCTCAGTCGCCGTCGACCCATCTCACGACCTTGTATCCTCATTTCTCTCTTTTAACCAGACGGATTGCTTGGCCGCATCCTGGATAAGGGGCATTGTCATCCCCTTACTTCTCCCTGCGTGCTCAGTAGTCGCCAGATCAGTCCATAACTACATGGCTCCTGTAAAGCCTTCGGGTGCCCTATGCCTACCCTTTCTTTGTTCTCGCGTGCGACAAGCCCATGTGGCTAGTCTCATTTGCTAGCTTTTAGTGTTCTCTTTTGAGTCCATGTGACACGGCCTAGGCCAGACATTGCAGTCTGTTGGTTACATTCCACGTTTGCTCCTAGGCACGGCACCCTCGCAACCCGTTTTCTTAGGTTGCGTCTTTCCCTCTAGCTCAGGTGACCTTGTCCGACTTGCATAGGCATTCTGCCTCGGTGGTTCAGTCTTGCCCTCTTCTGGTTGACCCTCAGCTTTTGCTTCTTCTGGGCCTGCCAAGGCCCATTCGCCTCATGACTTCAGCAAGCGTCTTGCTGTGGGGCCTCTACCTTACAGGGCTTGTTGCTGTGCTGAAGGCGGAAGTACCAACTCCACCCGCCATCCATCAGCATGGCTAGCAGTCACCTATTACTGAATGCACCCGAACAGTGCTCGAAGAAGAACAGTGGGTTACTCACCAGTAACCGTCCTCCTTTGAGATGGGCTGCTCGGATCCATTCAGGTCTCTCCCCTCCATCCCCGCTCCTGGAGTTGGCGACTCTAAGGAATTGAGGAGGGGGCAGGGAGGCGGCCTTATATGTAATCATAGGTGGTGCGAGGGGCGGTGGCCGCCTCCCCTCTTCTGACAGACTAGGACAAGTTTTTTCCAGCCAATCTGGTGCTCCAGCACGGCGACACCTATTACTGAATGGATCCGAGCAGCCCATCTCGAAGAAGGATGGTTACTGGTGGGTAATCCACCATTTTGATAGCTCCATTGGGTGTAACCTCCTGGTAGAAGGTGGGGGGAGTTGAGCCAGGGTGCCTGCCACTCCCTTGGTGGGGGTGAGGAGGAGCACAGACCCAGGAGTGGTGGTGGGGAGCCTGGCATTGGCCACCTGCAGGGGTTCTCTTGTTGGCCAGGGGGTGCAGAGCCAGGAGTGGACCACCTTCAGGGTCCCCAAGTTGCAGGGTGTAGGGGCTGGAGCGAGGAGCCTGAAGCTGGAAGGAGGCAGCCAAAGAGCCACATGCAGCTCTGGAGCCACAGATTGCAGAGCCTTGCAATACACCATAGAAGTGCAATACTACAAGAAAAATAAAAATTTGCATTCAGATTTTTCCTTTCCCTGTAAAAGTTTGCAATCTAAGAAAATTGTAATCATTATTCTTTCATATGGGTTTACCGTTTTGTGAGTAGTCAAATACAATGTAGAACAATGGTTTTGAAATCATGGGTTGCAAGCCAGTACTGAGTTGCAGACCTTCAGGTACTGGGTCATGGTGCCCCTTGCTGCTTCTGCCAGAAGACAGGAATGCATTGCTTAAAGTTGTAATTGCTGGGTTGTGGGCATAAATTATTTTTTTCAACTGGGTGTGAAGGAAAAAAAATTGAAACCCACAGATGTAGAATATCAAAAAGTTTGAAGTAATTCAAATGTGAAAATACAGCTAAATTTTTTCAGCCTAAATTTCTCTCTGTTACCACCATATAAAGCTTTTTACAGTTTATTTTTCTTTCACAACAAAGAGAGGTTGATTCTGTGACTATTCCAGTTGGCTACAGAGAGATACTTAGAGGGGTGGCGTATTTATACTCTTGAGTTGTGGAATATAGGGTTTGAAGTACATGAATCTCTAATCTTGAATTCCTTCATTGACTTTCTGCGTTTTTCTGCATTGGTTTAAATGCCTTCTGCTTACTTTCAAGGTGCTGTGGTTGTTTCTTCTAACTCCTTAACTTATATTGGAAAAGTAACATTATTTTAGCTGCAGGATTTTGGATAGCCTAAAGAGGGAGAAATCAGGAATACTGGAGCGGCAGAGGTTACAAATTACACTTCCAAGATGAGAGTCAGAAGGAGCAAAGTTTAGAAATGTTATGACGGAAGAAATGACAAGATTTGGAGAGAAATTGGATTGTTAAGAAAAAGAGAAAAGAAAAAGTGAATGATTACCTGAATGTTGCATGTGTGTGAGACTGGTAGAAAAGTGACATTTTCAACTGTGATAGAGAATGAGGAAGGGGAAGACTGTAAGAGAAAAGATGAAAAGTTAAATTTTATGTATATTCATTCTGTCTCTCTGTTCTGTTTGATCTGTTTCCATGTCAGAAAAAGCATTTTCTGTGCAGGTTCATTTTCAGGTCTGTCTTTCCACTTCTTTTTGCAAAACAGTTTATCAATAAGGGAAAATTCATTATTCAATGTGCAGCTTCAATTTAATTGAGTGAAAGTTGGGCTCAGATCCATCTGCAATTAGTTCGGCCCTAAATATTTTTATTGTTCTCTGTTTCCATGTTTCACCTATCAATGACCATTTTTCTTGCTCTTAAGGCTTAATGAATCAAAAAGTACATTGCAAAGCCAGGGGCTTGTCTTCGGAAGCAGTTAGATCATGGAAAGCTGGGGTGCGAATCTACCCTTTGCTAACAGCTTACTAAGGTCTAACTGTGCCACACTGCTGAGGTGTTCGTATCAGTTTCTTAGAATGATTCGAGCTAGTCCTGTTAAAGTGCGTCAGCAGAGTTTGAACAGATGAACCACAGAATACTTGTATTATTCAAATCCTAGCTTGCCACACTCTAATGATTTATGTAGACAAGCGATTAGTTGCTTTTCTCAGAAATTCACTTCTTTCTCATTTCCTGTTTATTTTTTGGAAATCTTTTTAGTTCTTCTTCGAGGAGTGTCCCTGTGTGCGTTCCATTTAGGTTTTTGTGCGGCCTGTTCTTGAACTTGGATATTTGTGGTAGCAGTACCTTGTTGGGCCACACATGTGCTGTCAGCATTTCATCCTGGTTTCTGGCTGTTGGACAGAAGTGTCTGACCAACTGTCTCTCAGATCCTTCTTTACTGCCTTTGGCTTGAAGTGGAATCTGCAGCAGTGCCTTTTCTCCGGTTATAATACATAGATAATTAGATTAAATTATTGTTACAGTTCACTAGTTCATTTAAAAATCTCATCTCAGGTTATGTCTGTGCTGGCAGCGGCAAATTCACTGCCATCTGTGTGCCTTTTCAGGTTCGACTGAGTAGTCGATCAAGATGCACTCAATTGATCTACAACTCAATGTTGTAACTCCATCTCTGTAACTGGAGTAGCGCCAAGGCGACCACACGGCATTTTTGTTCACTTTAGCGCCGTGTGTACAGGGAGGTAATGGGGAATTAGTAAGGTGACGGTAGATACACAAGGTATTTTACATACCTTACATATCTCCTGTCGACTGCCGCTGACTCCTGTTGACTGTGGTGAGTGTACACTAGGACCTGCTTGCTTCTCGCTCTTCTAACAACAACAAAAATAATTTCTGTTTCTCAGAGCTTTTGATCCCAGCTTTAAGGACAAAAGAGTCACCCCCTTTTCAGGATTTTCATTCACCTTCTGCATAAAGACAAATGATTAATTCTGCAGAACCTTCCAGGGATGCCTGGCTCAGCAGGATTCAAGTGCTGCCTAAGTAGTGGCTTTTGATTCCTACCTCTGACAGCCATTCAGGAGGAGTGTGGTGCCTGGGAGAATTACATATTCACTAAAAAGTGTCCATATTGTCAAAAGCTAAAGGTCAGAACAAAGAAAGCCAGGGACCACTTATTAAAGCTATTACGATGGAGAAATATCTATATCCCACTTCTGAGACAACGCAAGGGTCCTCTCCAGGTCAACAATCTCTTCAAGCAGTCTCTCATACAAAAATAACCACTGAAAGAGGCAGTAGAGAGACCCCTTTGAAGAAAACAAAAAAAGCTATCAGCTGTCCCATCAAAGAGCAGGCGAAGAAAAGCTATCTGATGGTCTCTAGGTCCTTGCTGGTACCAAGCACATCTGATTCTGGTACCTTAGTACTGCAGAATACCAGGACCTCCCACAGTGCTACAGACCCTAAGAGGGCAAGCTCTGATAAGGCTGCCAAGGCTAAAGACAAATGTACAGTAACATTACATAAATGGTTGAAAGCTTCCTCAGTACAAAACCACAACATCAGTACTCCACTCAATGCCACTTTCATTGGCACCTGCTAAACTATCGGTATGGACACTAACTGGTACATTACTTGACATATGCCCACCAGCAGCTACACCTCTGTACAACAGCAGGTCCTATGACATGCAAACCCGACAGTTTCATCAATGTCAGATTCAAAGGGTGTAGCTGTGTTAGTCTAGTTCAGGGAAACAAACAAGGAGTCTAGTGGAACTTTTAAAGACTAACAAATTTATTTATTGCATGAGCTTTCATGTTTAGCAGAAGCTCATGTGATAAATAAATTTGTTAGTCTTTAAAAGTGCTACTAGATTTCTTGTTTGTATCAATGTCAGAGTCTCCATTGCTTTTGTATCAACATGACACCAATAGGCATTGACTCACAATCACTAGGAGATGTTCTTATGAAATGGGATGCACATCTCATGTATGCATTCTCACCTATACCATTACTACACAGTCATCCATAAAATTAGCAAATGCAAAGTAACAGTCATCCTTGTAGCACTAGCATGGTTGAGGCCAACAGAGCATCCTTGCTTTCTTCTTTCAGAATTGTTCTCGTGAGTGCTGCACTCGAGTGTCAGCTTGCCCGGGCACCATCGATTAGAGACTTCTGGCAGCAGTGTCTCTGAGGGCCATGCATGAACAGCTGAAATCTTGTGCCACTCAGGGCTGTCCATAGCGGGAAGTGGGTCCCAGGGCGAATCAGTTTGTATGGCCCCCCCCATTTTAAACTTTGCACTGTGTTCTTTCTAAGCTGATGATGCATCTGAGCAAGTTCCCTGCTGGTTCTCCAGGCCCCAATGGGCTTCTTCCCTGCTGCCTGCTGGCTCCCCAAATGCACTCATAACTTGTTCAGCTGCGTCATCAGCTTAGAGGGAACACTGGGCAGTGTCATAATTTTTCTTTAATAAAATCATAAATTTCTAGTCCTCAGGCTAAAAAGTTGCAGAGGGAGGCAGAAAAGCATGACCTGACTTTATCCTAAAGGCTCAAAACCCAGAAGTCAGAGCAAATAGCTCCCTCCCATTTATGATTTCTTTAACATCTCTTTATTTTTAAGTGAGTTTTAATGATATTTAAGCCAGACTTGTGGCTATTTTTTGATGTTTGTGGTAGGCAATACTGAATGTGTCATGGTGATGTTTCAGCAACCTCACAGTCAAATGGACAGGAGCATCTGGAGGTACCCTTCTTTGTGGTTCTGGTTTTCTGTTCAGGATGGCCACACAATTTTACAAGTTTAATAATTTTTCTTAGATCAACTTTTTGTTAAATTGAAAATTCAGAGAGAGAGAGAGATGCTATTTTTGGATAATATCAAGAAATAAATCTAGGTCCTCTCTCACCTTAAAGCACTAGATTCCAATTGTCTAATGTATGTTTTTTCCTTTATGCATCCTGACTCTCTCCTTTTCTGTCTTATTTTAATATATGTATTCATACATTCCTCATTGCTTTGCAGGTGATCTAAGTAACGAAATTCAGGTACTGTTTGAGGATGAGAGGAAGAAACAAGGGACCTTTGGCCTCCTCTCAAATACCCTGATGTAAAACAAACAAGGAGTCTTGTGGCACTTTTAGAAGCTAACAAATAAATAAATTTGTTAGTCTTTAAAAGTGCCACAGAATTCCTTGTTTGTTTCACTAAACTAGACCAACATGGCCACCCCTTTGGAACTTGTCAACATGCTGTGTATCTGTAATAGCTGCTTTCTTCTTTGCCATGCTTTGGAACTGGTGGTCTGACTGCAATTAATGACAATGGGGCATATTTATAATGCAGAAGGAAGAACAAAAAACTTCTTTAATGTGTTGATTGATGGCCATTAGCCCTAAAAACCCAGTATTTCCATATGAGCACTAGCCTGGGGTCTTCTTTCTCAGGTATAATAGATCATTATCTGCACAGAGAAGTTTGCTCAAAAAGACACCCCTGAAGACTGAAAAGCCTTGATAAATGCAGAAGGAAAAAAGTTCTTTAATATCTCGAAGACTTTCTGGAGATGCTGATGTAAATTCAAAGAGAAGGTCCTGTTTTGTAAAGGTCAGGGATGTGACATTCTCCTGACTTTGTCCCTGTTTGCTTGACTGAGGCTGGCTCCATAAGTTTTATCTCAACACCTGCCCTTTCTCTTCCTCTCAGTGAGCAGTTGTGGGAAGGTGGCTACTTAAGTCAAGAGTTCCTGTAAACAAATGCTGCCTGTCTGCATTCCCTTCCCCCTTACCTCACCAGCCGGAACTGCTCCCTGGCCACAGCCTCGTCCCACAGCTTGAAGAAGCTCTCTGCTTCCTTACTCCAGCCGGCTGTGTGGGATTCCCCAAAAGTGCGGGGCCCCCAAAGTGCGAGGGCTAGGGCGGTCACCTCTTTTGCCCCCCCCCCCCAGGACAGCCCTGGTGCCACTAGGAGAGGGCCGCCCGTCGCTCCTGTGGCGTGTCGCCTCAATTCCTTGTCAACTGCTCCTGGCTTGAGACGGAGCTCCACAGCACTCTTCCCTTTTAGACAAAAAATAGAGAAAACAACCCTTTTAATCATTATTTTACTCTTAGTTTCAGTCACAAATTTCTCACTCCTTAGCTATTACATTTTTTTTCTTTCTCACCACTTTGGCAAATACCATGGTGAGCCAGGCATGATGGTGACACAAGGTTTTAAAAGACGCAAACAGTGCAGAGATGGTATGCCCATTTCAGATGGATACATCCTCTGTATAAAATGCTTGGCAGATGGTCATGTTACGGCAACATGCCCTCACTGCGCCAAGCTGAAGGCTCATGCCCATCATGACAGGGAGCTTAAACTTAAACTTCTAACAGAGAAGTCATTATAGCTCATCTCAGAAGCTCCTACTCCATATGAGGACAAACCACCAAGCTTTCACTCCTCAAATAACAATAGAATAAGAGACTCAGCTTCACCTCACAGAGACTTCTGAAAAGGAAAGTGAACTCCAGTTCTGACTGCTGTGATGGCACTGTCGACCTCTAAAGGCTCTGAGAGAGCCTCTATTACAGCGATGGTCACAGTGCTGAAGAAGCCCTTACCAAGCTGAAAACCACCACTGGATACAGTCTCCTCAACACCAATTAGGACTGCACCAAAGACTGTGCTGATGCCCATGTCCACTCCTTTGGCATCACCTTCAATACCATCATCAGTTATGGCACACGCCTCCAACACCAATTAAAACCCTGGTACCGATGCGATCTGGTACAAGACAATTAGAACCTGCAAGTGCAGTACTGACAGATCAGTCTCTACACCACAGACAATAGAGCCACGCTGTCCGTTACCACTTTACAGCACAGACATAGCTCCTACCTTGCACTGATCTCCAGTCCCAACTCCTTTTTCAAGCAAGGACAATCATTATTCACATGTATCCTTCTTTCCAACTTTCTCTTCGCCAGATGGAGCCGCATTTATTGTATGTATAAAATCTCTTGACCCTATGGAGAAAACAATGAAGGAATGGATTTATTCCTCCACAGAGAACGTACCATGTACCAACCCTGAGGAACCTAGAGCTTCCACATCCGCTGCAGCACAAGGCAGGTCACTTTCCTAGTAGATGGTGATGAAGTATCAGAAGGGGAGGTAGTGGAGGACAGATCCCCCTCAACATAACTCTTCATTGTTCCCGAATGAGGCCATTAGGCTGGCTCTGCCTTCCACAGTTGACGATTCTAAGAAATCCCAGGAACTATTCCCAAGAGTGACGGTTGCACAAGATATACCACTACAAGCTCAGGAGCCCCAACATAAAATCCTCTGCATACTCCATGCCTCATCAGATCCAAAGATAACTCTCAATAAATGGTACTATACTGGAACCCGTGTATGTAATTTGGCAAACACCATCTTCCATACCTCCCACTTGCAAGAGAGCTGATAGAAGATACTATTTACCCGCCAAGTGCATGGATTTTCCTTTTCACCCATCCACCTCCCAGCTCCCTAGCTGCGGAAGCGGTCCATCACAAAAATATACAAAGCACACAAAGATAAACTCCCACTGATATAACAACAAGATGGACCTCCTTGGTCGTCAAGTCTACTTGTCTGGAATATTTCAGTTCAGAGTAGCCAACTACAATGATCAGCTCACTAAGTACGGCCATGTTACCTATGAAAAGATTGAAGAATTAAAGAAGCACTTACCCAAAGACAAACAACTACTGCTTAAGTCTCTGGTGGCTGAGGGGCAACTCATCACATGCATGTCTGTGCAAGCATCTTTAGACATTGCAAATGCTGCGGCTAGGGTCACGGCAACTGCCATTACTGTGTGATGGGCTTACTGGCTTCATTCTTCAGGAATACCGAAAGACCTGCAAACAAAAGTAGATGATATCCTTTTCAAAAGGTAGAAGCTGTTTTCAAAAAAGACTGATGAAGTGCTATACTGCAGGAAGGACTCCAGGGCAACCCTCAGAACCCTAGGCATATACACACCCTCTTTCAAGAGACAGATGCCAGAGGAGAGATTACCAGTCATCCAGACAACAAGGAACATCTGGCTGTTGCAGACAGAAACGGCAGCAGCACCAACCACAGAGGAGGACACAACCTTCTATCCAGCCAACTACCACACAACCTCCTCAATCCAAACAGGCATTTTGCAGGTCAGGTTGGTGGACTGATAACTCTCCCAAATGCAGAAATGACAACAATTTTTGGATGTCGCTTGTGGCCCTTTTTCAAATTAAGGTCTACATCACTTCCAACAGATAGGCCCTAGAGATCGTCAGCAAGGGCTGTGCTGTCCCTTTCAAATCCATTCCCCCCACCCATTCCAACCCTGTCCTCCTTCAAAGACCCCTCTCATGAACAACTCCTACAACAAGAAGTCTCTCATTATCTTGAAATAGGTGCTGTAAAAGAGGTTCCTCATCAATATACTTAAAAAGGTTTTTATTCTAATTACTTTCTAACTCAAAAGGAAAATGCCCAAAAGTTCAAAATGGTAATGTTGTCAACAATTATCCCTGTACTAAACCTTGGAGACTAGTTCTCAGCCCTTGACCTGAAATATGCCTATTTTCATATAGTTTTTCACCCAGTCCACAGGAGGTTTCTTCAATTTACTTGGCAGAAGACATTTCAAATACACTGTTTTACCATTCAGCCTTGCCATGGCTTCTCAAGTATTCTCTCAAATACTCGCTGTGGGTGCAGCTCATTTATGGCACTAGTCCATTGCAATATCTCCCTGTCTGGATGGTTGTCTCCTGTAGAGTCCATCATAGGCCAAAGCAATTCACAAAATAAAAATAACTATAACCCTCGTACAAGACCTGGGATCCCTGATAACCTTTGAAAAGTTCATGATAATCCAGTCACAAACTCTAGAATTTATTTGAGCAGATCTAGACTCCACCAATGCGAGAGCAACCTTGCTGCCCCAGATCTTCCAAAGCATTCAAAACATTGTGGAAGAAGTGAAAATAACTCCTTTCACCAAAACCCACACATGCTTCTAACTATTGGGACACATGTCCACCAACACTTTTATGGTGGAATATGCCAGACTGCATGAGACCATTACAAGGTTGCCTCAGATGCTTATACAACCCAAGGAAACACAAACTGAACAAAAAGATTACAGTACCACCATCTATCAAGGATTTCTTGGATTGGTGGATAAATCTAGGAGAATCCTACCACAAAGCCCCACTGACCACGGTAGTCACCATAGATCCATCACTTACTGGGGGGCGGAGCACATACTTCAAACCGTTCAGCACGGGGTCTCTGGGTGGAACGCAAAGCCTATCTACATTTCAATCAACTAGAACTCAGAGCAGTATGGAGAGCCTGTGTCCATTTGCTCCCACTAATATGAAACAAAACAATAAGGATCCTCACAGACAACATTTTTTGCATGTAGTACATAAAAAGACAGGGAGGACCTTACTCCCTATGCATGGAAACAGTCAAACTCTGGAACTGGTGCATCAGTCACCACATAACCATAACCACACCTTACCTGCCAGGACATCTGAATACCATTGCTTATGCCCTAAGCAGGAAGTTCAATTCCAGTCATGAGTGGGAGATCAATAGAACTGTATTATGCAACATCTTCTAGGAATGGGGAACACTCTCAGTAGATTGCAGTGTACATCAGTTAACAGTGCAGGCAATACTGCTCCAGAGCAGGTCGTGGATAGCGCTCTCCGGGAGACCCATTCATAATCAGTTGGCAGGGAGATCTGCTATATGCTTTTCTACCAATACCACTACTCCTCGTGTAATAAACAAGGTCTGGCAGGGCCAGGCCAACGTAATTTGCATGACCCCAGCATGGTAAAGACAACTTTGGTATTCAGCTCTCCTAAGGATGTCTGTCTTACCACCACAAAAACTTCCAACCACTTTTGGCATGCTGTCAGTGCACAGCAACAAAGGGAATTGTCCCAGCCTCAACTCATTGCAACTTACAGCATGGCATCTTCATAGTTCCAAGAGCCTGAAACATTATGCTCAAATCCCCAGTCCAAAAGTACACTTAAATATTAGAAAACCAGTTACTAGTAAATCTTACCTTTATAAATGGAATAGGTTCTCTTGATGGTCTACAGCTACAGATAGACCATTTTATGGCACCTTTACCTTCAATACTAGATTATCTGTTAGACCTAAAATTACAGTCTTTCCATCAGTTCCATTAAGGTCCATCTTGCTGCAGTCAGTACCTTACTCCAAAATGAAGAACGAGTATCAGTTTTCTCATATACAATTACAAAATGCTTTCTCTTGTGACTTCAGAATCTGTACTCAGAAATCAAAGAACCTACACCACCCTAAGATTTTCTTCTGGTCTTGAAAGCACTTAAACCCCTCCCCCCTTCAAACTCCTAGCCACCTGTTCCCTACTCCACCTTTCAGTGTAGCTGGTCTTTTTAGTTTCCATAACTTCAGCTAGAAGAGTAAGAGAGCTCCGAGCCCTTATGGCTGATCTCCCTTATACAATCTTTCACGAGCAGTCTGTAACTGAGACCGCATCCAAAATTTATTCCTAAGGTTTCTTCTCACTTCCATATCAACCAAACGATACACTTACCTAACTTCTATCCAAAGCTGCATAAAGATCACAATGAAGTGCTGTGGTATACCCTCAGCATCCGTAGAGCAGCCCTCTTCTACCTGAATTGAACAAAGCAATTCTGTAAATCCACAAGGCTTTTCATTTCTATTACAGGACGCTCAAAGGGGAAACTGATGTCCTCCCAAAAACTATCAAAGTGGATCTCTGAATGCATCTACCTATGCTACGAATGTTCTGGTTCACCTTCCCTACAACAAATCAAAGCTCACTCCACTGGAGCCATGTCCTTTTCTGTGGTGTTCTTCCACAACGTACCTATTACAGAAATCTGTAGAGCGGCAACCTGGTCTTCTGAAAATACCTTCCTTAAACACTATGCCATTAGCAACATGCAATACCTGGGCACAAAGTTCTGGTCCTCTGTGTTGGCTACAATTAGTGAACTTGCTCCATAGTCTCACCTACCTTAGCTGGTAACTGCTACATATTCACTTGAGTGGAGCACTCATGAGGACAACTCTCAAAGAAGAAAGGAAGGTTGCTCGCCTTAGTGCAGTAGCCAACAGTCTTTGAGATGTGTGTCCCCATGACTGCTCCACTACCATCCCCGCCCCCCAGAGATGTTTTCCTCTGTGGTAGAGAAGGAAGCGAGAGGACGAGCTGTGCTCCTAGTGGTGCAAGACGCCAGCTGTCAATGTGTGGCCCTCAGAGAGACAGCTGTCAAAAGGCTACAATCAAGGCGCCAGAGCAAGCTAACTCCTGAGTGGAGTAGTCACAGGGAGACTCATATCAAAGAACATTGACTTCTGCACCAAGGTGAGCAACCTTCCTTTCAATAGATGGCACTGCTTCCTCCATGCCATCTGCCACAGATACCAGAGATAATCAGAACTTCGGACACGCTTTTCACCTGAACCTGGAAGTTTTATACCTCCAAGCATGGCCACTTCATGGTTCAGTAAAGCAGAAAGAGATGTTTCTCATGATGAAGGTTATCTTACTCAATAGCAGAACGCTAACCACCAGAAAAAGATGGGCATATAAATGGAGATTCTGCACATGGTGTACTATTAAAGCATTTCACTTTGCTGCCTCTGAACTATCACAAATATTAGACTACATTTTTAACCTGAAAAGGGAGGCCTCACCCTAGTTCCATCAAAGTACGTTGAGCAGTCATCACTTCATTTCACAATGGAATAGAGACCATGACAGATTTGCTGACCCCATAAGTAAACAATTTTAAAAGGCCTGAAGAATACTTTATTTGGAAATTGGGAACCCAGAGCTAACCTGTAACCTAAAGCTAGACCTATTCGCACTTATGGCTCCACCCTTTGAACCATTAGTCACCCTCTCTCTGCTATATCATTCAATGAAAGTGGCATTTCCTGTGACTTTCACTTCTGCTGGATAGTTGGATAAATTAAATGCAGTAATAGTCAGTCCACCTTACACGATCTTTCTTAAGGACAAGGTCACACTGAGAATACACTCAATTTCTCACAAAAGTCATTTCCTAATTCCATCGTAATGAACCAATTCATGTGCTAGCATTCCTGCTGAAACCTCACATTGCCAAAAAGAAGTGGGCCACCATAATTTTGATGTCAGAACTTTAGCATTTTAACTAGACAGAACCAAACTTTTAGCAAAATACCTAGACTGTTCGTCTCTAGTGTTGAACAATCTTAAGGCCAGACCATCTCTAAACAGAGACTTTCTAAGTGGATTTTTGACTGTGTCCATTCATGCTACCAAGTGACAAAGCAACATGCCCCAGCAAGCATATGTACACACTCCACCAGAGCACTCTTGACATCCATAGTTTTTCTTAACGACATACATATTGCAGACATACGCAAAACAGCTGTTTGATCATCACTACATACATTTTGCAAACATTATGCATTAGAAAAATCAATCAGCCTCTGATGCTCTGGTAAGCCTCTGATTCTCTGGTATTCTGTCCACATCATGCAATATGGCTCTGGAGCCCATACCATCCATATAAGAATACTGCTCACTTGTCGCTTACATAAGTGGATCACCCACAGAGGAACTCCTCAAAGAAGAAGAGAAGGCTACTCAACTCGTGGAGTTGCTGAGGTTCTTCAAGATGGTTGTCTGTATGGGTGCTCCACTATCCGCCCTCATCCCCTCTACTTAACATTGTTGCCTGCTCTGTGTTAAAGAAGGATTTGAGGGACAATTGGTCTCATGCTGCTTTCTAACCACCAGAAAGCAGTGTGAGATGCTGACAGTGCATGTGTGGCCCAACAGAGCACTGCTACCACACATCTAGAACACTCAAGGAGTTGTCTCAAGAGATATTTGAGCCATTGGCTATTATCTTTGAAAAATCATGGAAGACAGGAGAGCTCCCAGAGGACTGGAAAAGAGCAAATATAGTATGCATCTACAAAGAGGGAAATAAGAATACCCCAGGAAATTATATACCAGTCAGCTTAACCTCTGTACCAGGATAAATGGAGGAGCAAATAATAGAGGAATCCTTTAGCAAGCACCTAGAAGAGAATAAGGTGCTAAATGATAGTCAGCATGGATTTGTCAAGCACAAATCATGTCAGACTGACTTGATAGCTTTCTATGATGGGGTAACAAGCCTTGCAGATAGAGGAGAAGTGGTAGATGTGGTGTATCTAAACTTTAGTAAGGCTTTTGATACTGTCTTGCATTAGCTTCTCATTAGGACAATAGAGAACAGCAGCCTGGATGGAGCTACCATAAGATGGATGAAAAATTGGTTGGATAACCGTTCCCAGAAAGTAGTTACCAAAGTTTCACAGTCATGGAAGGGCATAACGAGCAGGGTATCTCTTGGTCCATCTCTGTTCCATATTTTCATCAGTGATTTAGATGATGGCTTAGAGAGCACACTTATAAAGTTTTGCTGGTGATACCAAGTTGGGAAGTGTTGCAAGTGCTTTGGAGGATAGGATTGCAATTCAAAATGATTTGGACAAACTTGTGAAATGGTCAGAGGTAAACAGAATGAAATTCAATAAAGACAAGTGCGAAGTTCTCCACTTGGGAAAGAACAATCCATTGTACATGTACAAAGTGGGCAATGATTGCCTAGGAAGGAGTACTACAGGAAGGGATCTGGGTGTCATGATGGACCACAAGCTAAATATAAGCCAACAGCGTAACACTGTTGCAAAAAAAGCAGACACCATTCTGAGATGTATTAACAGGAGTATTGTATGTAAGACACAAGAAGAAATTCTTAACGGTCTACTCTGCCCTGATTAAGCCTCCATTGCAGTATTGTGACCAGTTCTGGATGCCTTATTTCAGAAAAAATATGGAGGAACTGGAGAAAGTCCAGAGAAGAGCAACATGAATGATTAGAGATCTGGAACACTTCACTTACGAGTGACGATTGAAAGAGCTTTCTTTGTTTAGTTTAGGAAAAAGGAGACTGAAAGTGGACACGAGAGTTTTCAAGTATCTAAGAGGCTGTCACTAGTGGGAGGGAGAAAATCTGTTCTCCTTAACTGCCAATAATAGGACAAGAAGCAATGGACTTAAATTGTAACAAGGGAAGTTTAGTTTGAACATTAGGAAAAAAATCCTGTCAGAGTGATTCACCACTGAAATAAGTTGCCGAGGCAGGTTGTGCAGTCTTCATCACTGGAAGTGTGTAAGAGCAGGTTAGAAAATCACCTGTCAGAGATGACTTTGGAGGTACTTGGTCCTGCCATGAGTGCAGGGGGCTGGACTCAATGATCTCTCGTGGTCCCTTCCAGTTTCTGTGATTCTGTCTTTGAGCTCAAGTTCAGGGCACTCATGCCCCTGAGAGTTAATTGATAAAGCCCAGGAGATCCAGATTCTCCTGCAGATCTGCAGTTATCCGTGGATGCTACTGCGGATAACTGCAGACCCATTGCTGCATTGACCCACGGATGCAGATTCTGTTCTCATTTACTGACACTGCAATCCATTGCTGCAGCTGCTGTGCTGATCTGTGTCAGCAGCACACAGGAGAACAAGGAAGTACTCCAGCCAATCCTAGCTCACCTCTGATTGTGGTCTGCAAGTCAATCAGCATCACAACCGGGTGGGGTTTGGAGAGTCACCACTCACTGTCAGCTGGCTTTTGATTGGCTCATTCCCATGATTTCCCTGCTCCCTTTTTCCTTTTCTTGTTTGCAGTTTGCATGCCATGTGGTCAGTCAGATTTCATTGGTGGCCAAGGATATCTGATTGACAGCACAGTGTGCAAACTGTAAACAAAAACAGAAAAACGTAAGTGGAACCCAAGTGGGGAATGACCCAATCAAAGGCTGAAATGCTGATTGTGAGTCCAAGCTTGGTTGCGGATGTGGTTACGGATATAGCTAAAACCTGGCATGCGGATTGGACAATGCTATCACTGAACAGATACAGCTTGGATGCAGCTCCACGTTTTTGTATCCGCACATGGCTCTATTAATTAAAGCACCCACAAGGACAGCCATCTTGAAAAACCTCATCTATTGTGCAAGGTATGTAACCTTGATTCTCCTAGCATTTCATTTTTTTCACCTCTTAGACATGGACATTTATTTACTGCAAGTGAATTAACACTTAGAATCTTGAAAAATATTAGCTTGTAAAGGAAGTATGGATACATTTAATTACAGTGTGGTTGAACATAAGTGTATTTACGGTACTTGGTTAGGTAGATATTTAAAAGGAGATAATCCTGTTTTATTTTCAGATATGTCATTCTTTTTTCAGTAAGTTTAATTATCATAGAATGATAGGCATGAAATCCTATATATGGGGGAATGATTAGTGTTTCTAATTGATTACACTGTGAGAACACATCACATTTTATTTCAACCATTGTCTGTCTTAACTCTGACTCATGAATTTGCATATTTTTGTTAGGTTTGCACTGAAATTTGTATTTTGAAGATTATCCTTGTTTGTGACTCATTGTATTGATTTTATGGACACCCCTCCTGGGCCATCACTTAAGTATGTAAGGAATGTTAAGGGGAGCAGATGGCCTCCTTGAACTGAACTAGATGGCCCCCTCTACTTAATTGGATGGCTGTTACCACCCTGAGTGCCCATTGTTCTTAAAGGGCTTGGTGTAGGTGGGCTCTGCCTGACTGCAAGGTCCTGCAAGGTATGACTCATACCACCATTGTTCTCTGCATTCCCTGTAATCAGGGAAAGGTGGGAAAAACAGCTTAAAAACTGAGGTCCTGGGGCGCCCAGGCAGGAAGGTCCTCAAGACACTCTGCCTGGCCTGATCAACCGGAAGCTGACCTCCTCTGCTCACAAGTTCTCCCTGAGCGTACCCCACGTTTAAACTGCTGGCCCGAGTATGAGTCTCTCTCTTTTGCCTGTAATGCTGCTGCTGCTGCTAGGAGTGGTAAGAGCCTGCCCTATAGTTTTCTTTAAAGATTAAAACTACTTTATTTTTCTTACACCCCACCACTCACCCCACTCCCATACCTGTTTTAATAAAGATTACCCCCCCCCCCCCAAGGTCCTCAAATTTCTGAACCTGCTGGCAGGATCAATCCTGTTCAAATTTTTTTGCCCTTAGATCTTATAATTAGAACAGGATTAGATTTTTAACCTGAGAGGAATGATACATAATCTGTGATAAAACATGGTGGTACGTTTATACATACTTAAAAAAAATAGCAATGAGTTAACAAGTTGTTTTGTTTTAAAGAAACATCTTTAGTAGTTTTCCCTTTGCTAGCAGTCCTGGTGCAGATTCCTATTTCTAGTGTCTTGAAAATTGGTTGGAGCATTTTAACTCATGTTTAATAAAATTAGATAAATGGCATCTCATAAATTGTTTATTTAAATATAGTCATTTCCCCTCTTAATGTTCTATGTGTTTGTCATTTATATCTAGCATGATGTGGTGTAAATAAAAGATTCAGTGTCAACCCTAATTGGACAAAATATTAGCTGTTTTGCTTTTGCTTGGTTTGATTTGTTGACTGAACATTGCTGCCTGACCCAGATGCTTAAACAGATGTTGTTCCCTTGCAAAGAGAAGAAACTAAAGATTGTCTTCTGTTCTGACAACCTTCACTTAATTGAGACAAAGGAAATCACCTGAAATAAATCAGGATGAAAGCCCTGACTCCACTGAAGTTGGGGAGTTTTGCCTTAACTTTGGTGGGGCCAGGTTTTCAATTCTAAAGTATTAGTAACAATTCCTTTTGTCAGTCTTACATCTGACTCCTCTTTAATTTTCTTTACAGGTTGTTTTCATAATTTTAGAAAACAAAGACTAAGTTTGCACACCTCACTTTGGGCACATTTGTACATCTAAATAAAGAAGGGTCTTTTTATTTTCTTAGCACCCTTGAAAATCAAGCAGTAGATTTGAGATCGTAACTTTAGGCACCTAATTTTGACCAATGTATGTTGTGGTTTAAAAAGGCAGAAAGAGTATCTTCCTTGCCTCAGATTTAAATATCTGACATCAGTTTATTATCAAATAGTGAAATTCTAGCCGCCTCAAGGGTGGGTTGTGGTAAAACAACCAGCAAACCCACAGACTCCCACCCACCAAAGAAGAGAAAAATTGGATCACTTTATCTAGTATTTTGGCCATTAATGGAGAAAAATAAATAGTCAACTCCCAGTCACTAGGGTCATAACTCAAATGCATGGGATACTCCCATGAAGTAGTTGGAATATTTTACTCTAGTCTGGCCTGATTAACTGTTAGCAGAAACACATTAGCAATTTAGGGCAGGGCAGGAAAGATATGTTTGTACCAAAAATCTGATTCATACAGTATATGAAATATTATATTAATCAGAATATCAGTTGTTGTAAAATTAAGTCACAGCTGTGTTGAATTGCTAAGGTTTTTGTGTTTTGAAATATATCTGCACTGTAAGAAAAGGAGCTTCATGCTATGCAGCATCTGTGGTCTGGATGGGTTTTAATAATAATTAAAATGGAGTTATTTAGGTCACATTGATTTGTTCTCTGTTTCGTTGTTACTGTTGCATGCATTTATAAGGTATTTCTAACAATAAAATGGTGCGTGTTATATAAATTAGTAATGCACATCAAACATTCCTTGTTCTCACCTACACAAACTGGATGCTAAAGATTAGTTTTAATTCTCAGCATAGTGTTTCATCGTACCAAGAAACAAAACCTAATTTGGGGATTTGTCTCCACTGTGCAACCACAAAAAGGTAAAGGCTCCAATTTATAATATATGAGCACATGCCAAGATAAAAAACACAACAGTACTTTCAAAACAAAACAAAAACCACACCTCACCACCACCACCACTTTGAACCTACATGTTGGCATGATTAATTAGGATGGTTTTAACTGGCCATGTACTTGAGAATGAAGTTTGGAGTCAGTTACATTCTGATTTAATGCCAAATGTATTATTCCAGAACAAAGAGACTGCTTATACTTTTACTGCTTTAAAACCAAAATATCACCATTTCAGAACGTCTTGAGAAATATCACGTTAGACAGATGATTTCTAGAAATTATAGAGGATGGTTATGTCATCCCCTTTGTTTATCCCATCTGCCTTCCCTACTTCCCATTCCTCCTTAAGCACCCCACTCATGAGAGTCTGTTACAACAGGAAGTACAGCACCTCATGGAACTGGGTGCAGAAGAACGTCTATCACCACAGTTCAGAGGGAAGTATTTTTCTTCACACTACTTTCTGACTTAAAAAAAAGGCAGGTGGATTGAGACCTATCTTGGATCTAAGAAAACTGAACAAATTCATCAGAACCAAGCATATCGAGATTGTAACACTAGCAACAGTAATCCCAGTGCTAGAAATGGGCAACTGACTTTCTGCTCTTGACTTCCAGGCTACACATTTTCATACTGTGATACATCCATCTCACAGGAGTTTCATGAGATTCACTTTAGGGAACCAACACTTTTGGTACAAGGTACTTCTCTTTGGACTATCATCTGCCCAAAGGGTGTTTTCAAGGGTTCTATTGATGGTGGCAATACAGCTACAAAAACAAAGAATCATGATAAAGGCAACAATTCTAAAAGAAGCAATAGATGCTATTCAAGATGGTGATAATCCAGTTCATGAAATTACAATTACAAAACAAGGAACAGAAGTCAAGAATGGTACCTATTAAAAACCTACATTTTATTGGAACCTACCTCAAGACTTTGGAAACCAGAGCCATACCTCCTCAACGATGATTTCCTATCCTAACCAATATCATAAAAATAGTGATAGACAGCCTGCAGATTTCCATTGGCCTATAACTGTTAGGCCACGTGTCTTCAACTTTTTTAGCTAAATGTGCAAGACCTCATGGGAGAAATCCTCAGGTATGGCTTTGAATGGTTTACATTCCTTGGAAGCAGTCTCAACAGACTCTTTACAATATCATCCAAGATAAATGAATTTCTAAAATGGTGGGCTCTTCCCTAAAATGTCTATACATGAGACCCTTTCTTCAAAAGTACTCCATCATTAACAGTTACCACAGATGCCTTCCTTGTGTGTTGGGAGTACATCTACTAAACAATAAGCTTCAAGACCAGAGGTCCAAATCAGAGACCAGCATCTCTATAAATTTTCTAGAGCTAAGCATGATCCAAAATGCATGCAAATACTTCTCACTAAGCAAGAACAAATCAATCTGAATTCTAATGGATAATATGACATGCATTCTTTTTATAGAAACCGCCAGAGCGGTGCAAGATTGCACTCCCTATGCACAGAGGCAGTTCCTCTCTGGAACTGGTGAATCAGCCACGATGTTGCCATAATATAACATCATACCCTCCAGGTTTCCTGAACACCACAGTGGATGCACTGAGCAGAGACTTTGTACAGAGCCATGGACATAAAATGGACCCGGAAGACCTCAACATGATATTCAGTCAATGTGGTTTCCCTTCAGTAGACTTATTTGCAACATCACAAAACACCAGATGCCTACGGTTCTGATCCAGAGCAGTGTTAGGTTCACGGTCTCTAGGTGATGCCCTCGTCATAAAGTTGGATGTGTCCATTGTATATGTATTCCCGCCCATACCACCACTAGTCACAATCATCCACAAAATCAAGGACGACAGTGCCAAGGTCATCCTCATAGCACTTAAGTGGTCCAGAGAAACCTAGTTTCCCTACCTTTACCAGATGTCAGTGTATTCGCCACAGCACCTCCCACAAATACCTCATCTCCTTTCCCAGGCAGGGCCTAAATAGGGTGAGACAACTGGGTAAAAGCCCCAGGTACCAAATCTTAAGAGGGTGCCTCATGGCCGGCAGCCACAGCCCCTATCTGGCCCTTTCTTCCCACCAGTCCTCTAAAAATTCAGTGCCTGGGATGACAGGGAGCCAGGTCCACCACCAGCCACCGCTGGAAGGCAGCAGGCGGCCCCATCTGTTGGTGGACAGTGGTGAGGAGCTGGATGCAGCTCCTGCTACCTTCAGGAGGCTGTGGGGGACAGATTCGACTCTTCACTGCCTCCTGGCGGCAGCTGGGGCTCCCCACCTGCCAGTGGTGGCTGGAGACAGACCAGGCCCTGGGCTGGATTGGGTTAGGGCGTCTTTGGGTTTGCTTGCCCGGTGCACCAAAACACCTAGCTCCGGCCCTGCTCCGAGGACCTGAGACATAC
Organism: Podocnemis expansa; assembly: GCA_007922195.1. Taxonomy (NCBI): domain Eukaryota; kingdom Metazoa; phylum Chordata; order Testudines; family Podocnemididae; genus Podocnemis; species Podocnemis expansa. The sequence goes on along the minus strand of ML682017.1, from coordinate 506,962 downwards.
CCATCATTCTAACCTGCTGATCCTACACATCAAAGCATTGCTGTTACATGGTTCACTGGAGGTGAATTAACCAGCTTAGATGAAGTAAAGGATGATCTATCAAACAGTAGAAGACTAAGTACGAGGAAGATAATGCATCCCCAAATGGACAAGATGCTGTTTATGGTGCAATGGCAAATGTTTCAACCCTGTTTCCTCTCAGCTACTGTGAGCACTGGATTACATATTGGAATTGAAGAAAAGTGGCCTTACCATCAGCTCTGTTAAAGTACATCTGGTGGTCATCATAGCATTTCATGGCAAAGCAGATGGCAGTACAATATTCACCCATCCAACAAGTAAATGGTTCTTCAAGGGTATTAAAAATACCCAGATACCAGAATCCCAGTCTCTACCTGGGAACTCAGCATGGTTCTATACAATTTTAGGAACCACCTTTCAAATCACTTGCCACTTGCTCTGTATTACATCTCTCCATAAGGGTTGCTTTTCTTTCACCATCATGTTGGCTAGGTGAGGTAGTTGCTTTACTGGCTGTTCCTCCATCTGCAATCTTCCTTAAAGACAATGTCTCCTTGAGACCACATCCAAAATTCTTAACTAGAGTAATTTCCTCTTTTCACTTAGATGAATCTATTTATGTACCTTCATTTGTTTCAAAACCACACCTGGACAAAAATAAGGCAGTGTTCCATGCTCTTGACATCAGAAGACCTCTGGATTTCTGCCTAGATAGGACAAAAAGCTTCAAAATCACTAAAATTATTAATTTTGACAATTATCCTTTGGAGTGCTCTGTTTCCAAACACCACTGTCTAAGTGGGTATCGGTGTATCCACCTTTGTTATCAGAAACTGCACAAACCAGCCCCAACTGGGACTTGCATGTATTCCACAAGAGCACTCTTAACATTAGTTGCCTTCCTTAATAATGTATCTGTTATAGACATTTGCAAAGCAGCCATTTGGGTGTCAGAACATTTTTTTCAAAACATTATGGAGCAGAACATCAATCAGCCTCAGATGCCCTAATTGTGCTGATGGTCTTAACTGTACATAACACAGCTCTGAAGCCGCTTCCTTTCTTTGAGAGGCACTGCTCTATAGTCATCTGAAATGAAGTACCCATTGAGACACTGCTCAAAGAGAAGGTTACTTAGCTTGTGCTGTAACTGAGGTTCTTTAAGATGATTGTCCTTATTGGGTGCCTTTTCCTTCCTTCCCTCTACTTCAGAGTATGTATATAAAAAATTTGTTCCACAGTAGAGAAGGAATGGAAAGAAGGTTGGTCACGCAGCACTATGTAACTGCTGAAAACAGCGTGAAATGATGACAGTGCATATGTGACTCAACTGGGCACTGCTGCCATAAACCTTTAGTTTCACAACCAGGGAACTCAGACTCCTAAAGTGGAGCACCAACAGGGACAACCATCTTGAAGAAACTCAGGTATGTCACAAGAAGAGTAATCTCTTACTGCACAAGATGAGCACCATCTCCTTCTGCCTGTCTGTCGCTGCATGTGGAACTGGAAGCATTTGAGAGAATGCTGACATGGAGGTCCTGAACTTTAATATTTTATCTAGCAGCATAAATTTTGCCTCCATGACCTCTCTTTTACCTTTCTGTGTGTCATTTTTACCTACATGTACCTTGACCACTGGTTCCTTGCCAACACTGTACAAACATCTGTCTACACCTTCATGCCTCCCGCTTTCATTTGCGACACAGCACAAGTTCCATTATCTACAGCCAAGCCCAATCACATTTGCTCCAGTGCCTCAAACCTAGACAAATACCTTAAGGATCTCTATCAAGCATTCTTAAAACCATAGTGCCTACCTGGGGAAGTAAAAAAAAGATTGGCAAAGACACATAGGTACCCAGAAGTCACCTACTACATGGATAAGCTGAAGAAGGAAAGCAACAGAACACCACCTCTAGCCCATAATTAAAACCTTTCCAGCACATCATTTATGATCTAAAACCTATTCTGGAAGATGATACCTCCTCTCTGAAGCCTCGAGGGGTAGGCCAGTCCTTGCTTACAGACATTCCTCCCATCCCAACCTGAAACAAATGCTCACTGACAACTACAAGCTGTACAACAGAAACACTAACCCAGGTACCTATCCCTGTGAGAGACCCTGTTGCTGACTCTGCCCACATATCTAATCAAGTGACACAATCATAGGACCTAATGAAACCAGCCATTCTATCAGGGACTCATTCACCTGCACTTTTACCAGTGTGCTACATGCCATCATGTGCCAGCAATGCTACTCTGCCAGATACATTGACCAAACTGGACTGTGTCTGTTCAGAAGAATAAATGGATACAAATCAGGCATAAAGAATGGTAGCATTCAAAAACAAGTAGGGAAGCACTTCAGTCTTCCTGGATACTCAGTAACAGATTTGAAAGTTGCCATGCTTCAGCATAAAACCTTCAAAAACAGACTTTGGGATGAAATGGAAGAGCTGGATTTCACATGCAAACTCTGCAATATCAGATTGAGTCTGAAAAGGGACTGGGAGTGGCTAGCTCACTACAAAAAGTAATTTTCCTTCTTTAAACATTGTCACATTCTCATCCATTGTTGTTAATGGGCCACATGTACACTTCTTTAAACTGATCTTGTTAACTCGCTCTTCTTTGCATGTGTATACATATCTAACATACTCCAGTTTTCACTTCTTTCATCTGAGGAAGTGGTATATTGCCTATGAAAGCTTGTACCGTAATAAACTGGTTAGTCTTTAAAAGTGCCACAGGACTCCTGTAATATTTTATGATTTTTGGTGTAAGTCACAATTTATTACCAAGTCCAGTGTGCTTGAGTGGCAAGATAGAGTCTGGCATCTCCAAGGGGTTGTCTATGATTCCATCTTAAGATTGATATAGTGACCCAAGAGCTTACATTTATACTGAGAAGGTGAAGTTGAACTATAGGATCATAACAGCAGTTTAGAGCGTCAGCTCTGCTTTTTGATAGTCTGTCTCGAGATAGGCACTTGGAAGCGTGAACTGCGCCAAACACTGTGCAAGCTGATCTTCTTTTTCTCACCACCCCCTCCCCCCATTCACATTTTGCAGAAGATTTGGAATCACCAGGAGCCACTGAGTTGTATAATAAATAAGCCGTGTAGTTGCATGATCTTATCTTCATTACATGTGTTCTCCCTTCCCTTTTCTGTCTATTCAGGGCAGGCATTGTGTTTAAATGTGGGCTTGTAGAGCATCTAGCCGCAATCCTAACTGAGACCTAGAGGTGCAAATAATAATACCTAGATTTATATATTTGCTTTTCATCAGCATATTGCAAACACTTTACATAGCAGAGCATTATCACTATCCGCATTTGATAGGCAGGAAAACTAACAGCTAGGGAGGTGAAGTGACCTTCTCAAGGTCACAGAGGAGGCCAGTGGCATTGGTGGGATTAGAAGCTACCGTGTGTAAGTCCAGTGCTCTATTCATTAGACCAAACTATGTTACTAGCAAAATATAATATTAAAATTTGTCCTTAGAGTTTCTTAGGGAAGGAAAGAAAATGATTGTCATCTTCTGTTTTTGTCTTCTATCTATGTTCTGATTCTTCTTCAGTGGATTCCCAGCACCTTACCATACGTGGGAGTAGAATTCATCCTGTCTTTTTGCATGTAATATTTTAAGGGATTATTGTTCACACATTAAAGAGCCATGTAATATGCTACAAATGCTGAAGGGGTTGAGTTACACTGGCTGTGGGAATTATAACCTTGCATTTCCTTACTTTTAGGCATGTAAAATCTCCACCATAGCATTGCATTAACATAGCTTTTCCACATTTAATCAATCATAATCTGTCCCAGAAAAGTGGTACATTCACACTTGCTCAGCTCCAGCAAAAGCTGGAAGTGTCCTTTCTAGTATATTAAGACATTATTCATAAAAATCAATCCATTACCTTGCTGACTTCATTATTCTTTGTAAAATCTTCCATTGTAATAGATTGTATGAATACAAATAATGGGCATTTTGGCTTACTGGTACATTAATAGCCAAAACAGTCATTATCCGAAGAATTAATAAAGTCTTCCTCTGGGGCACAATCCAACATAAACATTGTAAATTTTATAACTGACCTGAAGAAGTATAAGTTATTTATTTTGTATTGCTGCTTTCTAGAGAAATATCTTTCACCTTTGTTTCCTTTGTTATCACTAATGTTGTGATAAACTGAGGGTGAAAAATGCTACATCCCACCGTGGAGCCAGCAGCAAAAGTAAAGGCCAGCCCCCATAAGCAAGGAAGGGAGACGCTTTCTGAGGGGCACCAAGTAGCTCCTCCCTGCTCTGGGAGGCTCTGGCATGCATTGGGCAGTTGTGGAGGAAGAGGTGCTGATTAGCTTGCATCCCTGGCTCTAAGTATTTAACCTGGAGCACAGGCAATGAGTAGCCTCTTTTGGCTCTGTTCCAACAACACAATGTTTGGTTTTGTTATAGCCTTTTGATCTGAAGACACTCGTGTAATAATAGAATATAAATCCTGGGTTAAACAGATATAGTTATTTATCTGTATCTGATATACAATAGCGTACTCCAGGTCATGCAGGGGTGTCAAACGTGTTCCAAGGGCCGAATGTGGCCTGCGAACCTCTTCCATCCAGCCCATGACTGCACACTGTGGGATCACACTCTCTCCCTATGAGAGAGAGAGAGAGAGAGTGTGGTTTCACATTCCCAGTGCTCTGCAATGCTGCGAGGGTGTCAGGTCTCATGATATCATGGAGCACTGGGTATCTGAGACTGCATTTCACAAGATCACGCTCTCCCTAAAAGAGAGAGGGGTATCACAGAGTGCAGTTTGGTACACCGTGCTCTGAGATGCTGTGAGCGTGTCGTAGTATTTTGATATATGGTATGTATGGCTCATTTGAAGTGCATTTACATTAAATCTGGCCCATCATAGTTTGATATTCCTGTAGAGTGGATTTTCATTAGTCCATAATGACTAATTCTTTCCACAGAACAGTTTCATTGAATACAGTGAATTTAATCCTGGTTTACCCCTGTGGGAATCAACTTCTAGTATACTTATATTGTTGAGACATGAAGGTACCAGACTATCAAAACACATCTAAAATGTAATTATACTGACTGATACAGACCTTCATTTGCATTTATAGAGTTTATAAAAAAATAAGTTCCTTGAATTTCTTGTGGAAAAATGCTAATTTTTAGTGGGGAAAATCTCAACATATTGGATTTATTTGATTTACATAAAAGGTGATGCAGACAATTGCTTTTCCTTGCAGTTGTGCTTGTGTAGCAGCACTCTGACTGAGCATACAAAAAAAGCATAAAGTAGGTGCTTTCACCTCAGTTTAGCTATGGAGTAGCATTGCCTTAGAGATGATATGCAATATCAGCACCAGCATGTAGCTGCTGTGCTATGTGGTAGTACTGATTCTTTTCCCAGGCATTATAGAATCATGTACTGAGCTGATTGTAACATGGTCACGTTGATTTGGTTTAATATATTGCTGACATGTTTTTCATAGGTTTTCTGTAAACAGTATAAAACATCAATTATCATGGTATTTTTATAATACCTAGCAAAATTCAAGGGACTTTGTCTTATCATTATTTTCTCCATCTATATTAATTGTCACTAGTAAGTGCAGTCTCATACTCACTGCTACTGCAGATTTCCACTCTGTCCATTCTAACATTATGACCTTTTTGAATTCTTTTCAAATGATGATTATTTTCATTAAATATATTTCCATCTTCCTTTTAATTTGAATCTCCTGCCTGATCACAAGAGTAAACAGTTGGAAGACCATGCCTCTATGTAGTGACCTTAATGACACAGTATTATTAATTAATTCATTTATTTATTTAGTGCTATGTGTTCTGAATGCTGTGGTTTTGTTGGGGGTATTTGCACACTCAAAGAGCTAGGACTGAAATATTATTTATACATTCTCTTGGGTTGGTTGATCATTGTGTTCTGAAGACTATTTTGATGCAAAATTCCTTGTTTTCTTTTTTAATTGGTATAATCAGTTCCTTCATTGCTTGTGGCAGTAGGTAATTAAATCTGCAACTCAGAAGACATTCCCATAGCCTTCTATTCAGAAGTGTCTGCCTTAGCAGTGCTGTGTGAGGAATTTCCCACTTGTTCATCCAGCTGCCTTCCTTTTCTTTAGAGATGTTCATCAGTAATCTTTTCACTACAATTTTCTACTCTTGGTCCTTCCATCTTTTTATTTTGCTATTTTGCTTCCATGTGGAGTGTGAACTTAAAGACAACAGCAACGCATTGACTGCAATCCTATGCAGCATTTGATCTCCCAAATGACTGTTGTTGTGGGGCATCCTACCCGTAACCGCAAAGGGAACTATAGTTGCCTTTTCTGCTTTTGGGTGTAGTAAAAACAATGAGCCTGAATTAGATGAGTAAGAAAATCCACTTTAGTGGATATCTCTCCCTTGCCTACCTACAAAACTACCAGATGCAGTTGCAAGAGCACTCAGTCTGGCTCTATGTTAAGGAAAAAAAAAAAATCTCTTCAGAGCCAGTTGGTTTCAGCAGTCTTGGATCATAGTAAGGAAGGGATTCAGAGGATCAATCTCATGGAAAGGAGGAAGATGAGGAGAGGAAAAGTCACATTTCAGATAAAAGCCTTTTAAAACTAGTAAATCAAATTCCATATTCCCTCACAGAAGTCCAAAGATCACAAATTCTCCCTTATATGCAATTTTACTGTGATAAAGTGTACAAACATCAGACTGTTTCACGTTATAAAGATGTTAGTGCTTTGTTCTGGAGATAGGGATTTAAATTATTCTTACCTCTAACACCTACCTGGAAGAAGGCCTTGCAGCTTCAGTACTTGAGAGGAAACAGAATAAAAAGGATGGGAAGGAAACTTCTGAGGCAGCTACAGTCCCTAGAGTCTTAGCAGGAACTGGATACACAGTCTTTTATGGAATTCTCTGCAAAGAGACAGCTCAGCCAGCAGACTTTTTGACTATGAAGTGGTAGAGACCATGCAGATCTCCTTAAGGAAAGAGAAGATCCGAAACTGCGGACTGGAATTTTCCTCTTTGTGGTATTGACTGCAGCCCATATGTTGTTTGGATGAATGGTGGTACTTTTTATTTCTTTTGCTTGTTTTGAGGATGGGGGAAAAAGCATTTGTTTGTTTGTTTTTGAATATCACAATGAAAAGGATCTTCCTTTTAGGCCTAAGCTTCAGGCAGTTGTCTTTTTGTTGAAATGACAACTGCACACTCGTAGTCATCAGTGGTTGATATCTAGTTGGTGGGCATCAATCTCTTTTCTAGCCAGTCTGGGAAAAGTCCACCTCTAATACTATTGGTCTTAAAGTTAATAAGGAGAAGAACACATAACTAAGCAGAAAAGAACACTGTTAAATTGCTCTGTACATTTGTCATTTCTTAGTCAAAACAACGATACCTAGTTCCACAAAAAGAGAGGTGAATTTGCATCTGTTTGATGTTCTTCAAAGTTCTTAAAAGTATATAGGAAGTCAGAACAGTGTTCAGCTTAGCGTCCCTGAATAAGCACATGATGGAGCAGAAATTCAGTGTTGAGACACCATCTTCTATAATTGTGTGAACAGATATAACCTCAGTACATGTCTCAGAAGCCTGCTGCACATTCTGAAAAGATGCAGTAATGTTTCTCAATTGATGGGTCATAACCCACCACTTCCTCTAGGCATTCATGAATGACAAGCAAGTAGATAACTGCAAATGTTAATCTAAAGCAAACAAATAAACAAAACCAATTCTTACGTCCCCATTCCCCCACTGCCGACATATACTTACCGTTCAAGGTCATGATTCTATGTCGACTTCTTTAAACCTATACCATCTATGTAGTCTTATAATTGTTATGCAGTTTTTTACTGTTACTTTTACAGTAAATGTAAGGGAGTCATAACTTGTATTTTACATCCAACAAGGGGTCACTAAACTGAATGACTGAAAAAGAGCCATTGTACAATAACTTTCTACAATTTACTTCTGCAGGTTTTTAAATTGCAATGAAAATGACCCCCCTTCAGGCTTTGTGACATCCAGGGCATTCTCAAAGGTTGTAGTCAGAACATCATAACAAGCCTCTGCCTTCAAAGACTATGCATTTACATATGTAGGGACATCTTGATAAGGGATAGCAGCTGTGAGAAAACAAAAAGAGCACACAGAGAAGTCAGGCATGTGTGTGGGAGGGGGCAGTAACATTCTAAATCACCATCTTTCTTGGATCAACCCTCCATTGAGATAACTTCCAAAGGGGTAGCTATGTTAGTCTAGTCCAGCAAAACAAACAAGGAGTCTTGTGGCACATTCAAAGACGCATTTATTTGTCACATGAACTTCTGTGGGAGAAAATTCCACTTCGTCAGACATTCTGAAGATGTTAAGGTTTCTGACAGAGTGGGATTTTCTCCCACAAAAGCTCATGCAATGAATAAATTTGTTAGTCTTATAAAGTGCCATTAGACTCCTTGTTTGTTTTTCCATTGAGGTAGTGATCAAATAAAGGAATGGAACAACAATCTCTCATCAGAGATTGGCCTGAAGTCACAGAAACTGCTACTTGAAGTTAGGCTGATTACGCTTTAAGATCCTTCATGTGGCAGAAAACATAAAATAATCTAAAATCTTCTCATGCCTTAGATGAAAATACAGAATAATTCTTGAGTCACTTTCAGACCCATTTTCCTGACATTACACACAGTTTCCCGTTATTTCCATGGGAATATTAAATTGCATTTAAGAAGCCTACAAAGCAACAGGTCTCCACCATCAGAAGGAATTAAAGCACGCCTTGCATATTAGCAGTGTGTGAAGTAAATCTAAAGTGTGCTTGAAAAATTATGTAAGGTGGAACCCACTCACCAGGCATTACACAGTTGAACTGTAGAAATGTTTGGATACTGTTTTTCTTTAGAAGGTATTCAGCTTTGTGATTTCTTCCTGTTTTTTCTCCCTGTGTACTTTCATGCATACTTGCCTTTCTTATTTGTTACTAGCAACATCCAGTAAATTAAGGTTATTGGATATGCTACTGTTAAAGAGAAATTGCTGTTTTACCAACCAAGTCCTTTCCATTGAGAGACGCACATCTGGTGATCTCTTTCTCCTTGATTTAGTAAAGATTTATTCATGTTTTTTAAAGTACTTCCTGTTAATCTGGCATTTTCATACTACTAATTATAGAATGTTATAATCCCATGGACATGAGTTATCAGTTCATACTTAGCATTTATTTCTTTGTTGTAGATATGAACAATTTATTAATTTTATTGAAATTTGAATGATTCACTGTGAAGAGAAGACTCGAGGGGTTGGGAGGGCACCTTTTCATCATCCTTCCATTTTGCATCTTTCTGTTCTTCCATTCCAGACAAATGGGATCTAACCTTATAAATTAATCAAATGTTGTTCTCTAAGTGGAAGCTATTTTTTGTGTCCATGGGTCCATCAGTGTTGCTATTGCTCATTTACATTCATGATGTATTTGAAATGATCTTTGAAAAAAATTTTCATGTATTGACCCTTTAACAATTTTTTTTTTTAGAGCTTTTTCAGTTTGTAACTTTTTCTCTCCAATACTATTCTGTGAGAATAGTTACTGGAAAGTGCTCTCTGCTTGCAACCCCCATTTCTATAGCTATGACCAAAGATACAGTAACATGGAAATGCCTGTTTTCTGTACTTTCCCATGTTCTCTTCTCACAACTAACTTAATTTGCTAATGACTTGTGAAGTTTTGGATATTAAGCAATGGACCATATTTTTCCCATATAGTAGAGTCTATTCTTTTGTACTAAAAAAAGTTGCTAGTTCTCAGCATATCAAGTGTAGGTTTTTTTTTTTTAACATTTTAGTTAGCATGTGGTGTCATTGATATGTGGCGCATGTGACTGATTTATACAACCAGATGTTAGTCACAATAAGATGTTTAAAAATAGTAGTGTATTTGCATATTACAGTTTCCCCTTATGAATTTAATCTTCTTTTTTGAGCCTGATATTCAATACTATCCCTAAAATTCATGCAGGTGATTACCATCAAGGATCAAACAAGTTTGCTGCATTTAAGTCAGGAGTTATACCAGTGTGAAAAGCTAATATTCAAAATTATTGACATCTTTAGATTTTTTTAAAAAATAAATAAAACATTTAAATACTTATTTAATAAATATTAATTTCACTTACTGTAATATTTTGTTATTTGAATACAAAACTGTAGTTACAGTACATAAATTAGCTGTGTTAAATTTTATTTTAATATTTTTACTTACAGCTCTTCAATTTGAAAAATAGCTTTTTGAGTAGGACATTGTTCTGCCATGAAGAGTGTGGTGCTTGAGCATTCAGTAATTAAGGAATCCATTAGCAAACATCTAGAAGAGAATAAGGTGCTAAGTAATAGTCAGCATGGATTTGTCAGAAACAAATGGTGGTATACCAACCTGATAGCTTTCTGTGATTGGGTAACAAGCTTTGTAGATAGAGGGGAAGCAGTAGAGATGATGTATCTAGACAGTTTTGATATGGTCTCACATCACCTCATTAACAAACTTCGGAAGTGCAGCCTGGATCGATCAATCTATAAGATGAGTGAAAAATTGGTTTGCATAACCGCTCCCAGAGAGTAAATATTAAAGTTTCACAGTCATGCTGGAAAGGCATAATGAGCACAGTACCCCAGGGTTTGGTTCTGGGTCCGGTTCTGTTCCATATTTTTATCAATGATTTTAGATGATGGCATAGAGAGTACACTTATAAAGTTAGCCGACGATGCCAAGTTAGGATGGGTTGCCAGTGCATTGAAGATTAGGATCACAATTCAAAATTATTCAGACAAACTGATATACTAAAAGGTATGAAGTAAACAGCAACGAAATTCATTGAAGACAAGAGCAAAGTACTCCACTTAAGAAAGAACAATCCATTGTACTTGTACAATATGGGCAATCACTGCTGAGGAGGGACTACTGCGGAAAGGGATCTGGGTGTCATAGTGGATCACAAGCTAAATACGAGTCAGCAGTGTAACACTCTTGCAAAAAAAGCAAACACCCTTCTGGGATGTAATAACAGAAATATTGTAAGTAAGCCACCAGAAGTAATTCTTCCACTCTACTCTGTCCTGATTGGGCCTCAACCTGGAGTATTGTGTCCAGTTTTGGGTGCCTTATTTCAGGAAAGATGTGGAGGAATTAGAGAAAGTCTGGAGAAGAGCAACACGAATGATTACAGGTCTGGAACACTTATGGGGGAAGATTCAAAGAGCTAGGTTTGTTTATTCTTGAAAAGAGGAGAGTGAGAGAGGACATAACAGTTTTCAAGTACCTGAAAGGTTGTCAGAAGGAAGAGGGAGAAAAATTGTTGTTCTTATATGCCGATGACAGGAGAAGAAGCAATGGGCTTAAATTATAACAAGGAAGTTTAGGTTGGACATTAGGAAACAATTCCTAACTTTCAGGGTGATTAACCATTGGAATAAGTTGTGTAAGCAGTTTGTGGAATCTCCATCATTAGAAGTGTTTAAGAATGAATTAGAGAACCACCTGTTAGGGATGATTTAAGAGGTACTTGGTCCTGCCATGAGTTCAGGGCATTGGACTTGATGACCTCTTATAGTCCTTTCTGGTTTCTATGATTCTGTGCTGTACTGTCTAATGAAATAAACATTTATTGGGCAATGAAGTCCTCCATAATTATTATATATATTAAAAAAAAAGACAAATCCACACGAAATACAGTCTGTCCTGGAGTTGAGGTGCCAAGTTTTCAAAAATTATTAGGTGCCTATCTTACTTCAGTGGGAATTAGGTGTCTAGGATCATTTGAAAATCCAAGGAGATGCCTATCTGTATCATTAGGTCTTTCAGCATCTGAAAATTTAATGCTATGTGCTTTAACAATTTTTACTATTATAATCCAGCTGGAAAATAACAAATTTACAGTAGTTTCACATCAAAAATTCTTCTAACTAAATAAAATGAAAACATCCCCACTCATCTTTCCGAAGATCACAAACCCATTAACTGTTCTAAAAGGGAGATGTCAGAGCTAACAGGGTGAGACTGTTGAAAGTGCTTTCTAGTAAAGTATGGGGTTTCCTAATTAAAAACCTTTGCTAACACCAGCAATGGGATATTGTGCATCATAGGATCATGTAAATATATCTAAAAACATTTAGGCTGTATTCACACACACACATGGTTATTTCGAAACAAGTTGTGTCAAAACAACTTGTTTTGAAATAACGCCTTATTTTGAAATAACATATTTCGAATTAACAAAATGTTACTTCGAAATAAGAGAAAAGCGGGAAACGAAATAGCAGGCGGGGAGCAACGCTGTGCTGCGCTGAAGCCCGTTGGTGCCCGCAGCCCAGCTCTGCAGGCACCGGCGGGGAGCAGCGCCAGGCAGCGCTGAACCCCGCCGGTGCCTGTAGCCTCGCTCAGCAGGCGCTGGCCAGGGGACACCCCTGAGCACCCTGGCCAGGGTGCTGAGTGTTCCCTGGCCAGGGTGCTGAGGGGGCAGCCCTTGACCTGTTGTTTTGGAACGTCTTGTTCCGAAACAACATGTTCACACGAGTTGTTTCGAAACAAGCATTTCAAAACAAGGTTGTTTAGCCCCCAAATGGGGTTTAACTTATTTTGAAACAACGCCCTTGTTTCGAAACAACGGTGCGTCGTGTGAACATGTTTTTTTTGTTTCGAAACAATGAGGTTGTTTCGAAACAAAAGTGCTGTGTGAACACAGCCTTAGATCTTTATGAATTAAAGCCAACTCTTTTGTTTCTACCCTAGTGCAGATTATGTAGGACAGATTGTCATGCACTCCCCTCAAGGTATACTGCTTGGCAGTTCATTTGTATTGGAGATTGTTTTCAAATAGATTTAAAACTTATTTCCATGTACAGCTGTGATTATTTGGAGAAGTTGTACAATTTATATTATATGAGAATATGAACCCTCTACAGTATAGACTAGTGGTTCCCAACCTGTGGTTTGTGGAACCCTGGGGGGGGCTGCAGAGTTACTCCAGGGGGTCCATGGACAGGCTGCAAGCTGGGACCCAATGCTTCTGGGGTCTCTGGTTGCCAGAGCCCAGGCTTCCGGCCGGCAGGGAGCTTCCCTGAGGCAAGGAGTTTTTAAAATGCCTACCCTGAGCATGCTCAGAGCTTGCTCAGGGAGAACAGCCTGTTGGGGGGGGGGGGGCAGGTGTCATCAGCTCTGGCCAGGTAAGGGGGTGGGAAAAGGGGCCTTGGCGGGGGGAGGTTGTAGGCAGGGAACCAGTGAGAGGGATCAGAGAATGGGCTGGCAGGCGGGAAAGACTTGGGGGGCAAGGACAAGGGGGCCATGGCTGCAGCGGCTCTGCTCACAGGCAGTAGCAGTGGGGGCTGCATTCTGCTGATGGGGGCTGGATCCTGCTGGCAGGGGCTCTGCCAAAGCGGCAGGGGGCAAACTCTGCCAGCGATGGCTGCGTTGTACCTCGTGGTGGGGATCCACAAACATTTTTCTTTTTAAAAAGGGGTCCCCAGCCAGGGGGAAGGGTTGGGAACCACTAGTATAGACTGTGGACTCCGTTTTGAGTGTAGGGCTAGTCTTTTACTTATGTGATTTATCCAAAGGATAACTGTGCAGGGCTCACAACAGGGGGTTGTTAAACTTCAGTGACTGTATATTCAGATTTACCAACTGTAAACAAAAAGATGACTGCCTCCCAGAAGACACCAGATTTTCAAATCTGACTTCCAAGGGGAGATAGTTAGGCAATGGATCATCTGATTAGGGACTGTGGTCACCTTTTGAGGCTGAATAAAGTCAGCTGACAGAAGGGACTGGACAATTATAAAAAGGGCAGAAGCTAGTCTACTTGCTGTTCCTCTTCAGTCATCTTTATCTACGCAACCGGAAAGGAAATGCAAATGGGAACTTGAGGAGACAGGCAAGTCTTGAATTCTTGAACACAGGTGGACTCCCCAATTCAAGCAGCTTAAAATTACTGAGACCCCCACTGGATCGGTGATAACAGCATAGTGTAAAATCTTTATCTCAAGAATAGACCATTATAGAAAGACACACATTTGCAAAGGTGGAAGTGGAAGGTTTTCAACCTCCTTGTCAGGAACAGATAGGGAAAAAAAAAGATGTTGATTCAGCATCCATGAAAAGTAGCTGAAGCTGCACCAGTGTGCCCAAATTGCAGATTCAGGTTACAGAGTGATGACAGATGCTTTATGTCAAATGGAACGATAGAATCTCCATATTGTCTAGTGCTTCTCCCAGTTCACGAGCATTTCTTTTTGTTAGAATTGTTAATGTATGAAGGGAAAGCCTAAGATGTAATACTTCTATGTCAGAAAAATATTTGGTACTGCTTCTAAAATTTAATTACAAACTAATTCAGATTGGCGTGGAGACAAGTACTGTACCAAAAACTAGTTAAGTGGGGAAAATAAAAAAGATAACAATGTACTGAGCTGGACTGAGCAGTGTTTGGGGGGTTCAGCATGGGTTACAGATGTCTACTTATTTACCATTTTAAATAATGAACTATTGAAAGAGGAGTAAATGGCAATAACAGTAATATTCTGAAATGGTTGAAGTAATTGTGAACACTTGCCAGTACTGAGAATTGATGCAAAGAAATGAAGACAATTCAAAAACATGGAAAATAACAAAATGATATTCAACTTAGAAAATGAAAGCTAAAGAAGGATGTGTGGTATAGACTACTCTGAAATGTATAATTATTGAAAGGAAGAAAATCAGGAGGCAGTAATAGAATTCTGAGGATGGTAGGGACAGGAAACTAAACATGAATTAACTGTACATTGTGGCATTTTTTCAAAAAGTGAATACATTTTTGAGCTGTAGCATAGTCTTTCTATATGATTCTAGTAGAAGTCAAAGTGGCGTGAGTTAAAGGATAGATAATAAAAATGCTCCTGGGGTTTGATTAACTGAATGGATATCCTACAGCTTTAATCCAGAGAGATACTGACTGCCTTAACTCATTTGAAGGCAAAAGGGAATTAAGACATATCTCAGTCAGAAAACTACAAAGGCATTAAGATAACACGTATAATAAATGAGAAGAAAGACCATAGATATTCAGATATTTAAAGGGTATAAATATAAACAATGTAGAAGGATTTCTTGTAGATTCATAGATTTTAAGGTCAAAAGAGACCAATGAAATAATCTAGTCTAACTTCCTGCACAATGCAGGCCACAGAACCTCCTACCCACTCCTGAAATAGACATCTAACCTATGATAGGGTCACTGAAGTCCCCAAATTGTGGTTTGAAGACATCAGGATACAGAGAAACCAGCAGGAAATGGCCTATGCTACAGGGCAGGTGAAAATCCCCCAAGGGTGCTACTAATCTGCCCTTGGGGAAAATCCCCTTCTGTGTCTCCAGATATGGCAATCAGCAAATCCCTGAGAATGTGGGCAAGACTCGCAAGCTTGACATCTCGAAAAGAATTATCTACACCAACTCAGAACCCACCTTATCTAACATCCCAGCATATGCCATTAGTGTATGTATTTACTACCTGTAGTCAAACACTAATTAATTGTCTTATTAGGCTGTCCTGTCATACCATCCCTTCCAAAAATTTATCCAGATCAGTTTTGAAGCCAGGTAGGTTTCCTCTCCTTCCCCCATCCTCAGAAGGTTATTCTAGAACTTCATCCTCTGATGGTTAGAAACCTGCTTCTAATTTCAACTCTAGACTTCCTGATTGTTAGTTTACCTCCATAGCACAAGGAGAAGTAACAGGAAGTAATTTTCTCAGCAATAACTCCTTGGTACTGAATTGAGGTGGGCAGCAAAATAGTATCTAGAGATGACTGATGGAAACTCTGTTACTTGAAACTTTTAAATCTAATTTGCACAAAATACCAGAAAATATGAAGATCCGCTTTGCATTAGAAAAGAGATGTGCTTGGGTGAGTGGATGCTGCAACTCAATTTATATGATTCTGTTAAGCCATTGTAGTTAATGTATAGTCTTTGTTACATATTTATATTTATTTTTACAGGAGAAACATAAGCTTGAGTTGGAAGACATGAGGAAAGCTGGACATGAAGCCCTGACTATTATTGTGGAAGAATTTAAGGTAAATTGTTCCATTGGAAAGTTAATTTCCCATTGTTTCTCTGTTTATATATAAATTTAGATATTTAGAATCTCAGCTGATAATTAGTACAGGTAGGGCTGATTGCATTGCCTATTATTAATGATACAGAATTTCTCCTATTATAGGAGATTGTTCCAGCTGCTTATAATTTTTCAAAACGTTGACTGTTTGTTCTGAAGTTTTCCATGCCAGTTTTCTGCCTCAGATTGAATTTATTTATTTATTTATTTTTAACATTTCAGCCAAAATGGTGTAACTATTTTTGCCCATGTTTAAAAAGGAGAAGAAAAAAATCTGGCATTTTTAACAGATGTACTGCACTTACAGTATGCTTTGGAATAGGGACTTGAAACTAGTTAGGGATGTGGCCTTTGTGGTAAGGGTACATATGCCTTTTGCTGAGCCATGAAAAATCTGCCAAGATTTGGCCATATTAAAGGTTTTTGAAAAATTGTAGCTGAAATGTGGTCAATCTAGATTTCATTTTTAGCAACTGAAATTCACAAAGATTTTACCCTTGTTGACCATAGGTGGTAGAGTTTTCAACTTCTAGCGCTGACCAGATGGCATATGGTTCATCACCACAGACTGACTGAGCATGATGCCTTCAGCTGATCACTACAAGGGGTGAAGCTGGGCTTTTCTTTTCAATAGCTGCTTTCAGCTGGGATGGCTACAGACACTGGAACTATGAGCCTGTCTCTTCTGTGTTTTTAATTACCTCTACACTTGCAGTGAAGTAGCATGCAAGAGGAAGAGATTTTATTTTTCTTTGAGTGATGTCCCCATGGTGCTCCACATCATGTGTTGGTGTGTCCCCACTCTGTGGACCAGAGATCTTTCACCACTCATCCTTTTGGTTGCACTTTTGCAGAATATCAGCTTGCAATGGCCCCGGCATGGCTTCTGCTCGTGTGTGACTCCCGCCAGTTATTTCCTTTTCAGCTGCCCTCAGCTGTGGATGGAGTGCTGGAGTCTCCAAGCTTTTTTGTCCTCACCCTAAAAATAGGTACAAATAAGTATTAGTTTAGTCATCTTTTTTGTTTAATTTCACCTTCTCGTTCACTCCCCCCTGCAAAAAAATTTTTTTCCATTACTCCTTGCTTCACATTACTCTGTAGCTCCTTGATTAGTTAGTGATAAACCATTTTAAATACCTTGTCTTTTGCTTACAAAAAAGAAAAAGGAAATCTTTTTTCCAACATGCCAGGTTCTCCAGGCTTCAAAAGGCGCATGCAGTGCAATGACACCATGCCCACCTTGGATGGACACGCTATGTGTTCACTGTATGGGCAAAATGCACATCCCTCAGAAATGCACACACTGCATTAATTTATGTGCCCAAACATGGATGGACAGGGACCGGAGATTAAAGCTTTTTCTCATGGAAAGGACTCTAAGACTGTCCTCTGACCCTGGTCCAGACCAGCACAAAATTGGTCAGGAACATAAAAGAAGAGCATCATCTCCTATTGTCTCCACTGCAAAAAGGGATGCTCTTCTAAGAGGAAGCCAGTGAAAGGCATTACCCAAGAGGCAATATGTTCCTTGGGTAAAGAAGATGCCAAATAATATAAGTGCTCAAAATATCCTTCTGAGGAAACGTGGTACTTGCGTAAATGCTCCTCTAGTGGCCCAACTCTGAAAACATCTTTGGGGCATAAAGATCAGGAGCATGAATTATTGGCATCAACAATGCAAGTGCCTCTGGTTTCACAAATGGCGCTGACAGCTGGCCTGGTACCTACACAACCTCCAGCACTGGCTGTTTGCTTGGAGCCGTCTATGCCTGGCCCCATGGTTCTGGT
This sequence comes from Podocnemis expansa, assembly GCA_007922195.1. Classification (NCBI taxonomy): domain Eukaryota; kingdom Metazoa; phylum Chordata; order Testudines; family Podocnemididae; genus Podocnemis; species Podocnemis expansa. Next base: position 488,955 of record ML682017.1, on the reverse strand, counting down.
GCTGGACACAGCACCGGATTCAGCAGCGTCATTGGAATGGCCTAGGAGGAGAACTGGTAAAGAGTGCTACCTATTGCTTTCTTATGCACATCGTTATAAATCTCCATTACACGCAAGACTCTCATCACCTTGCTTATCTTGATACCCCCAGAGTGAGATAGAGAATGAGGCTAGATTTCCTTGTGAGCATTACTCACCAACTAGGCCTTTGGCTGATTACAGATACTGTCCCCCAAGTCGCAGTCATGATCACTGCTCTTGGTATGCCCCCCACCCCATGCTGCAACACATCATGTTTTACCACGGGAGGAAGAAGAGACTGGGATTTATATTATCATAAGAGCCATGACAGACCACAAAGCTCCCATGCTTCTACACATAAACCTCCTAGTGAAGCTCCTTTGCCATCTTCAGCAGGTCTCTTTGAATCTGCACCCTCAACTGGAATGAGAGCGGATCAGGAACCTATTCCACCAGTCCTAGATTCATCCTCATCCCTATATGAGACAGTTGTACCATCAACATCCAATCCCATCAATGAACCAAAACAAATTAATGTCCTTTTTAAGAAAGTAGCCCTCAAACTAGAAATCTCACTCAAGGAGGTACAAAACTCCCAACGTAAACTGCTTAAAATACTGAATACGGCAGCACCCTCTAAAATTTCACTGCCCATGAATGATGCACTTGTGGACCTAGCCAGTGTCATCTGGCAAACAGCGGCAATAATTCCTCCAACAAACAAATGTTATGACAGGAAATACTGCATGCTGCTTAAGGACATGGACTTTCTGTTTACCCACTCTCCTCCAAACTCATTAGTAACTGATCCAGCAAACCAAAGGAGTAAACAACTCGCCTTTAGATTCACTCCATATGACAAAGACTGGAAAAGGCTGGATCTCATGGGATGTAAAGTATACTCCTCAGCAATTCTACTAAAGAGAGTGGCAAACTACTTAGCCTTACTCGCAGAGTACAGTTGTACCATCTTTGACCAATAGTTTCAATGCTACACAGAGTTACCTGACAATTGACAAGAACAGTATAAATCCCTCCTTACTGAGGGACAACTGGTGGCTTGAACATCCCTACAGGCGTCCCTTGATATTGCCGACACAACGGCAAGGACCACTGCAACAGGCACTGTCATGCATGGAGCTTCTTGGATTCATGCAGCTGCACTTCCCAGTGACCTACAAAACAAAATGGAGGACTTATCTTTTAATAAAACACAACTATTTTCAGACAAAACAGATAAAGTCTTACATTCATTGAAGGACTCCAGAGCTACCCTACATACACTTGGTATATATATGTCCACTAAGAAACAAACACACTTGCAGCCTTACCAAAGGAGATTCTCAGCCAAGACATTACGACAATCAGTAAAGGGGTAGAGGTAGACAGCAGAACTACAAACATAAGCTACCACAACAACCAACCTTTAACCCACAACCTCCTCTACCAAAACCTAACTTTTGAAGCTTTGGTTGAGGGCTTGGGACTTCCTTGCTACATCTTCAGTTGAGCATGAATTTCGAATTCCATCTAAGAGAATTCCACCATGTCTGGTCTACCATCACCAAAGACAGATGGGTCTCAGAAATCACTTAAAAGGAGTACTCAATTCTGTTTTCAAACAAACACTCATTGTACTCACCTTCCAGGTCCCTTCTCAGGGACACCCTTCATGTATAAATCTTTCAACATGAAATAGATCATTTATTACAAATAGGAACAATAGAACCAGTCCCCCTGGGTTATGAAGGGAAAGGCTTCTATTCCCACTATTTCATGGTTAAAAAAAAAAGAAAAAAGGTGACTGGAGACCTATTCTGGACTTCAGAGCTCTCAACAGATTCTTGAGGTGACAAAGATTCAAAATGGTAATGCTCAACATCCTAATTCCTATGGTACAGCAAGGACACTGGTTCTCATCCCTCAACCTAAAAGGCGCATATTTTCATGTTACCATCTATCCTTCACACAGATGTTTCCTAGGATTCAAGGTATTGGAAGAACATCAGTACAAGACCCTACCATTCGTACTATCCATGGCCCCACAAATCTTCTCCAAAATATTTTCAGTGGTCACAGTATGCTGCCATAGAAGGGTAATAACTATATTCCCCTACCTCGACTGTTGCCTTATTACAGCTCAGTCAAAAAACACTGCCACAATAGCAACAGAACAGACTGTCGAGGTACTTCAACAACTGGGATTCAAGATAAACTTCGAAAAATCTACCCTGTGTCCCACACAACAACTGGAATTCATGGGGTCACATATATGCTCCATTACTGTCAGAGCCTAATTACCGAAACCTTGAGTTAACTGCAATACAAGTCCTAGTATCAGTGTTAAAGATCACTCCTTGCGTGACTGCACAGGCTGTTTTTCAACTCTTAGGTAACGTCAGCAACTACACCTGTAGTTCCTCATGCCAGACTTCACATGAGAACCCTACAATCTTGGCTCGCCACAGTCTACAAACTGAGCAGAACCGTCATCAAGAGGAAGCTAATAATCCCACCCACAATAAAAAATCCTCTTACGTTGTGGACCATGGAACCAAATATGACGTGTGAAATACCATTCACACCACCAGACCCAAGTATAGAGATCACCTCAGATGCGTCCCTACTCAAGTGGGGCGCGCCCCTTGAAGAACTCATCATATAGGGGAGATGGTCCATGACGGAATCCTCCCTCCACATCAATATCCTAGAACTTGGAGCAGTGAGAAGGGCATGTTAACACTTCCTGTCAATGATAAATATCAGAACATAAAAATAATGACTGTGGCATGCATGTTTTATAGAAGACGGCAAAGAGGAGTACAATCTCCTTCCGTATGCGCCAAAGCCGTCAAACTGTGGAATTGGTGCCTACACTACTCAATCCATGTAAGTGCTGTATATCTGCCAGGCAATCAGAACACAAACGTGAATACCCTGAGCAGATACCACAGAATCAGCAAATACACATGGGAGAAAAGATTTATAAGAGGATAGGGAAAGGAATAAATCTGGTGAAGCAGTGCTGGTGGGTGGGGAAGGAACTGGGGCTAGTTGGATAAGAAGACTGGGACTTGGGGTGGGGACTCTTGGACTGTGAGCTGATGAATGAAATGAAAAAAGGAGTGGGCAATCAATTGGCTGACAGTTCTGAACCCTGGCATTGCATAAGGAATTAGGAAAAGAGGAGGAAACGGGCTGGTTGAACAAGGAGACTAGGAGGAGAAACTAGCAGGGGAGTGGGGAAGGGGGGTGAAGTGGAGGGGAGAGAGAGTTCTGACGAGGAGCTGACATACAGGCTGAGCAAAGGGCTTGGGACAAGAAGCCCTGGAAGGGGGAACTGAGGGAGAGAAAGATGGAGTTTGATTGAGGAGGCTGAGGAGAGAGACTGGGACTACAAATCACTGTAGGTCGTAGGGAAGAAAGAGATTGGAAGAGGAGCTAAAATGGGAGAACTGAGACTGGTTGGGCAAAGAGGACTGGATGTGTTGAGAGAGAGAATGGGAATGAATGGTAAATTATAATTTTAATAGTCAGACTAGTGAGGTGAAACTAGGACTTTGTGGACAAGGAATTTGGGACAAGGAACCAGGGCTGAGGAAAGAATGGGACTGGGACAAGATAGAAGGGGTCAAGCATGAATTAGAAACCAAGATTCCCGAGACCCAGCATTCCTCTGATGTCAGCAAATGTATGTGAAACCCACTGGCAAAGTGCATATCTCATTCCCCTCTAATGCTGTTCCACATAAAGCAGGGGTCCAGTAACCTTTGCCAGCCCTGCCCACTGCACCCTCAGCAGGTGCTAGAGCCAAATGGGGGCAGAGTCAGGGACTCCAGGTTGGAAGGAGGGAGGCTAGGGTTCCTGGGGGCAGGCAGCCCTGGTGTATGTTGGGTGGGGGGGCATGGCTGAGGCCTGTCAGAGTGGAGCAGGCTGAGCCATCTTGCTCACCTCCACTGGGGAGCTGATTAATCCTGGGCCCTGCACCGTGCTGGCTCACTGAGCTGCACTGCGCCGCTCCAGCCCCCTGCACTGACCCAAGCTGTGCCATGCCGCTATGGCCCCCTGCACTGAGCCAAGCTGTGCCATGCCGCTATGGCCCCCTGCACTCAGCCAAGGCACATTGGACCCCCAAACAGTGCTGTTCTGGCTCTTGTGGCCCCAAACTTCAGGCCATGCTTGGGGACGGGGCCAGGAGGGAAGCCTCAGCAGTGCTGCAGGGAAGCCTCGGCAGTGCTGCATGCCACTCAGGATCGGCCTGTGTGCCAAATTTGGCACATGTACCAGGGGGTTGCCGACCCCTGAAATAAAGGAAGACTATCTACTAGTTTCCATCAGTTCCTCTGTTAACTGCAGAGGTTTGTATGATGGAACTAAAGATTCAAACCCTGCTGATGAACTACATAGATATCATTGTAATGACACATGGTTGTTTCATAACTTTTTTTTTTATGCAAATGTAGTTGCCTCTTTCCCTCTGGTGTTTTAAGTTTTTGAGTATCAAGTAAGTTTATTTTAAACATTTATAATTTAGAGATAGTCCAAATCTTAATAATTGTCTCTCTTGATCCCAATTCACGGATGTAACTTTTACTGCTTTAATAACTTAAGGTATTTTGCCTGGCTTTGGCAGGTACCACAATTAAAAGCAAGCAAAAATATCACAATGACTTTCTTAAAGGAAAAGAAAAAAATATACAAACATGAAAGAAACATTATAAACAGTGGTTGTTATTCCTATGTTCTCCTGTGTGTGTGTCTGCTAGTGAGCTTTCATCTAAGATTACATCTCTGAGAATTGGTCTATTCTGGTTGGGATGGTCTTCTTTAAGCAAACAAAAAACTGAAATAAGTTATTTGTAAAATTAGTAATAAATTGTTTCTCCTTATTAATTTTAAAATAGATTGGCAAAACAATTTCATTTAATTTTCTTTTAATAAGTCCTGTTTGCTTTATTTTGGGTATCTGAAAAAGTTCATAAATAGTCAGAGTTAAGTAATTGTAAGTAAATCTTAAACTTTTTTTTAACTCAATTCACTGAAAAAAGCCATACAAGGAGTGATCTTGAAACAAGTAGATTTAGTGACTCTTAGAATCTTAAATACAATTAAATTCCCAGTTTTTTTCTATTTACCAGGTTTAGCTTAAGCTTTGTTTCCTGCAGTACAGACTCTGAATAATTTGGTGTTTAACAGGCAAAGTTGTTGCTACCTTAAATTACAATAGGATTTCAATATCACATTAATATTATTACATGAAAAAATTGGCATTAATCCCTTGGCAGTCCTTTTGCAAACATCATCTCACCAATGATGCTGAAGTCTTAGTAATACCATGTTGGGGAGGAATGTTGTGTTGTATGTTACTTCTTCATGTTGTGTTCTTACTGCTTGGTTGTTCCTCTGTTTGGTTGCTGCTGGTTTTTTGCTTGTAGAGATACTGAGCGGGCTGAGTTTAGGAGACAGTCATGAAGAGAGTGTTCCTGTTTGCTTGCACAATTCAGATATTTTTATACTTTTGTCTTTTCATAATTTCATTAGAGAAGGAAGGCATGGCTCTTGTGGAGTTTGCTAAATCAGTGTTTCTCTACTTTTTAGCTGCCAGGGTACACCTAAAGGTATTATTTACTTCATGTGTGGACACCTTATGAAAATGTTCTTGAAAAGCTAGTAGCAGTGGCTGGAGATTTAAAATTCCCCAACCATAGCAAAGCTTCCAGGTGTGCATCAACTTCTACTGTCTTGTATCTGGAAGCTTTGCTGTGGCTGGGGCATTTTGAATTGCCCCTTCCTTTCCTCTCCACTCAGCCCCTACCCCTTGATGGGGAGGCCTTGGGCTCAGTCGTGGAACAACTGCACTATGTCTGCAGAGCACAGATGTTCCACAGAACACTGGTTGAGAAACACTGTGCTATATTCAAATATCAGCCACTGCCTTTCACTGGCTAACCACCTTTATGGGTTTGTCTTGGTAGCATCTTCAGCTCACGACTATCTGATTTCCTAACACATATGCACCAGGGCTCTAATTGCTTTTATCTTTGTGGCAGGAAAGTCTCAGAACATCCTCAAAGTTAATTTATCTGTTTCTTTTATTCAGTCTGTTTTCTGAAATTCATAGTTTAATAAGAGTTGAAATTCTCTTTCTAATTAGTCCCAGATCTCTTTATTTGCTTGTCTTTTATCACTTGGAAATCTTTTAAAAACATGGATAATTGTTAGAGCATATAAACTTAAATAACTTTCAAATAAGTTATTGTCCTTTTATCGTTGACATTCCTTGGAAAAGAAACCACTTACAGCATCAAATGACCTTGTTATATTTGTATGTGAAACATCTTATTAATCTAACAGTGATATCAGATGGTTATATGGAGGCTTGCATTTAGACACAAGATATTTTGCATAGATACATTTCTAAAAAAAACCTTTTTTTTTTTTTTTTTCCATTTTGGGAATTTGAGGACCAGGGTTTTCACTTTCAAGTCTAAATGAGATAGTCATTAACATTAGTTCTAAAGCATTTTCCAGCCTTAACCTTTCTTCCTTAATACTTGTAGAATGAAATCTTTAGAGTTCTTATTCTTATTCAAACCACTGAGTAGCCAATCTGATGCGGCAGTAAAAAAAAAAAAAGCTAATGCGGTCCTGGGCTGCATCAGAAGGGGTATTTCTAGTAGAGATAGGGAGGTGTTAGTACCGTTATAAGAGGCGCTGGTGCGACCTCACTTGGAGTATTGTGTACAGTTCTGGTTACCCATGTTTAAGAAAGATGAAGTCAAACTGGAACAGGTGCAAAGAAGGGCTACAAGGAGGGTTTGTGGAATGGAAAATCTTCCCTATGAGAGATGACTTAAAGAACTTGGTTTGTTTAGTCTTCTCAAAACAAGGCTGAGAGGAGATATGATTGCTCTTTCTAAATACATTAGAGGGATCAATACAAGGGAGGGAGAGGAATTATTTGAATACAGCACCAATGTGGACACAAGAACAAATGGATACAAACTGTCCTTCAGAAAATTTAGGCTTGAAATTAGATGCAGATTCCTAACCATCAGAGGAGTAAAGTTCTGGAATAGTCTACCGAGGGAAGTGGTGGGGGCAAAATCCTTAGGTGCCTTCAAAATAAAGCTTGATAAGTTTATGGAGGGAATGATATGATGGACAGTGTAGCTTGGCCATTGTCTGTCTTTTACTACTGGTGATGGGTGTGATAGGGACATGGGAAGGGGCATTTGCTCAAGTGGGTTCTGAGTTATTACAGAGAAGTTCTCTTCTTGACTGGCTGTTGTGGACTTGCCCTCATGCTCAGGGTTTAACTGATTGCCATATTTGGGGTTGGGAAGGAATTTTCCCCCAGGGCAGATTGGCTTGGGCGCTGGGGGGTTTTTGCCTTGCTCTGTAGCATTGGGCATGGCTCACTTGCTGGTTGATTCTCTGTATTAAAGTCTTTAAATCATTATTTGAGGACTTTAATAGTTTAGTTATAGGTTTGGGTTCATTGTAGGAGTGGGTCAGTGAGGTTTTGTAGCCTGCACTGTGCAGGAGGTCAGACTAGATGATCATATATTTGTCCCTTCTGACCTTAGAGTCTATGAGTAAACCAGTTTCTTTTAAGATATTAATATCCTTTGTGTGGATTTAAACTATAGACTTTTTCCCCCTAAGGAGGAGGGGTAAAAAGAATCCACTTTTATAAGTTAGTTAATAGGTAACATCCTTAGCATCACTTCTTTTTGAATATCTAAAAGAAGAACATCCTTGTATTCTTTTACACAGCCTTATCTTTTTCTAGGAACATGAAGGTCTTGGTTTGCTGTCTTGAGATAAGAATCATCTATACCAAACTGGTGTCTTATACTAGAATGTATGTTCTGGTCTTTAAGATATTCTTAACATTGGTTTGCCTTTTTGACTGAAAGATTTCTAGATTTACAACCTACCTTTTGTGTTACATTTATAACCTGCAGTTAGATTCTTCTTGAATATTCTATGCAAGGCAAAAATCATAACAACTAGGGCTGATGTATACCTTTCACGATGTAGCATAAAGGAAAATTGTATAGAATGTTAAAGAAAAATAAAATCTATAAAATTGCATTCCAGAGATTCTGTAAAACAAGCAAGGAACAAAGAGATTCTGTAAACAAAACCTCCAAATGTGTTACTGAAATATCATTTTTGGTAGTTGGTCTGTCCCAGAATGGCAAAAAAACCCGGATTCCTAAGAATGTTCCATGTAATTACATAACTCAATGACTAAAACATAGGCATGTAAGCTATTATATACTCCGTGTCATGTGAATCAAAATAATTGTATCCCTTAATTTAATAAGGGCAATGGCAAGTTTGAAATAACCTAATGTTATAAGAAGAAAGTATAATTATTTTTTAACTACCTTTTCATCAATATTGAGATTTATTTGATAATATGATTCTCATGTAAATGGACAGATTGTGAAAGCACTGGAAACTGGAGATTTCAGTGCATAGAAGAGTTACAGAATGGCCAATGGCTCTACAAGTTTCTTCAGACTTGCCCCACCTATGTACCTCAAGCAATGACCTTTGGGAAGAGGGAGCTGAGTCTTTATACTCACTTTCTCCTTGCCATGTCTGTGGAGACTGTCAGAAAGGATACTACTATGGGTAGGCCACTGGAAACATGTCAGGTGATGGTTTTTCGCTGACTTCCACTGATTTATGGCAACTAATTTTATTTATTTTCATTTTAAAAATGTTTTTTAGAACAATTATGATTAATTTTCTGTGTTTTGTATTTGATGACTGAAATACCTTTGCATGAGCTGGTGTGTGTTTCCTATGGATGAAAGTATGGATTTTCTTCAGTGAAAGAATTTCTGAAAATATGCACTATAAACTTACAATTGCATGAGAACATGCAATTTTGTGTTTCTTTGAAAAACTGCTGTTGTGGAGATATGTTAATCCATCCTTGTTTAACTGATGTATTTAAATTCTTTTTAGTTAATATATCAAATTCCTGTAAAAAAAAAAAAAAGAAATTTTCAGGTACTGTGATTTGGCACAAGAGATTACCATTCTAATCAAATAGTCTGGCCATGAGTAATATTTATATTTGATATACTTCTTGTAGATATTTTATGTTATATTAAAGATCCAAAAGGGATAGCCATGTTAGTCCAGTTCAGTAAAACAAACAAGGAGTCCTGTGGCACTAAAAGACTAACAAATTTATTGTTTGCATGAGCTTTCATGTGAGAGAAATCCTACTTCATCAGATGCTTTGAAGATGGGAGAACTTAGATATTCTTTTAGATCGGGAGTCCTAGTATGAATACACGTCCTACAAGTTTCCCTGTTGCCTCATTGTTATTTTTCACATTTTGTTCAATGAGGTCACATTACTCTGAGGAGGAATAACATCAGATATGCCAGCCTCCATTCAAAATACTGCGCCATCGTCTTCTACAAACATGTAGCAAGTCAATCTTCAAAGTACCATGAGAAAATCAAAAGTATTTCAGATAGAAAAGTAATTAGTCTTCTCCCTATAGTTTTAATACTTCTAAAATATCCCTTTACTAGGAGCAGTTTTGGATTGTAGACTTCTTTTTAAAATGTTAAGATATACATTAGTGGTTAATATTCCAGTATGCAACAAATGTAAAGAACAAGTTTCTCCTCAAATAAATGTGACACAAGTGTATGTGTTATAATTGATAAAGTATGTTCTTCAGTTTTAAGATATTTTTTACTGCACATTCATATCCTTAGGACTTATTTGATTATACTTTGCAGACATGTTAGCAGTTATGCTCAGTTAATAGCCAGATAACCAAGTAAGGCGCCTAAGTATAACATTTTTTTCATTTCAGTAAATATAAAAGTGATGACGCCTTTTGGAGAAATTTAGAGTTGTCAAAACTATTGAATATCTAAGTCACTAATGTTTAGTCATTCATAATGCTGTGTTGAAATATGTCTTGTTTAGATTTAAGGCTTTGTAACAGTAACAGTTGGCATTTATATAAACAAGTCTTTTCTATTTTCAAAGGATTTCACAAGCATCAGTTCCTATATCTATGTGAGGTAAATAGTTAAGTATTTTTTTCATCTTTTTTTAGAGACGGGGAGACTAAAGCAGAAAGTTGAAGTAACTAATTTAAAGCCACAAAGAAAGGCTTGATTTACAAATTAGACCTATATTGAGACCACTAGATCATTTCGAAATTGGCTGGACTGTGGCATAGGCAAGCTTATCCAGTATACATTTGTGTCACTCTGTACCTCACAATAACATCCAGGACCCCTCTTGTTCCGACCTGTCATTCAGCTGGCACGTTTTGTACAATGCATGCTTTGTGAGGTATCGTTTTAAGTCTTGATCTGTTGAATATTGATATCCAGTTGGATTGTATCAGCTGTCATGGTACGTGAAGTTAAAAAGTTTTGCTGTGTGTATGTTGTTGAAATACATTGTGAGGTTGGGATCACCTGTAACCAGCCTTTCATATATAATAAAGGAGTAGAAAGACAGCATTAATGGCTTACTAACATCTATCAAGGAGATAATCCACTATCTTAGAAGCTGTATGCAATGGAGGCTGCTTGACCAGCGGGGTTGGAACCTTTCAGTCAGGCTGGAAGAAACTATAAAAGAGGGAAAGTGACATCATTACTTTCCATCTCCTGCCCCTCGAAACTCAGCACCTGGAAGAATGTCTGGGGAGCAAAGACTTCAAACTTGGGAAGGGTGGACATGGGATGCAATGCAGTTTCACCCTATATACTCATTTTTTATAATCTTCCTGTACCATCTGTCAGAGTGGGACATTGCTTGATTCAAACTCTGCTTAGCTTCTAGACCCTAGTCTGCACATTTATTTTTGTTTCTTAGCTAACCAACTCTGATCTCTGTGCCTGTTACTTAAAAATCACTTAAAATCTAACTTTCTGTAGATATTAAATGTATTTTATTTTATATTTTTCCTCTGTAAACAATGTGTTTAAGTGTCTGGGAAATCTAGCCTCAGTTTACAAAGGCTAGCCTTCCTCTTGATAGTCCATGAGTGGTTGAAAAAACATTCATGTAGCTTAGCTGTGTGTGTCCCTGACAGGATTTCTGTGTAAGTACAATACCTGCCAGAGATTTGTGGCTTGACACAGTGTCACAGTGTGAGAGGGAGCCCAGGTTGGAGGAACAGAGGACTCAGTGGTTCCACAGTCCTGGGTGCATTCCAAGGGGACCCATCAGAACATGATTTAACCATAACTACATTGTACCTCTGCATTTGTGGTACTATTAAGTACAGCCATAATATATAACATCCTGCCTGAAAAACTTGATAGAGTTCAGAGAAGAAATCATTGCCTACAACAAGAGCCTCAAAGCTCATTCTGTGGCATTTATAATAGCAAAGAGTTAAGGGGTCATTTCATAACTGTGTGTGTGTTTGCTCACACGAATGGAAATTTTATCATTCCTGTACAGCAAGAGCCTCAGAACTCGTTGTGTGGAGTAACGTTCTGTGGATCAAAATTCTTTGGCATTTGATTGTTTATCATTCCCTACAGCAAGAGTTCATTCTTTGGAGTTTATCATAGCAAAGACTCAAGGGATCATTTGATAACCGTGTGTGTGTGTGCATGTGTGCAACAGAAATTTGATCATAAAGGGATCTTCTGTATAGCAGACAAAGGTATAACAAGAGCCACACTCTGAAGGTTAAAATTAGATGACTTCAGACTAAGCATAAATGTTCACATCTGTATCATTAGAGATTTTTAAGTCAAGATTGGATGTTATTTTCTGTAAGATTGCTCCAGTTTAATCACGTTTCTTAGACATGAAGCAGGAATTAAATCAGAGATGTGACCAAGTTTTATGCAGGTGATGAGACTAGAAAACCACGATGGTCCCACCAGCCTAAAATCCTTGATTCCATGAATGGCCTTCATCCCCTTTCGTATAAACTGTTTTTACTGGCTTTACCCTTTTAACTGCAATATTGCATCTGTATTGAAATAGTTGTGCCTGATATAACCATGTTAGTTTAATAATTAGTCATTTTAGTCTGCAAAAGTCATTATTTTATTGTGTTTTCTTTAAGACAGTGATTCCCAGCCTGTGGTCCATGAGGGCACCGCAGGTGGTCCATGGGGGAACAGGCTGGGGAAAAGTGCTGGTGGAACTGGGGTGCACAGTGCCATGGGGCACAAGTGAGGTGGAGGTACCTGCCTCATGGCCAAGGAGAACAGGGAGCCAGGGGGTTGGGGCTTAAGAGCCCAGTGTCACAGGAATGCAGAGCAGTGTCGAACAGAAGACGCTAGAGGCAGAGGAGTGCAAAGCTGCTCTGCATGCGGTGTGGAGGGCAGGAAAAGCAGATAGCTGACATGGTAAGGCCTGGAGGCCAGGGAGTGCAGGACCACATGAGACAGGCACAGTAACGGATGGGGAGCACAGTAAGGGGCTCAGGGACGGGAGTGCAGGGCCACTGGGGGGGGGGGGGGGCCCCCCCGGGGTATGGTAAAGGGTTTGGGACCCAGGGACTGCATGGTGGTGGTCCACAAAAGCTTTTGATGGTGATATAGTAGTCCACGTAAAGAAGAAGGTTGGGAATCACTGCCTTAAGAGATTAAGATAATTACAGATTTTAGGAAGTGATAGCAATTTGGGGCTTTATGGTTAAGAACTCTACAGAATCATAAAAAAATACCATCTAGATTATACACAGGATTTTTTCATCCCTAGATCTTAAAATACTTTAGAAAGAACTTAGTGTTCTACAGATAGGAAAAGTGAGGCACAGAGATCCAGTAATAGAGTCATATTTTTGAAGACCTAGTCTAGTGCTTTTACTGCTAGGTGGCAACCTTGCTTCCGTACTGCACACATTCAGCCTTAGAATATGTGTTACATGTGTGACGTGGATGATGAACAAGTTAAAAAAATCTTATTAGTAAGGGCTGCATTTTTTACACTTCTAAAGCCACTTGAACTTTGTAACTTATGTCAGCGTATTAAATGTGGAGGAGTGAGGACTATATTTGAATTTGTCTACTCTAAATAAATAAGGATATTGAAAATATGAAAGCAGAGTTTGCTAAGAGTGATTGATGCTAGTAAACTGCTCAACATATACCTCATAACAGTAATAGGTTTTAATAGCAATTTCAGGCACGATTTTGACAAAACCAGTGTATAATAGTGACTCATGCAAATGTCAACTCCTGCTTCAAAATGACATATTTTGTGTTACTGTTCTTGGGTACATGCTTCTGGTGCAGAAGCCTCTAGAGCCTTAGCTCTTAAATTGTGGGGCTCTTAGGTTTCATAGTGGTGTGCTTTGTGCATGGCAGTACTCAAACTTTCCCATGCATTCCATCCTTAGTTCCTTTTTTTTTTTTTGCAGTTAACATAAGAGGTTCCTCAGGGCTGTGGTGCTTGCTTCCACTCTGCTGGCTCTTGATGACACAAGATGGCTTTGCCAATTGTCTCCTTTTTTCTGTATTCGTGTGTAAAAGCATATATTTTGAAGATTTTCGTTTTCTTGGTCAGTGATCCCCAGGGTTACATTTTGCTGAGGTGCTATCTTCATCTTTGACACCTCTGTTGTGCCTGCATTTTTGTTTACAACATTACTTAGGTTAAGTCACGTGTCATGCACATATACTTCTCTCTAAAGTCTTAGGGAGTCACTAGATATGAGACTTGGTTTAACCCTGTTCCCAAACCCACTCTATTTCTGTAATAATTATTGCAATTCAAATCCAGAGCCATTCTCTTGGCTATGCTGTGTGTGCAATCAGCTCTCTCTGATACTGTGTTGGTGTTCTCTTCTATTCTTGGTCATTGCAAGAATAAACAAGATGATCAAGTATCTTCTAATAAAGTGATTGTAATTCTCTGAAGTGCCTTTTGCACAACATGACATACATAACTTGTATCTTGGGATGGGCCACAATAGTTTGCATATCACCAATTGGATGTTACCCTGTGCCATTAGATTCTGCAAAGAGCTCTTGAAAACCCCTGATACTCTCATCCAGCGGCTTCAGTATCATGTCATAATATTTATCCAGGGATTCAAAACTTAGATCAAGGTGAATTATAAAAATGATATACTAAAATTGTATTCTCAATGCCTGCTTTGACATAAGCATGACAAAATTTCACTACATTGCTTTCAGTCCCTTGATATTTACGTATGCTACTTTAGTAGTGCTGGACACCATCTTCCCATCCGGTTAAATGTTTTCTATTCAGAGAATGCTGCATCCATTCTCTTCCAAAATGGGAACAGTTGTCTCCTGACTGCCAACAGCTCTGGCCTTGGTGCTAGACAACCATTCCATGTGGAACTAGTGAGCCCTCCCTGCATACTACCAGCAAAAGTGTCTCTTTCTGTGTACCCCAAGAGGTCATGTCGAAGAACATTTCCTGCTCTGATGACCAAGGGTTTAAAAAAAAAAAAAACACTTAGATTGTTTGACTGTACTGCACTAAGTGCCTCAAAGCTCTGTCCTGATATGTGGTCTGGTCTGAGTTCTTGGTGTCATGGGACCAATGTCTATTTTTTGGCTGGGATCTAGGTGCCAGACTCCACCATGTTTGATGTACTTAGCTCCAGTTCAAGGAGTTATCTATGTATGTAACCTGTGGTGGTAATGTTGATATAACTCATGGCTTCTGATATTGAGGCAGCATTCTAAGACATCTGATATGAGCCATAGGACATTGTTGGGATCAGAATGACACTTGGGTATGTGTGTGGATTGGAAGATACTGCTGAACAGGATGATCATCAGGAAGGAGGGGAGAGGTGGTATTTTGTACTCTCAGGAGACTGCTGATTCTTTGGGAGGCAAATGTACCTCCACAAAGTTAGAAGACAAATAAGTAGACTGTTTCCTGGTGTAATGGGGCTATAGAAGCCCCACACCAAGGAACCAAGTGTTAACAAGCAGCTCTGGGTCCAAAAGACCCTGTCCAGCCACACTTGCATTGCATGCTCACAATTCTCATCCTGTGTCTGTTCTTGGGAAATATGATAGTTGATAAGATGGCGGGTCAAACTGCCTGACCACCAGCAGATGCACTGGTCACATGCAGTGGTTCAAGGTATGTCAGAGGCTGTTGATTTGGCCACTAACAGGGTACTGGTAGAGACGAGTAAGTGTGAGCTGGTGATGAGAGGGGTTTGGCAAAACAGCCTGATGCAAGGCATCTTGGCTCACTGCAGTATAGGGGTAGGCCAGATGCCTGATGTTCATTCTTCTCCAGATTGGAGGAATGATGGAGGAAAAGAAAGGGGAGCTGAACCTGATTGATTTGCATGGTTTTGGCTCATCAATAAGCTGTAAGAGGAACTTCTGATGGGAACAGCAGAGCCAGGAGGACTGTTTTTATTTTTTTTTCTTTGTGGCATTCAGTCAAACAGTCATCAGTGTTGATACATACGTTAAAGAAGGCATCCAGGCTGTACAGGGATTCTACCTATGTCAGCCATCTTTTAATGTTGTAGTTCAGGCTGAACCAGAAATGATAATACTGAGCTGTGTTATTTCCCTCAGTATCTATCAGGCTTTGGAATCCTGCTGAATAGCAAAGTAATTAGTCAGCATCTCTGCTGTAACACCCGCAGTGCAGCTTTGGCTGTCTGCTAGTGACTTGGGTCATCAATGATCACCTCAGTAGTTTGAATGAAGTTCTCATATTGTCTCAGAAGCTGCCTTGATTTTCCTGGGAGCAGAGATGCAAAATTCCAGATGGATAGCTGTGTTAGTCTAGTCCAGCAAAAAAAACAAAAAAACAAAAAAACCAAGCACCAACAAGGAGTCATGTGGCACTTTAAGACTAACAGATTTATTTTTCGCATGCGCTTTCATGGGAGAAAATCCCACTTCGTCAGATCTTCAAAGCATCTGATGAAGTGGGATTTTCTCCCACGAAAGCTCATGTGAAAAATAAATCTGTTAGTCTTAAAGTGCCACATGACTCCTTTGTGTGTGGGTTTTTTTTTTTGCTAGAGATGCCAAAGCCCTTCTATTGAGCAGATTGATAATCACTCCCCTTTGGGCTTAGTGGGGAGCGCACAGTTGTGAGCACAGCAAAAAGAGAAGCAGAAGCAGACACCGATTTCAGAACTCACTTAATTTGTCACATTTGCCACCAGACTTGTCACATGATGAGAGGTTGGGCTTATTGAGAACAGGGAGCAGAGGCCAGAGTTGAAGGCAGCATGACTTGAGCTTGCTGGGCCACACTGGACACCTGCAGACTGTCAAGATTCATAAGGTTCTCAGTATCTTTGCGGAGAAGTATTGGTCTTTGTAAGATCCCTAATGGCCATATTACTGGTAGTCCTCCTGTTTTTTATGGTGGGGCTACTCAAATAATCAATGACCAGCAAGTGAGCAGTCCTCTTAGCATGGAAGTGAGCTCATAGGTTCTGAGCCAATGTCATGAATAGGAGGTGGTTCATGATCAGTGGTTACTTCTGTTAGTATGTGCAGGGCTTCATGTTTGACATCTTCAGGGATATTGAAGTAGATCTCAACAGCAATTGAAACCCTTTCGTTGGAAGGTTGCAGTCTCATCAAGTGCAAAAAAATAAGGAAGCCCTGTACTCCCAGAAATATTTGTCAGTTTCTGCTCCTTGGTAGTTTGTATTTGCTCACTTAAGAGAAAATAAGCCAATGCAGAGGCACTGTACTTATTAATTCAGTCCACAAAGGTCTTCAGAATTTCAGAGGAAGAAGCAGGTTTCTGTGAAGGAAGCCATTTGCTTCTGTTTATGTCTTCCCTATGACAGCAGTTTTGATATCATCATTGAGTCATATAGAGCCTTTGGAAAATTGCTATACTCTTTCACCCCATCCTTTCTATAACTGCCTTTTATTTTTGGGAGGCTCCAGAGTCTTAGAGATCAACAGTGTGAGGCATTTCATTCTATTTTAGAGCCTTCCTGTCCTTTTCATGAGAGACTGTTGACTCATTTCTAAATTTTGGAACAGTAAAAATGCCCCATGGAGTTGCCGGGGAAAGAGTTTTACTTGTATAATTTTCTGATCTGAAGAGAGGGTGACTGGTATCCTCTATTTAAGACATCTCAACAGCTTCACCTACTGCTTCAAATTGAGGGTGGTAACCCTCAGTACCATAATGCAGAAACCTCTGATAAACATATCAGTTTCAGAAACTTGCAGGGCAGTTACATGAGGATCAGTCCACAGTTTGACACAGTACTGTTTCCTAGTGGAGACCTCAAAATTCAGCATCTGCTTTGATGGAGCTATGTAGTAGTTACTTAAATACATTTTCAGTATGCTTCTCCTGTTAGTGAGTTCACTGCTTGTTAGTCAGCAGAAGTGGAATACATGAGGACAGTCATTGAAGAAAGGACAGTTATTTATCCTAAGGTAACTGGTTCTTTGAGAGTGAGGTCTACATTTATTCACGACTTACTCTCCTTCCCTACTAATGGTGAGTCCTAGGACACCTGGATTCCGTATTAGCAAAGGAACTGAGGGATAATTTGAGTCTGATCTGCCTTTTTTACCCTTAGATGGGGTAGTACAAAGGCATCCAAAGCATACCATAATTGTGCAGCTCCAGCACATAAAAATGGTAAAATGACTCCGAGCTTGTGTACCAGAAATTGAATATGTGTGAACAAATAGCCACAGTTTTGATAAGTTGAATAACCATTCTTTATTCATAGTTAAATGCACAATCTGCACTGTTTTTTCACTAAGGAATGTGAATTCTAGCATATCTTCTTTATTGACTTGAATCGTTCCATGTGGCATTGAATGTAACAATTACGTAGTAGAAAAGGCATTGTAGATATGAGCCTATATTCATCTGACTGTCATAATGAGATGTATGATTGATTTCTCATGTAAAGGAGAGAATCTTGTGGGTAAATTGTGGTCAAATACACTGACAAAGAAATTTCAAGGCAAACTTTTTTCTCTGAGATATGTGACAGTCCAAAGAACTTCCAAAGAAGAGGGGGAAAGCACCAGCTAAGAAGTTAGCCAGCTTACAGAAGGAAGAATAGAATCAAGAGTATCCATTTTTACTAGTCAGTGCATGTAGCATATGGCATTTATTACTCACCCCTCTGACATTATCTTTCTATAATATCTGATTGCTCACCCATATACATGTACAGCTTTTCAACAATGATTGCAGAACCCTAAATGGGGCCTTGTGGTTTTGATATGATCATTGGTACATAAATGTTATACACATAATCACACGGCCAAAATCACCACTGTTTTATTATAATTTTCGTTTATGGCTTACACTGGGTACCATTACAGAATCAACATTACAAAGTCTACATTTGGCAATATATTTTTTTCTCCTATGTTTAGAACAGGGATGGCCAAACTTATGGAACTCAAGAGCCACACAAGTTGATTATTAAACCTTCAAGAGCCGCACAGAGACACATAGCCATATACTTTTACCTACTAAATTGATTTGCTGATGTTCTTCCGCAAGCCACACTTTTTTTCATTCAAGAGCCACATGCCGCTCCCGAGCCACAGTTTGGCCACACCTGGTTTAGAACAAGCGATAACTAGTTTCATAGGGGATTGACAGCTTTTGATTCTCTAATGGCAGCTACTGTGAGTAACTCCTCTCTCATGACAACTTAAATGTGTTATTTTATTAGTTAATGGCACATAAACATATTATCCAGTTTTCACAATTACAAATTCTGCCTCCTGCTCATTTAATAGTACAAGTATCTTTCTTATGAGTGAACTCCTACATTTTCATTCCTCATATTTTTTTCGTAATGTAATGTTTTCATGTGAGTGTAAATATAAGTTAATTTGTTCTCACTTTGAGGAGTGATTCATTTAGGAAAGACCATATTTTCCAAGTCCCCACAATTTTTTCTTATTATATCAGTGACAGGAATGTTGAGAACTTAAACAATAATATTTCATAGTTTTCATTATAGTTCATTAGAAATTTCAGTTTCTGGGATCATTGTTAATTTATCCTCTTTGAAGTGTCAATCCTGGAGAAACTGGAGTCTAAGTAAGATATCAGACTATTGGATGTTCTAATCTTCAATGCTTAAGAACATGTAAACCTTTAGAGAGACACCAGTCACCTTTGGAATATTAGCTCACCAAAGAGACTGGGAAATCCACTAGGAACAGATCGTTACACATGTCATAGCTCAAAAGCTCGGAAGGTTATGGCCATTGTTAAGGATCTGACATTCTCATGGTCATTTCAAAAAATAAACAGTTTATAACATTCTTGGAGGAAAAAATGTCAAATTTCTTTAAAAAAAGCAAGAAAACAAATGAAAAATAAACCTGGTGCAGTAAGTAGGCCAAGTTTCTTCTTTTCTGTTTACATAATTTAGTTTAATTTCTGTCTTTCATGTCATTATTTTTTTAAACTTTTATCCCAGATAATTAACTACAATAAAGAAAAGTAAATGTAGATCTTGGAAAGATTTTCATGGGATCATGCCACATTTTAACATTATTTACTATGAGCCACATAAGGGTTTTTCCTTCGCTTGTTTAATCAGGCTTTTCTTCTGGGCATTTGTCCTGATATTGTCATAGTTCAGTAAAGACATCAGCTAAGATTTCTTAAGCTTTTTATTTGTATTTCTCCCTGTCTAAAATATCCTTTAATATAAGATCTAAGGAATATGAGGTTACAAGTAGGTGTATTTATTTGATTATATTTATTTGTCTGGAGTATTTTATACAATTATTTGCTCTGAGAGAAAGGCTGCATAAATTAGCTGGATTTTTTCCTTTGCACTTTAAAGCAATAAAGCTTCCAGACCTTTCTTCATTAAGGATCATGTCCAGCAATCTTCACTATTGTGTATTTGAACTCCACTTGGTAACAGGAGACAGAATTGCAAGGTGAGGGATGTGAGGTGGCTATAGAAAGACCCATTTTGCAATGTCTCAGAAATTTCTCCTTCTACAGTAGATGTATCAGGAGAACAGTATGTTTGTGAGTAGGGCAAAAATTAATTAATTTAATTACCAAAAGAAAAAAGCAAATTTAGCATCCAGAAACATCTTTGGGACACACTTCGGTCCATATGAGGAGAAAAACTGAGTTTAGATAAAATTTTACTTTTTCTCTGAGACAAATCACAGCATAGCTTATTCCGTTTCCGAGAGGAGAGCCTCACT
This sequence comes from Podocnemis expansa, assembly GCA_007922195.1. Lineage (NCBI taxonomy): Eukaryota > Metazoa > Chordata > Testudines > Podocnemididae > Podocnemis > Podocnemis expansa. The sequence goes on along the minus strand of ML682017.1, from coordinate 468,750 downwards.
CAAAAAATCCTCTACATGCCTAGGGAAAGGCAGAATGCTGCCTCAGGTTAGAGCCAGATTAAACCTGAAAGCAGTGCAAGACCTCCTCTCATTGAGATAACAAGACAGGTACAAAAAGCCATTGAGGAAAATTGCAATGATCAGTCTGCAGACTCTATCATGGTTTATCCAAATTATACATTAGACAAATTTCAGATTTATTCATACTGTTTCTATCAAAGATCCAGAGGAATGAAAGCATTACAATCACCTGTGGTTATCAGAGAGTTTTTCAGTATAAATAATAAATGAATTGATGAGGTTTGTTGTTATTCCTACATACTCTTGCAAATGGGAGTTGCATCATATAATCTGAGGCTCGTTTGGAGACTGTTCTCTCTCCTTCACTCCTGATCCTCCCCTTCTTGTTTGTATAGTTCTGAAGGAACTGTAGATGTCATTGGAGTTTATGGTCACTGAAGGAGCGATGATCTCTCAGGTTGCTAGCGTCATTTGAATGAACAGTTTTCAGTGTCAGGATGGAGATCTTGAATTGGACTTTGAACTGAATGAGGAGGAAAGCACTAAAATGTCATACCTCTAATGCCAATGTGTAGCTGTGATTTTTGTATCAGTCTGGAGTTCTTTTAATGTTTGTAGCCATAGCTTTGAGTTGCAGTATTCCAGCATGGATATCACAAATGCAAGAATTGCCATCACCATACCTGTGACTGGTAAAGTGGGGAGCAATCTTCTGGCTGGTAGACAGAAGTGGGAATTTTTAGAAGCCATGTCTATTTGAGCATTCAGTTACTTCATGGAGTTACCAAAGGATCCCAAGACTGTGGGCCAGTTTATCAATATGAGAGCAGTTTTATTCAATAGTGGGTGCATGTTATATAGGAAGCAAATTCTTCAAAGTATTTGCCTCTGCCTGCCTGCATCTCCTCAGTTTTTCCCAGTTTCAGATCTATCCAACCGCTCTTTGTGCAGGTGCCTGGTTTTTGGTTAGGCATTGGGAAGGCTTGGGGATAGCGCTGTTTACACTTGATATAAAGCAAATGTAGGTAGGATAACAAACAAGGAGTCTTGTAGCCATTTTAAAGACTAACAAATTTACTTGTTTTGCTGAAATAGACTAACACAGCTAACTCTCTGGAATTTGTAGACAGGATATAATTGACTGTGTAAAAAGCTAAATATGAATACCATACAATACAAAGACTCTAACTAGCACAGAATGCAGTTTCCTGCCTATACCATGGGCAAAGCTACTGTAAGTACATCATACCTGTGATTTGTTTCCTCCACTGTCTTCCATTCTGCTACTTCTGACAGTCAGTGATTTCCATCAGAAACATCATCTCTGTCTGAACTGCCAAGATACTTCAGTTCTTATGGGTCAAAACAGAGCACATGAGGTGTGGAGATTAGTCATTTCCTGGTCAACGGTATGAAGTGCAGCAGCGGTCTATAATGGAGAACACCAAAAGAATGTATATTATATGCAGGGATCTGAATAGTCATTACAAATGGTGGAGAAGTAAAACGATTGATTAAAAAAAGCCCTATGCTTATAAAAATTAATTGATTAAAACAATCTAATGCAATGACTTCTACCCTGTAGTCCATGGACCACTGGTGGTCTGCAGGGGCACTGCAGATGGTCCGTGGGGAGGGGAGATGATATAATCATTTAGTATTCAATGTCACATTATTATTCACAGCATAATTTGCTTCACAAACATCCTTGTATAATATAACATTCTCTGAATTTAAATAGTGGCACTTTCACATGATGACTATGTAAGCCTATGCTCTGCGCATTTGGAGGTTAGAACATGGTCCGCAGAAGCTTTTGATGATGATGATGATGTAATGGTCTACATAAAGGAAAAGGTTGGGAACTGCTGATCTAACGGTTTTAAATAGTAGAAAATTAACTAGACTTTAATGTGGTGGATGGTAGATTTTCCTTCTTATACCTTAGAATAACAGCAGATATTGCCTATAGCTATTACAATTAAATGGAACTGAGAAATATATAAAGAAGATGGAATGAGTGGGTAATGATAATTTCCCTTTATTCATTACATATAAAGGGAAAAGGAAAGTTGAAAGTAATGAAAATTATCCAACTGATTTCTTTAGAATGCTACTTGTCATTTGAGTTAAAATACAGGTGCAGGAGTTGAAAGACAAGTAAAAGGTGAATGAAGTTAAAATTTTAGTCATGGGAAAATTAGTTTTGGATGGAATTTTGCGTGTCAGTATGTAGATTTAGATTTCTTTTATAAATTTAAGGGCAGGAGCAGAGGGAGAGAAGAGACGGTAGATATTAAAAAAAGTGTACGTATATGTATAAAAAGTGGAGTGGATTTCTATCAAATATATACAGATGGATCCAAAAAATGCTAGAAGCGTAAAGATGGCATATTGTGTACCAAAACTGGGAATGAGTACATCTGAAAGAATATCAGATTATGTAGCTGTCAGGACAGCTGAACTAGTAGCAATCATGCTAGCATTAAATTGGATCTGGGATGTATGCCCAGAAGTGGTAGTCATATTTTCAGATTCAGTTTCAGGCATTATGGCAAGGTTGTTTCAATATGCAGAAATGATTTAATCAATGAAATCATATTTTTAACACCCTCAAATACTGGAATACCTGAATTAAATGATGGCTGAAGCAGCTAAAAACTCTGTAAGATGTTTAAGGATTGATATAGAATTCCTTTGAGTAAACAGGAATTGTACAGAAAAATTTATGAGGAACCGCAAGAAATTTGGATTAATGAAAAAAAAAGATTTTTTTTTTTTCAAATAGTGCCTTAGAGTCAAGTATAACAACATAGTTTAGGGCCTGAATAAATGGAAGAAGTACTTTTTGTTTAGAGTACTAACTAGTGATTGGCCAATACTAATAGGTTTAAACAAAAAATCTTTTTGAATAAATACACACAAAAGTGAATTCTGTGTGCTTTTAAGGTGGAAGAAATAATTGTTCACTTTTATGAGTGTGAAAGAGCTTTGATAAAGAAAGGGAAAAGTTTGGTGAGGAATTCAAGCACCTTAAGGTTAGCAAAATTATATTGTTGTTTAGTAACAGTATTGAGGAAATGGGATGTTATTCAAAAGGTGGAGTTATATCAGTTGAAAGATATGGGAGAAACTGAGAATAAAAACAGCTAAGTACTGAGAAAATGTATTTGGTTGTGGCTATTCAGTCAAGCCTGCTTTGCCATAAAAAGGAGAAAGAAAAATGAAGGGGAGATCGTGAGCTAGCTGAGTCCAATATTGTTAGGATCTTAGTGAAAAGAAATGTCTGTGTACACTCCAGGCCCTCTGAGAAAGGGCTAGAATAAGAACATACTTTGCTACAGGGTACTGTATTAGTGCTGGTAAAGTAAAGGTAAATAGATTACCATAAAATTGCCACTTACTAGACAGAGTCTGACAGGTTTGTGGGGTGTCAAAGGACTGGGACAGAGCATTCTCTGTTAAAATGAGTTTTGTGGTTAGGTTCTGGAACCAGAAATTAGGGTACAATAAATGGTTAATGTAGAAAATAAATCCATTCAGATTAGAGACCAGTAAAACAAAGGTACTTCCAGGCAAACTAAGGAAGTAGTAATATAGCACATTATGAAACTTAGAAATTCCTGACCATTATGACAGTATTGAAGACAGTAACATCAGCTATAATATGAAATTGAAATTGTTTAATGTGCAGTTTGAGAAATAAACTAATGCAGTAGTTTACTAATACTAATGTGCACAAAAGTGTGTCATGGCACAGTGACAGTGTGTGTTGCCACAACTCACCCCGCTGCTGAAAGAATAGCCCCTGCTACCAAAAGAACCCCTGCTCATCTGGTAGATTGTTCTTCCAGGGGCCTGGACTTTTTCCTGTGTGCAAGGTGAGTTTGAGAATCAGGGAAGGTGCTGAAAGCACTGTTGGCGTCAACCTTTTTCAATGATGGGATAGTCTTCCCATGTGCAGTGTTGCTAAAAACGCTATTGGCAGTGGCTTTTTTCATCTGCAGTCCACTTTCAAAGCACCACCAAAACTGCCCTGGGCGAGGAATTTTATGGTGAAGGTGGGAGCCAGGTGTGTTTTCAGTGCCATCACCAAATCAGTAGGTGTTGACTACTACTTTCAGTGGAGGGGGTGCTGTGTCATGAACAGTTAGCTATGTGCCAACTGTGTCACACAGAAAAGGTTGAGAACCCCTGAACTAATCTATTCTTGTGAACATCTCGGTTATCTTGTGTCCCAATTAGATTCCTTTAAAACGTCTGGTTGTATAATTCAAAGTATACAGTTAAAAAAAGATAATGCTTAATTAATGTTAAATTGAGGCTGCTAGTATTTTTAATACCTTGATGCAAATAAAAATGGCTTTTCTTTTTGTCATGAATAACTTCTGATAAGAATTTTCCAAAGGAAATGCTGGTTGACTGTGTGAAAGTTCAAAGCAGAAACGGTTCTAAAACTTTAGCAACGTGCTCGGAGTGGAGGGAAAAAGTTCCAGAAATTGATCTCAACATGTTGTTTCTATTTTATTTTATTTAGTGCCCACTTCATTAAAAATTACAACTTGATCCAAATAGGAATTGAACAGTTTTTTGGTTACCATTCTTGTTCAGCTGTACACACAAGTTCCTCTTTTTATGACACCTAAATAAGCACATCTCATTTGCACTTCATAAAAAGCTTCACTGACAAGGAATTTAATCAAAATAGACAATTTCTGTATCTGAAATGTGTAAAATATACAAATTAATTTGAAAAAACAAGACAGTTTTGAAATATTTGAACCTATATGATGTTTAGTTTATGTTGCACAATTAATTTATGATAGGAGGTAAGTCAAATTAAATGCTTCCTGGAGGTAGCAGGTCATCTCCTGAAGCTGGGGAAGGTGTTTGGGGCTTTTTCTGTTTTTTATTGAAGAATTGGTGAGGCGTGTTACTTAACACTTTTGATGTGAAGTAACAACAACTAGCTGCTGGCGGCGACTGGATACTTAATAAAATAGATCAATGTCTAGTAAGGTACCATTATAGCAGTTCTGTTGGTGGAAATCTCTGATAAAATATATTATAATTTATACGTTTCAGTCATTGTATATCAACTTGGATTGACCTTATTTCACTTCAGAAGTTTTGTTTTCAGAGCACTGGATTACAGCAATTTTGAAGTAGGTTGTTTCCTGAGCAAATTTGTATATGATTGCCTGATAAGCTTTTAGCTACTTAAATGACAAAGGGCTTTCTTAAATTATGGAAATAATCTAAGAAAGGGATGTGCTCTTGAAAGCACAAAGTCTTTTATGATTTTTTCAGTGGCACATATTAGTTAACATGTTAACTAATATGTGTTGCAATTTGAGCATTTTATGTATATATGCATGCTGATGTTTCATGTGAATTTGTGTTGTTTTAATGTTTTCAGGAAAATGTTCTCACAATTAAGAGACTCATTTTTTCCAGGACTTAGATTTATTTCTGTAACATTTTTGAGAATAGGAAGAGGTTGATAAACTGTGTTCTGTTCTTTTGCTTGTTCTCTGACTGCTAATTAATTTGTTTTCCAAGGAGGATGTATACATGAGATCTGGCAGTGCTGCTGAACTATAGTTCCACCATTTTTTCTGCTCCTAGGGAGTGAAAAGAAAACAAAAAAACAAAATATTTTTTTTATTTAATTGAATGTGTTCTTATAAATTCCAGCTTTGGGCTATGTGGAAAATCCTTTTCCTGGACAAACAGAAGTAGCTCCCATTGTCAGTACAATTTTGTTTGACTGTGTGCTAGGCTAAACTGGTTTGTATTAGTGATGTGCTTGGGTGGCTGTGTTTTGGTTTTGGCAAACCTTGATCATTATGTTTTTGCCTTTCCAAAGACAAGAACAAACTAGGGAAAGTGTCAAGTACTCTCTGTTCATATTCAAGAAAAATATGGGATAGATTTCTCCTGGTTAGTCATAACCTTGTTGTGACTAGAAGCACCCCTATAGTTACACCCTGCAGACTTTAATTTTTTCCAAATTATACCTTGTGTGATATCATTTGAAAACTAACCCATCAGTCAGTAATATCATGCTGAAATGTATGAAGCTACATCTTACGTAAAATTTTTAAATCCCCTACTATGATACTGTTAGCGCATGTTCAAAACCAGCAGTCCTGCTTAAGCAAAAGTTGCTAAACAAGTCTATTCGAACCAAAGGAATGTGTGCTTATCTCATTTTATACCTAACTGGTAAACAGCATCCTGGAGTATGCAAATGGAGGAAATGATAGGAGAAAAAGCAAATGTGCATTTCAGCTAACACGGGTGAGGAGAAAGAGCATTGAACTTCCTTCACCACCAGACTCCATCTCTCTTCCTTCACTGCTTGACTAAACTTTACTTTGAAGGCTAACACTCAGAAAAACCCACTTCAGAGGTTCACTGGAATATAAAAAAGAGGATTATAGAATCCTAAGTTATCTCTTTTGTACCTAAGAAGACATTGGTACCAGTAATTTTGACCCTGTGGGGAAGATCCTGACTAAGGTAAGAGTCACAATTGAACATACTGGTTCAAACTAAATTTTCCAGAGTTTGATATATGTTTAAACAGTTAAATTGACTCGGTGCCACCTTCTGATTGTGCAAATGGATACGACTGTCTGTCCAAGGGGACCACAAACTTTTGCAGAAGGGATGGAAAGACTTTGGTCTAACAGACCCCATAAGACTGATAAGTGACTTCTGATAAACTTCTAGCATCTTCATAGCAGTGGGTGTGGGTGTGGGTGTTTGTGTGTTTTTTCCCCTCTCTAATGCTTTTACCTGTTGAATAAATGTGCTTGCTTAGAAGTGTCTGTATTGTAATTTGTAAATGCTGACAATACTTATTCATGACCCTCTGAGAGAATGCCAGCTGTAGTCTGGAAAGGTTCCCTGGGAGATTCAACATTTAAGAAAGTAGAATTCATTTATAAACCTACAGTTAAACAACAAATCCCCCCCACCTCACTAAAGTTCTCCATGTGTTATGACGTGTTATTTTGAGTATGTATTTTCTTCTCCATTGTTTTCCCTTTGAGCAAGGATAGTGAGTTGTATTTTTATTAGCAGCCGAGTATGTAGTTTTGTTCTTTGTTTGCTTCCACATTGCTTTTTTGTATTTCAAAAAAAACCCAAAAACCTAGTTTATGTAGTGTCTGTGCCAAGAAACATGGCAAATGGTGTTTGAGATGGATTTTTTAAAGTCAAAATGAAAGACATTTCACAGTGTGGTATGGTTTAAAGATTTCTCTAGCATAGTTAAAAATGGGTGTAATTCTCTGAAGTGGCAAAGCTACAAATTAATTAGGCGAGTTATCTTGAATGAATGCCAGAATTTACACCACACTCTCATATTTGTGACACTTTACTGAAACTATTTTATAGATGTTTTAAAGCATTATAAGAACTTGCTACTTTTTTTTTTTCATAGCCCTTGGCCTATGAAGTTGGGCTGCTTTAATCCTATTAATTCAACTATACAGGTTTTAGAAGGAGAATTGTATCTAACAAATTTTAGAAATGTCTGAAGACTAAAGCTGAGCTTTTCATGGTCAAGAAGCAAATGCCCTGTACCACGAAAAGGGAGGTCAAGTGAACTCCTAAGTCTCCTGCTGGATAAAACTTGTTTTTAACCCTACCGGCATGAGAGTTTGGGAAGTCTTTATTGTATTTGTTGTTTTAAAGGAATCTAAAACTTCATGTACCCATCTATAATCCAGCCACAGCCTAATAAATGTTAGCCTAGAAGTGGATTATTGCACAATTTTTCATACATGACACAGTTTCTTGCAACTTCCTTTGAAGCATCTGATAAGGGCAACAAGGCATCAGAATACTGGACTAAATGGACTACTGGTCTTACTGGGTGCAACAGTTACTGTATCCTTGATACTTATCCATGACCAAATATGATTTGTTCTGTACCTCCAGGGAGCATAGATTTGGGAGGTAATGACGTCTAGTGAAAGCAGATATTTAAATGGCAAGCTCCTTTTTAAAATAAAATACATAGTTTGCAAGTTGTTCATAGTTTCAGTTGGTTTAGTAGTTTCCACCTTGGTAAGGGACTGATTAGATGAAACTCTAATCGGTGCACTATAAATAAATATATAACATAGATGTCTCTCTATATACACACCACAGATGATAATGCATAGAGAAGGTGTTCTGCAACATTAAATAGTATTTTTGTGTATACTGCTCTTTGACAATTAATTCAGTGTTATAGCTTTGGTACAAGTTTATCTAAAATACATTTCTCATCTTAAGGATAAGAATGAAGACAAAAAATTGAAACAGGTGATAATCTTTTAGCAGTAATGGAGATAAGTTTCTGATAGATATTTGTAAATGTGTATTCTTGAGTCAAAAATTTAAACTATCAGAAGATCCATGCATACCACCCTAACTTTCATCTTTCTTTTTGAAATCAATTAATGTCTACTGTTACTGTCTAAAAAAGTTGTAAAACTCCAAAATTCTAATCTTCATCTTATTCTATTGAGCAGATGTGGGCAAATACAGGTATAAAAGGGATGCCTTATGGTTTTATTTATTTATTTATTTTGGGGAACAAATTGTCTACTGTGGAACAGCTAGCACAGTTAAAACTTTAAACAAATTTGTACACATACAAGATCTTTCATCTCAGTTACTGTGATTGTCTTCAGAAAAGGATTTTCAAATGAGATCTAAGGTTTCATTTTGCTTGTTCCTGAATAATTTTCATACCTGATTTGCTCAGTTGTCAGAGCTTCTGTGATGGTAGCCATTATGGCCAACACTAGGGATTGAATTTTGGGCCCATCAGAGCTAAAAGCATGAGGTTCTACATTTACAGCTTGAAGACCAAAGCAGTCTCTGTAGATTGGGAGGTGGGAAGGATACATAAGAGACACTAACAAGTGTGTTGTACACAGTAGTTAAAGTATAATTTAACAGGCCCTGGAACCCTTCTAAATCTCCAGGCCCCCTTCCCATATTGTCTGGTCCCCCTTCATGCATGTGCGGGCCCCAGTACTGGTACGCATTTGCAGCCACTTCTCAGTACCATATGCCTTGGTTATCACTTGGTTATCAATATGGCTGTTGCTCCATAAAAATACTGGCCTCAGTCCTGGCCTCACCATGGTGCCCCCTCCACCACTCTGCACCTCCCTAACCTCGATCCTGGCCTCACACTTCACCTCTGCTGCTCCCCTGACCCTGGCCTCTCGCACTGTCCCCTCACCCTGATCCTGGTCTCACACGCTGCGCCTTTGCTCTGTCCCAGCCCCATACACTGCCTTCTGCACACCCAGTGTCGCTTAGGCAATAGATGTGGAGGGCCCTCTGGGACCCCTCCTGGGAGCCAGCCATTGGTACCAGTGGAGAGCCTGGGAGACCAGGCGCTGAACCCTGGCACTAGTTTGGCCCAGCTATCACTGGGCATGACTCTTGCCAGCCCCCCAATCATGCATAGGGTCACCCAGAGCCTCCCTGAAGGAGGATCGGCTTGGGAGCTCCTGGCTCACAGCTTGGTGCTCCAAGACAAAGGAGCCCTGGCCATGTCCCATGGGCCGGGCTCAGGCCAGTGCAACCAGCTCTGGGGTCGAGCACACCGGCAGCACCACGCCAGGCAGCCCTTGGGATAAGACCCCTGAGGACAGGCTGTGGGGGAGAAGCTTTGCTCCACTACCAGCTCCCGAGGAAGTCCCCCCCCCCCCCAACCCCGCCAAGCTGGCTTCTTGCTCACCAAATGCTGGATGCTGATAAAGATCCATGATCCAGCTGCTGTGAGCCTGGTCCGGCCTCGCTACTTTTATCTCAGCTGCTAAAGGGGTGGATCTGGCCCAAATGACCCATGAAAGGACTACCCTGGGTTCCCTCCCAGTCTGCCAGCCAGGGCCTATCAGTGTGACAGGGTCAGCAGTGGATCAAGTCCAGGGCAGCTGGGGTCTCCCCAGACCCAGAGCCAAGGGTGCAGCCCCCCTAACATATGGATGCTGAGGCACAGAGGTGACAGCCCCAACGTACAGTGCATCCAGGAGCAGCAATAACCCTGAGCACCCTATCCTCGTGTGCGGCTTCCCCAGGGAGACTGACTCTGGCCCCAGGATCCCAGCCACCACCACTGCCGTGTACATGTTAGACAGGTAAGCCCTGCCCCCTTCACCGGCTACGTGATTCCCTTGCTTCCTGCGCTCTCAGCCAATCTGGCAGCCACCGGCCATACATTATCCATGTGACACTGCTGGTCCTGGCCTCGCTGCTGCTTGTCCTGCTGCTCAGGGAATCTGAGAGGCAGAGGGGAAGCTCAGGGCAGCTGGAGTTAAAAGGCACAGTGCACCAGAATGCAGTATTCTGCCCCATAAGTCTATTTTTAGGTGCCCTGGAACACTGGCCTCTGAAATTTGTGGGCCCCCAAATGGCGTTCCCGTCCATTCCCCCTTATTTTAATCCCTGGTTGTATGTTTCCCCTGTGCAGAAGATGCTCTTGAGAATTTGTTGCTCACAACAGTTGGAATCTTGGATGAGACTAAATGACCCTCATGGTCCCTTCTAACATCATGATTCTGTGAGCGCTCATTCATATAAACCCATCTGGGCCAATGCAGTAGACCTTCAGACCTTGAAAAAGTGAGTTCTTATGGTTTAAGCTGAAAAGAGCAAGGCCTTGTAATGTTTAAAACAGAGGGGGGATGTATAACACATGGTGACCAATATGTATCTCGTAACTGGAGCATATCTGGTAATGTTCAAGTATGATCTCTAAACCACTTTTATAGTTCACACCGACTTATAATAGAGGTGTCTTGTGGATGATGTCTGCTCCTGCTCCTGATTGCACAGACCCTTGCCACCAAATGGCAGTCATATAACTTCCCTACAATAACTGCTACAATATGGAAAATAGTATTTAAAAAGTAGGTAGTATGTTTTTGTGTTGTAGTGCGGTTTAGCAGCTGTAAACAAGAAAGAGGACCATGGCCATAAGGCCAGCCAACTCTCCATGTATAGCTTTTGTTGCCCAGAATGCAATTGAGGGACCATGGCTCAAATGTGTTTTGGACTGCAGCATCATGAGTTATAAATAGATCAGAACATCCAGTTCTGGCAGACTGAGGAGTTTGGCATGGGCAGTGAGAGATGGAGATATATGATTCTTAATATATAAATGTAGATGGCGCAAAATGTATTTTCATTGTGAGAAGGTTTTTGAGTTTGAGATAAACTTGCATTACTAGAATCCTTTAGTAAGAAAGCCAGCAGTAACTTTTATCACACTCCTACGTGTTTTCTTTGACTCCTAGTTCTTCCTCACTTAACAGCATAGTTACTGTAGATTATATTTAATTTCCATTATTTGGATATACACTACAGTACACATTTTCTTTTGAATTGGACTTCTGCACTGTTGTTCATCAGTAAGGCAGAAGAGCAGAATAACCTAAAATGAGTGAGACAGATGAGGAAATTTTCAGTGAGCTCTCATTTAAAATCAAATTAATTAAGTAATAGTCCAAGTTGTGGGCAGTTCAGTGAGAGTCCATGTCCTGAGTCCCAAAGAGGGTAGACAAGGGTCCCTTTGGAATTCATCAGTGAGGTTAATTCCATGTTGAGAAACAAAAAATCATAGAGCTCTTGAGCTTGTGTGTCTGGACCCATACTATGCCAGAACAAGATATACAGGGTGAGCAGCAAGACAGAGTACTACCACTATGACAACAATCTACTCTTACTAAAGGGAGTTATTTATACTGTTTTTTTAATTTCGTGAAAATTTCAAACTTAATTGTTTTGTTTTGTTCTATTTCCCCTTTTTCTCCCTTCCTATTTTTTTTTCCATTGTATAAAGGTGGTGGAGAGTAAGAAAGAATTTGGGGGTAAAAAACAGTTGAGAAAAAGGCAATAAATATGGGGGGAAATTTTTTTTTTAAGTTAATAGAAATTTCTGCAAGAAATTTTGATTTTTATCAAAAAGACCAATTTTAGTCCCTCCCTGAACCGGGCTTTTTTGTTTTTTTTTCTTTCTTTGTTTGTTGTGTTTTGTTTTTAAACCAGTTCTGGTAGCAGGTAATCCCTTGAATGCTGCATCCCCAATGTGTCTTAATTCATTGTTCCACTCCCCTTAGGGTTAACTTTAAATTACAACTTTGTGTTCTATTTGAAATCTTGCATAGTCTTTTGATCCTTTTTTCTAAGATAGCCCAGTGAAAAGACATCTTAGAAAGCTAGTCAATTGTGTATTTTCCCAAATGCACCAAATTAACTGCATTTGCTACCTCAGTCAGAGAACTGGCATGTTCATCAGAGGGTTTTGGCTTTTTTTTTTAAAAATCAAACAACAAATCAAACTATCAGTTTCTTTTTCTGATCTATATGCCAGCATAGCTATAGATTGAAGTCTGAGACTTAAAACTTGGCAAAATTGTATCTTTGATTATCCAGTGAAGTTACTGAAGATTGTGCCAAGTTGGAAACTCAGTGCTATTTCCTGAGCCAAATCTATTCAGTTAAAATCAGTTTGGACATTAATTCTTACATTTCTCCATCCTTCTTTTTTTGCCTAGTCTGGTCACGATAAAATGGAGACTATGAATACAATGAAAAAAGTAAATGTTATGAAGCCATGTGTTCAGGATGCAATTCAAGGAAATATAGCTAATTTGTTAATTAGTCACCATTGTGATTTAATAGTTTTTTGGAATAGGAGAAAAGGTGCAAGCAAAGGCTTATTTTCATTTAAAGGTAAGAATTAATAAATTTTACAATGTCTCTACTATACAGAATCATATAGGTGTTTAGTGAGTGAGTGGGGTTGCACCAGCACAAATAGTGGTGTAATTTTGTCCATACTAAAGTTCTTTTGTAGGTATTTCTTCTACATCTTCATTCACACAGTCTTTTTGAAATGCCTATATTAGGTACATAGCCCAAAGTCCTTCCCACAGTTCCCTAAAGCAGTGACTTGTGGGAGAGCTGGAAAGGATTTTGGGAGCCCAAGGGAATTGAGAGAAAAATAAAAGCTCTTAAAACTCCCTGGGAAGCTATTTCTGTGATATATTCTCATAATGAAGACCAGGCTAAACAGCCAGAATTAGTTTTGGTAAAAGAAATCATTTTTTGCTAGAAGTCCTGAAAACAAATCTTCATGTATCTGAGGTAGCCCAGGAGAATACTCAGTAGACAGTATTCTGGCTTTAGATGTGAATCGTCAGATGCTGACCCCAATATTGCATGCTGCAGCTAAGTGTGGCTCCAGTCTTCCGCACCCATGACCTAAGTAATCTGTGAGCTATTGGAAGAAAAATATTAGTGTATTACACTCTTACATCAGCAATTATGACAGATTGTTGGAACAGTTGCACTAGAGACATGAGATGCGTAGAAATGGAGAGCTGTCCTCACCATCACAGTGTTAGGCCACTAAGATGAGAGCTTCATTCATTGTGGAAAATGGAGAAGAGTAGACTATGAAAGCTGCCTACACCAAAATATTTTTGTCAATAAGGTGTGGCAAATATGCATTTAAATACATCAATTATTGCTGTGATTTGTGAATGAATTATGCTTGAGTTCTTTTAATGATTTTAAGAAGCTGCTTTAATGTATTGTAGCTATAGGCAATCCTATATGTCCATACTCTATTCATCCCACTAAGCCTATGAGTACCTCTGATAGAAAAGGCTACCCTTCCAAGATGAAGCAAGCCTTAAGGGATTGTTGTAGCAAGTTTCTATATATTTACATAAGATGGCTAGACAGAGAGTGTAGTGCCAGAATTTTTAAGCGTTGGTCTTTTTAGAAGCGTATGGAGGGGCTTATTCGTCCCACTTTGAAGCTATAGACAATGAACAGTATGGTATCTGAGAGTGTGCTCTCTCTGTCTCTAATATATGATAGGAAACTCATCTAATTATTAGAAAACTTAGTCTTATCACAAAATTTGTTTTCTTGGCATTTTGTTAAATAAATTACAAGAAGATGCAGTGATGAATTATAGAATAGAAGACTCTAATCTATATGCTGTGGGAAGGGATGTCATAGAACAACCTATTTAATTTGGGAGCAGGGGGAAATACAGTTGGAGTATGTGGTATAACATCATATTTCTGTGCTAACTTTTTAAATTTAAAGGAGATTAGAATTAATATTGTGTTTGAATAAAGTTCCTTATCTGCTGATGCTGACAATTGGGATTATTCCCCGTAAAGTTAACTTCTATAATCTGAAGATAGAGTACTCTCACATGAATAGAACACATCCACCAAAACTATTTTTCTGCCTTATATTTAGAAATTTTATTGTGACTTCCTGTACGTTTTTAAAAATCTCACTCTTTAGATGGTAAAAAGGCAATGTTATTTTGTTATCAGAGTGTAGAAAGACTTTTCATTGTTTAAAAAAAATAAGAGGATCACTTTTTGCAATCTAATTCTTAAGTTTTTCATTTCATTGAAAGCTGTTGAAAATAATTTGGACCTCTGGTTAAATAATTTAGAGGGGAATTTTGTTAATTCCTACATATTCAAGAGAAGTGGTTCAGCTGAACCTGTATTAGAAGACAGGGTTTGGGCTAAGGGAGAATTGGAGAGTAAACTTATTTAGGACCAAATCCAGAAGTTGCTGAAGTCAATTGGTGCTTTGCTGCTGACTTCAGCTGGACAAGAATTTGGTCCTTAATATATATCTTTGATTTTAAGTTTTTAATGTACTACTTAAATTAATATAACAATTCTTATAACATGAGCCCAGAGCGGGGAAAAAATCAGAAAGTTAGAACTGACGTTCTGTTCCTGCAGTAAGCCCTTGAATAAGGTTTCTCCTGAGTTTATATACATTTGTGTTTATTCATTATGGGATAGGATTCCAAGTAAGGTAGACTTTTAAGAGTTTTTCAGGCATAAATTGGAGTTTTTTGAGAGTTAAGTTTATGTGATTGTCTGAAATTTGTGTCAGTGCAGAAAGTGAACACGAAATCTGCAAAACAACCTGTAAATTTAAAGATAAGCGAAATCCAGTAGAAAAGCCACTAAATTTATTCTTGCATTTTGATTAAACCTCATGTGAAGTGCCATCTGTCACTTGCCAATTTACTAGTATTTTTTTCTTTCGCTCCAGTAGAACTGCTACTGGATTAGAGTAGTGTCATCCTGAAGAATAGTAATATTTGCAAAACAAAACTAATTATTGGAAAATGTTGAAAGATAGACCAACAGCCGTACAAATACTTTTGCTGATTTTTTTTGCATTTTTTTCAGCATCTTAGTTCACATGTATTGTTTCCTACCAAGCAAGCTTATTTTGAAAACAAAAATTATTTAAATAATTTGGCCTTTTTGCTTGCCTACATATGTGTGCCAGAAACCTGTTTTCTATAAATCTTGTCTGTTTTAACTTACATTGTAATTGCAAGTAGTTGAATACACAAATTATGGTTTAAAAATAGAATTTGCTATAGTGAGTATAAATAGTACAGTATATATTATGGAAAGAATGGACATATAAATAGCATGTAGTATTGAAACTCTATAGCACAGGAGTATGTGCAGTGAAGGTATAAATATCAGCATCTTCTTAAAAGAAGTAGATGGATGTAATTCTTGGTTGGCTTCTTTGGTGATCTGTTTTAGTTGGTGTCCCCTCTCCCCTACAGATTCTTTAATCTTTCACGGCTAAGATCAACTTATCTGTGTAATGTCTGTAATTTTATTACCTTTTAAATAATGTCTTGGCACTTTGACTTTTCCACACTATGACTTCCACTTCTTCACATCAGAGTGCGAACTTCCTGGGGGGGGGGGGGGCCGGGAGTGCATTTCTTTAATGTTTTAAACTACTCAGAATTTCCATCTGCTTTTATTTGACTTGTGGTTGTGAAGATCATGCTTGGCCCATGGGATCTCATAGTGTGCCGAGAGGATGTGGAGTTTTGTCAGCCAGTGAAATATGTCTGGTTTTTTAATTTTTATTTTATTTATTTATTTATTTTTTGTTTAATCCCCTCAGTAGCTTTCATATGCCTCTCATCTTGTGTGGTCCCACTAAACTGAGTATATTTAAGAGGGACTACTCACCCTTTCTATCTTCCTCTGTGAGCTACCCTCTTTTATGTAGAAGGTGTGCATAGGAAACATGAGAGCCAAAAAATGTAATCCTGGCTAAGGGAAAATACATATATCTAAAAATGAAAAGCAGTGTTATACCAAAAAGTATTCAGTAGTTGCACATTCATATTCTATGGATCTAACTAAATTAGATCAGATTTCAGTTACATACAAAAGTTAATTTACCGTGTATCAGAAAACAGTTAATCCAATTATAGAATTCAAGGGTGTCTTGTGTTTTGAAATTGTTCTTCTGTATTTGTTTACAGGCTCTACTGCAGTCTACTATTCAGAAGCAAGAAGCAGCCATTGAACAACAGTACATATCTGCAATTGAAAAACAGTCACATAAGTGTGAGGAGCTGCTGAATGCTCAGGTAGTAGAAGCACTTGTCCACACAAATGCATGTTTTCAAAGACTATGTGAATGTGTATTTGCAATACAAAAAGCTTTTAAAATTGAAGTTAGAAGTTTCATGTAAAACTTGAATTTATAGAGGAGAACATGTGTTCATTGGCTCAACATGTGAAGCATTTTGGAAATACAATAATGAAAATGGGAAAGTTGAATTCAGAGTTTTTTATCAATTTTTAAAAGACCCTCTGTAGGCAGTTAAGCATGAAAGATGTACTTTCAGTGCATTTGAATTGGTTTGGATAGCAATTCGTAACTGATTGATTGATTTTTTTGAAAAAAGAAATAGGTGGAAGTTTATCATTATTTAAGAGGAATGATAGGTCTAATTTTTTGAGTCTGGTAGAAGTGCAGTTACTGAGTTCTCACGTTTTATTGTTTGCTTTGTTTGTTTGGGCAATATGTACTATTTATGTTTGTGGAAGAAATAGGCTTACAAAGTGAAACGCATAATTCATGCTTTGTGTTTCATTTGGGGGGTGGGACTTTTTTGTAGACCCCCCCCCCACCTTATTTTTCAGGAAATTATCTTTCAAGTTGGAAATAATCCACAATAGCCCTGCCATTTTAGTATCTTATCAAATGATGACTAATCTTTCTCTCTGATAAAGGAGTTAATGCTGTTTCATTTTCTCCTCCATGTTAAATTCCCCTTCCTCTAGTATACCTGTGCTTGAGATGTTCTCTAAAAATTGTCATCTTGGGATGGTTTGCACTTGATATCATGCATAGGCCATTGCTGTGGGCAGCATGTCAGATGAACTGGACCAGTGATGAGACCCATTGAGATGTAAATAATATGTAGAGCCATAATTATCTTCTTTTAATAAAAAAAAAAACCTATTATTCTTCAGCAAGTAGGTGTCCCTATTGGGATGCTCCACTCTAGGTGTTCATGCATCTTCATGCTGAGATCAGAGATTTCAACCTCAGCCTCGGCTTTGGCCATGCTCATGCAACCAGTCTTGCAGCACCATTGGTGCCTCAAACCGTGCATGCAAGGCCAAGCTCCCTTAGTTTCTTCTCAACTGTCAATGGCTTAAGATGGAGCCCACAACTGCTTTCCTTCAACTTAGCTATATTTAGTAAAAGTTTATCTATAGTTTGTCAGTTTAGCTAGTTTTAATACTTTGTCATTATTATTATTATTATTATTTTAGTTAGATAGTTAGACAATGACTGATTCCTCAGGCATCTAAAAGTACTTCCATTGTGGGGGCACTATGACTGCTTCGGATGGGCACTCTCAGTACATCAGCTGTCTGGGAGGAACACGTCTCACAGAAATGCCCTCTCTGGCAAAAACTGAACCTGAAGGCAAGAAAGGACAGAGAGCAGCATCTCAAAATAATCCTGATAGAAAAATTGTTTAGATCAGCCTCTGATCCCGTGCATGGATCCCCCCCCAAAACCGAGACACTTTAGTAAGGCATTTTATATGGTCTTACATGACCTTCTCATTAACAAACTAGTAAAGTGCAGTCTGGATGGAGCAACTATAAGATGGGTAAAATATTGGTTGGATAAGTAACCTCTCCCAGAGGCAGTTCACAGTCATGCTGAGAAGAGTATAATGAGCGGGATACCACAAAGATAAGTTCTGAATCAAGTTCTGTTCAATATTTTCATCAATGATTTAGAGTATGAAGAGTATACTTACAAAGTTTGCTGATGATACGAAGCTGGGAGGAGTTGCAAGTGCTTTGAAGGATAGGATCACAATTCAAAATGATTTGGACAAACTGGCAAAATGGTCCCTAGGTAAACAAAATGAATTTCAATAAAGACAAGTGAACAGTACTCCACTGAGAAAAGAACAATCCATTGTAAGTATACAATGTGGGCAATGACTGCCTCGGAAGGAGTACTGCAGAAAGGGATCTGAGTGTCATAGTGAACCACAAGCTAAATATGAGTCAACAGCATAATGCTGTTGCAAAAAAAGCAAACGCCATTCTGGGATGTATTAACAGGAGTTTTGTAAGTAAGACTCGAGAAGTAATTCTTCCACTCTGCTTCACCCTGATTAGGCCTCAGCTGAAGTATTGTGTCCAGTTTTGGATGCCTCATTTCAGGAAGGATGTGGTAAAATTGGAGAAAGTCCAGAGAAGAGCAACACATATGATGAGACATCTGGAGCACTTGACTTATGAGGGAAGATTGAAAGAGCTGTGTTTGTTTAGTATGGAAAAGAGGAGACTGAAAGGGGACATAACAGCTTTCAGGTACCTAGGAGGTTGTCACGAGGAAGGAGGGAAATTGTTTGCTTTAACTGCTGATGACAGGAGAAGGTGCAGTGGGCCTAAATTATGGCAAGGGAGGTTTAGTTTGGATATTAGGAAGAAATTCCTATCTATCAGGGTGATTGACCACTGGAATAAGTTGCCTTGGGAAGTTGTGGAATGTTCTTAAGAGCAGGTTAGACAGGCACCTCTCAAGAATGTTTTAAGAGGTGCTTGGTCGTGCCATGAGTGCAGGGGAGTGGATTTGATGATCTCTCATGGTCCCTTCCAGTTTCTGTGATCCTAAGTAGGAGTGATGAGGAAAAGAGATCTTCGACTCCCTCAAAAAGTTCTCCACCAAAGATGACTGCATTGCCAAAAGCAGCGGCCATATACAAACTACTTAGTACTACAGCTGCGAAGGCACTGAGAGATAATATGGGTACTGAGCTGAGGCCTAAAACACCAGGGACCTCCACCTCCTCAGTATCTCAGAAAGGTGCCTCAGTGCCATCGTCCTTGCTACTGAACTCAAAGGCCACACCAAGCATAACAACGGTGCCAACAAACGTAATGAAGCCTCAACAGTTGGCACAGAGTACACCGGTGGTGCCAAATCTCCCCATGGCACTGTCTCCTTTGGTGCTCGTGCCATCCATGGTACCAGCTTCCAAAAAAATGATACCAAGTGACACTTCAAGAGGGCTAGCAGGCAAAAGGAAACGAAAGACTTGCCATATTGATTCTGATTACTCACTCTCCACTATACTCACCATATAGACATGATACTTTACTACCACTCTATCCATTTTCCCGCAGCAATGAAAAAAATGAAGTTTCTGTCATTCTCCTTTCACAACACCTCTAGCCTCCAGGACCTGCTTCACCTTCTGCAAGAAGAGGGCAAAGTAAGAGACATACCACCAATCCAAGGTTCTTACCCTCATGGGTGGCCCCACCAGTGCCATTCCCAACACACAGATGTCACTGGGATACTTGGTCCTCATATATAAGGTCCTACAACACACCTCCCAGCTCCTATAGGGGTGGAGCACCCACATCCTGCTCTTCTCATATACTGACAGAACACTACCCTGAGGCACTGGATGAAGTATGAGAAGAAGCTACACAGGAAGGGGACACGTCCTCCACATCTCTTCTTTCTTCCTAGACGAGACAGTCTTCCCACTCCCGCCCATGAATGCAAATGACTTCAAGCATTTCCATGACCTCTTCAAACATGTAGCTCAGGATCTGGAGGTCCCACTAGAAGTAGCAGCACTGTCCAATCAGAAACTTCTCAAAATCTTACATATGACAACACCTTCCAAGGTAGTGCTTTCTATGAATGATGCCATTATGGATCCCACTAATGCTACCTGGCAAACACTGGCAACTATCACCCCGATATATAAATGAGCTGATTAAAAAAAAAAAAAGATTGTCCCATCAAAGAATAACAAATACTTATTCGTGCACCCAGCACCAAACTCCCTTGTTGTGGAGGCAGCACTGCATAGGAACAAGCAAATGCACAACAGAGCCATTGCTAAAGGTAAAAAGTGGAGGTGAGTTGATTTGTTTGGAAAAGAAGTCTATTCCTCATCAATTTTACAGCTGTGTGGCAAATTACCTGGCCCTCCTTTCAAACTGTGATCATAACGCCTACTTGAAGTTTGTCAGTTTCAAGGAGGTGATCCCAGAAGACAGGAGAGAACAATTCCAATCTCATTAATGAGGGCCAACTCATTTTCAGGACCGTGTAGCAGGCCAACCTGGATGCAGCAGCCAGAACCATAGCAAATGCAGTTGTCACGCACCCCATGTCCTGGCTGCATTCTGCAGCATCCCGAGAGAACTTCAGTAGACAATCAAAGATCTCCCATTGGGGGGAGAGGAAATGAATGGACAAAAGATGAACCAAGTCATGCATATGATGAAAGATTTACAAACTGTTGTCTGTACACTAGTCAATAAACACACTGTCAACACAAAGGAGACTGCACAGGTACCAACCATACCAACATTGCATCCACAGTATCCACAGACCAGGCCAAAAAATAAACAGACAGATCACAAAGGTGGTGACAGATCTTAAACAACCCGTCTGTATCACAGCAGCCAAGTTCCTCCAAGCAGCAATTTTGAAAATTTGATCAGGGACATGAACAACCTCCCTGATCCAATGCTATCCATGGCTATGACCATTTTCAGCCATTGCTTAAAACTGTACCTGAACACCTGGAAGTCCATCACATAGGACAGCTGGGTCATCAAAATACTTCAACGAGGTTACTCTATCTCCTTCACCTCCATCCCCTCTATATATCCTCCTTCCCAGTCCCTTTTTAGGCAAGCATCTCACATGCAGCTCCATCAGTTAGAAACAAAACATCTACTAGCCATAGGAGCAATAGAGCCAGTAGCCTCGGAACACAAAGGAAAGGGCTTTTACTCCTGATGCATTCTAACACAAAAGAAAAATGGGATGGAGGCTTATACTAGATGAAGAAAACTAAAGTTTGTAAGAAAACAGAAGGTCAAGATCATCACAATATCAACCATAATCCCAAGACTGGAGCAAGGGAACTGGTTTTTGTCCCTTAACCTGCAGGATGCTTGCTTTCATGTGATGTTACACCTGGTGCAAAGGAGATTCCTCCAGTTTGCTTTAGAGCAGAGGTTCCCAACCTGTGGTCTGTGAGAGTACTGCAGGTGATCCATGGGTGTTGCAGGGAGGTACTTACTGCAGGTAAATGTACTGTGATGAGTGCAATATGTTTGTGAGTGAGCATAATAAATCATTAGAACTAACTGCGTTTTAATACCCCTTGATATATGTTTGACCTCTGTCAGCCATAAGCTGTGTTAAAAATGCTTAAAATGTTTTATTTACATATGAATCACAAAAGCTATTGATGATGATGTAGTGGTCCGCATAAAGGGGAAGGTAGGGAACCGCTGCTTTAGAGCAAAACCACTATCTGTTCAGATTGCTTCCTTTCTGTCTTTCCACGGCACCGAGAGTCTTTTCCAAAATACTGGCTGTAGTCACTGCCTATCTCCACAGACAAAGCATAATCATCTATCCATACCTAGACAATTGTCTCATAAAATCAAACAGCAACAGCGGAGCAGAAGCAGCAACTCAGTAAATAACGACTTCATTCAGCAAACTAGGACTAATGATAAACTACTAAAAATCAATACTAGTTCCCACACAACAGACAGAGTTCATTGGTGCCTACCTGGGTGCTTTGAAAGCAGGAGTATCCTTACCACTCAAAAGGTTCACAATGATAACAAACTTGATTGTCAATAACGGACAGCCCCCCACTGATCACTCGCACTTGCTTATAGCTGCTGGGCACACGGCAACAACAGCTATAGTGGTTTTGTATGCTTGCCTTCACATGCACACTCTGCAGATGTGGTTCAAATCAGTCTACGAACTGCATAGGCAAAACCTATTCAAGGTAACCTTAGTGCCACAGATAGTCAAACAATCATTTAAGGTTTCTGATTTGTAACTTGTATTTTAGGATTCCTAGAAATATATTTTAGGTTTAATAGAAATATATTTTGCATCCGAAAACAATGAAACATAATAGTACAGAGTAGAACTGGCTATTAGTTTACTTATAGTATTTTAAGCTGCAAAGTAACAAAAAGTAATAGGAAAAAAACCTCTGAGTTACCTCTCACCTTGTAAATTAGTATATCATACACATTTGTGATCCTTCTATGGATCTATAATTTCACACCTGAGAATAAACTGTCACAATTCTTTGGACACATGTAGTATAAAACAACTTTAACTAGTTGAGACTGCGATTAAATCTGTTTACATTATCTTCTGTGACTCTCATGTCAGGAAAAAAAAAGATTTATAGGGATTGAATAAAACCACAGAATCTCTGTATTTTAAGTTGAATCTGCATCAAACATACTGCATTTGAAATTGTTGCCTGAAAAACTTACTGGAAGGAGAAAAATGCTGTAACCTAGTTCTGAATGCCTTTTATTTTAGGTTAATTAAAAAAAAAAGCACCTTCATCTTCTCCACCCCCATTTAAAAATATGTCCATGGGGGGGGGGAGGGATTCTGCTCATGTATTATAGTTTCTCCTGTTTTCAAAAAAATTACTTTGCAAAAGCATTCTCTTCTTTTTAGTAATGTAATATTTCAGTGGAAGAGTGAAATAGAGTATCTTTGCTAAATAAAATGCAACTAATTAAAAAGCAAGAATGCCAAGTTCACAAGCCCTTGCCTCTTTTCCCTGGTAGTTTAAAAAGTCGAAATTTATAAGAATACAAGGCAGTTATTTCATAGGATTTTATACTTACATTCTATTACCTATGAAAATGTCGTTTTACCAATGACATCTTCAAAATGTTACTGAAGAGTGTAATACTTCGGTTTTGCCTTTTACTCAGAACCAGCTGGAATGCTTTACAAATAAACAAATACAAAATTGCACATGCTAGTGGCGGGGGGGGATGCACTCATGGTTCTTCTTCAAGAAGCATCCCTTTGGGTGCTCTGCTCAAAGTGAGGGCACATCCTTGATCAGCCATTTGTCAGTAGAGTCCACGCAGGTCATGAATGCTTAGCGCTCACCTTGCAATGCCTTTGTTGGCTTTTTTTGACGTGTACAGCCCTAATCCTTCAGTTCCTTCTCAACTGTCCAGCCCGCTTCAAAGAAATAGCTGTAGTTATTAGTTAATAATTTGTTCTTCCCCACATAAAATTAGTCAGTTTAGTCACAGTTTAGAGTTGTTACTCCAGCTCTTCCTGAATATTTTTTCCTTATTGTTCCGTTTACTGAATAGATATAGGATTACCATACCTAGTTCCCCAGTATTCAAGGATTGTGTCTTTTTCAGGGGCACTATGCCTAGTTCAAATGGCCTTGCAGAGTGTATTAGGTGCTTAAAAGAAGGGTACATTCCTTGAAAATGTTCAGGCACAACAGGTGCTAACTAATTTTTATGGAAAGGTCTTTGAGACCCACCTCAGACCCTGGACAAAGTCTCAGTGCTTTTGACAAATCCTGAAAACATGATTTTACTCCACCTCCAATGCAGCATATCAAGAGAAGAACATTATTGGATAAAGCAGCTGGTACCAAGGTGGTTGTAGGATGCTCCAGTACAATCATTTCCCAACCAGGAAAACACTCGCACATCTTGGCTAAAGAGCAGAGAGATAAAAACTAAACAGCTCCTGACTGACATGGCACCATCCCATCCAACAGTGCAGATAACCATGGTAGTGGCTGCACCATTAGCACACCTCAGATAATGGCACTGACAGTCCCCACAGCTCTGACCAATACCAAATCTACATTGTTGGCTTCCATGGCATCAGTAGTATCCAGTGTGCCATCAGCATAAACATTGATGATGGTACTTGTGCAAAGACCTGCGCCAATGACCCTATGTGTGTAGTCCATGGCAACAACTTCATTGGCACCATGAAAGCACATGAGAAAAGCAGAGGCACCATGAGGAGGAAGATGAATTTCTAACTTCTCCACTCTCATCCCTATACGGTACTGAAATCTGCCACATGCAGTCTAGTCAAGGAGAATCTGTTTTTCTTATTTCTTCCTCTGATAGCAAATTTCAAGATGAAGAGGTGACATTATTCTGGCTATCTAGAATATCTATGGCGTGCTCATCCATAGCATGCCCCACCAGCACCATACTGGATGCACTGGGCTGGGTATGATAACTGGACCCATTATTCTATACTACATAACAGACCATCCACCTCCCAAACCTGCAAGGGAAGATCATCATCTGGACCCCTTGCAGTGGAACCATAAAAATCTGAGTCTGCTTCAGTGCAAGCAGCAACAATAGAGCAGGATGTACCCCCACCAACTCATAACTCATCATCTTTTCCAGATGAGGCTGTAGTCTCTGCAAAGCCTATGACTGCAGATGATAGCAAGCAATTTCTGGACCTCTCCAAAAGAAACAAAACAGCAATTTAACACTCTCATAAAAGGACGACGGTTGGTGGCTAGAACCGCACTACAGGCTTCTCTGGACATCACTGACAGTGCAGCTTCAGTAATTGCAGTGGCTGTAATTATGCTTGGATCATTATGGCTTCATTATGTAGCTCTTCTGAAGCAATTAAGTGTGGCTATCAAAGTTTTGGAGAACTCAAGGAATTTTTCATAACTTCGTTGCATCTCACTGACAAAAAAAAAATCTAAATTGGAAATCCATGATTGGAAAGACAAAGACAAAAGTGCTTGCTAGCAGTGTGACATACAGTATAGATGTAGGCTGTGATTTTTAAAAATGAGCACCTGGAGTTATGCTCCTAAAGTCATATATAAGTACTTAAGAGGAGATTTTCAAAGGCATAAATGGCATACAGCTATCTAATTGCCATTGTAATTCTATCATAATGATGTCAAGAGGTGCACTTCCTACCTAATTCACCCTGGTGGGCTGACACTGACATATTGTGCCTTTTTCATCTGTGGGAGACCAACTTGGTGACTGAGTGTGTAATTTGCCAAGTCTGCTCTTATTGCATTGGAAGGGAGAAATGCTTGAGGCACCAGGCACATCTAATGTCTCATTGTCTGTGACTTGATACACCAGTGGGTCTGTAGAGGGTACCTAGCCAAGCTTCAGTGCTGCTGTTCTCTGACACAGGCCCCAAGACTCATTGTGCCACCTTCTGTTGAGCCCAGGACTGGAAACTCATTTGACTTTATGTTGGGAGCAAATCCCTTACCTGACAATACCAATCCTGGCCTGATAAAAAGCAGCAGTGAAGACCAAACTAACCATGAAACTGATTCAGTAGATGATTACGTCTGCACCTATATCTCATTTGATACTATAGCCTTGACGTTGACTCTGGATATACCCTCTAGACTTGATGCATCTGTTTTGGTAAAGTAAGTCCATTCAGGTGCTCATGAGAGCACCATCTTTTGCTTTTTTAAGCTTCAACCCACAAAAGCCTGGGACACTCTCAAACAGCCCCACTGTCACCTCTTCTCTGAACCAAACTTCTCAACACTGACTAACTTGGACTCTTCACCAGTTCTGATCCTGATAATGTGTTTGATCCTTTACCTGGGTGTCTACCATTGAGGCCACTAGCCACCTTGCCACATTGTTTTTTTAAGCTTAACATTGTGCCTGTACCAATTTCTCTGGTTTTGATCCAGAAGTGCCTGCAGTATATCTCAGATCCTTTCAGAGACAAACCTGTAGAGTCTCCTAACTTGTCCTCAAATTCCTGGTCATCTTCATTGGTTTTAGATCCTGTGATTGAAGTCTCTCAGGCAGAGATCTCCACACCTTCTCATATAACTCCATATACAGGACTCCTTGAAAGTCCTGCTGTAGGTTGAGACACCAGCTACAGCACCAGCCTGAGGATTGATGCACTCATAGGTGCCCATTTCTCACATGGCACAGATGCAGTCTTCCTTGTCTGCACCAATACTGACATTAGATCCCTGAGATCTATAAAATGATCTGCCTATGTCTGGGAGACAGCATGAGACTTTCAGAAGAACTGTTTGAGTCCCTTTGAAAGGAACATATGAATGTCATCTCTCTAGTATGTCAGATTGGTACTTGAACCGTTTCATTTCCAGTGGAACAAAAATAATTTCAGGAACCATTGGGCAGAATTTTCCTACTACTACTGGTCAGTTGCAGAGTGGTGCCACAGTATCAGAGACATCTGATCTCCTGTCTGCTCTTTGACAAATGAAGACCACAGAGAAACTGTACCTGTTAATTACAGCATTCCTAACCTAGACAAGGATAACTGGCTCTCTTCATTCTCATCCCCAAGTGTGTCAAAGAAAACCAACAGCATGTATGCTGATAGACCTGAGGGACATGCATTTTTACTACAGCACCCTTAAGCAAACTCCATGATGGTATCTTCAATATAGAGGAGAGTTAGAAACTATAAGGTATTTTAATTCACCCCTTTTTACAGTGAGGGAAAGCTAGATGTCTTTGGAAGAAAAGCCTTTTTTCTGGCCTTTAAGTGACTAAAAATCAATCTACCATTTCAGTTTTGCCCCATAGGATGCTTTGAGTCCCCCACTTGATTTAGGAAGATAATGAGGCAGCCCTGACCCTGTTCACAAGATGTTATATGCTTGCTAAGCTGCTTACTGGTCAAATCCTATCCAGATCTTTTGCAGCTTACCAAAAACCACCAGCATTCTTGCTGCATCTATTTCCAGAGCTCCTGTGTTAACAGGAAGGGACAGTTCTACATTCCAGTCTAGAGGCACTCTATCTTGCAGCAGTGAGGAAAATTTGGATCATTTCTACTTTCAGAACATTTAAGCCAACTTGCTTCAAACCAGTAGGAGCTCCAACTTAAAATACCTTTGAAAAATGGAAATGTATACTACCTGGGCCACTAGTAAAGAACTCACTCCATCTCCAGCTAGAGTCCAAGAGTACCTTCTACATTTTAAGATTCAGGGCTTAATCCTAACCTATTTAAAGGTTCATGCAGCAACATTATTTGCTTATCATAATCATGTGGATGGCAAACATCTTTCATATTACAGTTTTGAGGCTCCTGAAGGCACTTGAAAATGCATTCCATCAATTAGGAAGCTGCTGCTGTGATGAGACCTAGGTCTTGTCTTTACAAAGCTGCCTGCCTTTTGTGCATCTTGCACAAAACATTTTCAAACATATATCAGTTATAGCGGATTTTGCCATAGCAATTAATTTGCTTTGCTGCTTACTATTTCACTGGCCCATCCACCTTTACACTGTGCTCCGCAAGGTGAAAGTCACTGTGGAGTCTGATTCCAACTTGATGCCTAAGGTGGTCCGAGGTTTCCACCTGTCTTAATGTATTTCTCTCCCCAGAGACCATTTCCAGGAGGGGAAGCGTGCCTCTAGAGCCTACAGGTAAAAGGGCAGCATGCTTTTTTCTTTAAAGTAAAAGGAAAGGGTTGGGGGAGGGAGGAAGCTCTGTGGAAGGTCTAGTAAGTTCTTTTTGGAATGATGTTCCTATGGATGTTCCACTATAGGTGCGACAGCACCCCCTGGGCCTGGGATCATAGATCTGCATCAGCAATGCCTGTCAAGCTGCTTAAGCACACCTTCCGTGTCATGCTGTATGCGGATGTGTATATGTTATATCATGTGGCCCGACTTCTCCACAATTCCTTCTCTACTACCTTTGGTCTGGGATGGAATCTGCAGTGAGCCTGCTGCTCCTGTTTTCTCAATAAATAGTGCCTTACCTGTCATCTATAATTTATTTAGTATATCTATTTCTTTCTTCTATCAAAAAAAAAGTTTTTTCTTTTTGCTTTAACTTTGCAACTATTGTAGCTTAGGTTTTTGTTTTCCCGCTTCCCACCTTTCCCCACTAGGAGGCCTTTTTCCCTCACCCTTACG
The DNA here is from genome assembly GCA_007922195.1 of Podocnemis expansa. Taxonomy (NCBI): domain Eukaryota; kingdom Metazoa; phylum Chordata; order Testudines; family Podocnemididae; genus Podocnemis; species Podocnemis expansa. The sequence continues at coordinate 440,551 of ML682017.1, read as the reverse complement.
CCTGGATCTCCCAGTTTAAGAGATGGGTTGCTTGTAGCTCTATCTTCTTGGTAACAGTCAGCTGAGCATATTCATTAAGAGGAAAAGGTGCCCAAGCTACAAAAGTGTTCCCACTGTCAAAGTTTGACTACAAGGGTCAGAAAAGACCAGGACATTTGTTTCTGAACAAATGGAGAAATCATGGTGTGGAGCTTCAGACCCCAGCCCAGACTCTTCCCTTCTGTTACGCTCATGCTCCACTAGGTCATCTACTGACCTCCGTTTTCAGCATCCTTCCAAAAGAAAGTCTTCTCCTCCTCCCTGTTCAGATATAAAGAAACAAATTCCATCATCACCTAGTGAGACACTGCCAGCTAGAGCTCCGTCTCCCAAAAAGTGAATTGCCTCAAAATCCTTTGAAGGGGTGTGTAGTTCCAGGTCCATCCTGAGTAAGCCTTATACTGGTACCACTCAATGGCCCAAGGGCTCCATTCAGGTAGACTTAGAGTCTTTGGCACCTTCTCTCAGCATAAAAGACTGAGATGCAAGACCACTGGAACTGACACCAACCATGCTGACCAGACCTAATTTAGGCAGAGAATGCCAGCAATACCACTAGTATTGACTTGTTTTTTAGCACCAGGGTAAGTCCTTGGTACTGAGTAAAACATCAGCATACACCAGGTCCTCAGCACCAAGTAATGTATCGGCTCTAACTGTGACCACCTTGGTAAGCAAGTCTGTAACCCCATCTGCTGACTACTCAGGAGAATGCATCTGTCCTTCAGCCATGCATCGATATGTGTACCAGTGCTAATGATGTTCTTCCTTCCACCATAGGAGTTTCAATCTCAAAGACTTTTCTGTCTCTGAGGTGCCTGAATCCACACTTCTCAAAATGCCCTTCCTCCACTGCCATACTTCTTAATGGAATCACGTGACTCTTCCCCCAAAGATAGCACCTTGTTCCCTGGGCAGTGTGGAAGAGAGGGATGACAAGGAGTATTCATTTTTGCCTTCACACTTGGGACAACCTTATAAGACCTTTTCTGAACATTTCACTGCTCTGGATCCATGATATGGACCACCATTAATGCAACTCGATATGCTGCTCTCTTAACATTGATCACACTGGAATCCTTGGGCCATGTATAGAGAGCAGTTTGGGAACTCTCTGATAGACTGGAGCAGAAGGCCTTCAACTTTGCCTTTTTCATTGCCCACTCAGTTACCTCAGACTGTACCTCTGCCCATACCAGACAAAGAAGTGGAATAAGAAGAGGACATTCCACCACCACTCCACATCTCCTCTTCGTCTGTTGATAAGGCTATCACAGGATTGACACTCTTCAGATTTCTTTAAAGAAAGTGAAGGACCAGCAACATAAGCTGCTCAACAGCCCATTCATGCCCTTCTCTAAAATAACTCTCTGTATCAGTGAAGCCCTGCTTGATGCTGCAAAAATACTCTGGCATAACTCGGCATCCATTCCATTAACTTGCAAGAAGGGAGACAAAAAAATTTGTCCTAGTAATGTATTTGGAATTTTTTGTTCACTTGACTCTGTATTCCATTGTTGTCAATGCTGTTCTGGGAAAAAAGACATCAAAAACTATCTTTTCTTACCTACTGTGAGAGAGACTGGAAACAAATCAATCTGTTGAGATGCAAAGTTTATTCCTCTGCAGCTCTCTAATTCCACATTTCAAATTATGAGGCTCTCATGGCTAAATAAAATTGTCAGCTACTTAAAAATACAAGAATTCTGTCAAGGCCTTCTCGATGAAAAATCGGGACAACTTGAGATAGTCTTCCCTGAGGGACACCTTTTAGCCCAAACAAGCCTCTTGTAAGCCTCTTTGGACTCTGCAGATACTGCTGCCCAATCCATCATACCTGCCATTGTTGAGAAGCATGTGTCATGGTTGCACCTATCAGGCTTTCCTGAAGAGAGAGAAATTGCAGTAGAAAAACTACCCTTTGAAGGTCCCAAGTTATTTGCAGAGTGCCTAGATGATTCTATACACTCTCTAAAAGACTTTCAAGAGGCAGACAGACCACCCCTCCATGAGCTTCTTTGCATACATGTCCAGCCAGCCAATCAAGTTTTGAAAGTGTGATTGAGGCCCCAAATATCCTTCCCATGTTCTAGTCACACCAGTCCTGACCCTCCTGGCACTGGAGGGGTAGGACAGGCAGGCCCAGTGGCTAGGCTCTGCCCTCCTGCTCCATCCCTTACCTTCAGCTTGTTGCTGAAGGCAGTTGAAGGGGGCAGCAGGCCTGGTGAGTCGGGGGGGCAGTGCAGGGCCTGCAGAATAGGGGAGTCTTGGGGCAGTCACCGCTGTACTCGCTCCCCCCCAACCCAGCAACTGCCCTGACCAACTTTGATATTCCATCAGTTTGGTGAATATTTCCTTCCATCATTGAAGCTAGTAGCCTCAGACAGGTGTGTCTTTGCAATCATCAAGGAAGGATACTTCATTCTTTTTCTATCCATTCCACTCAGCCATCCTCCTTCCCTGTCTTTCTCCAGGGATTCTTCTCATGAACCCGTTCTATGAGAAACCATCTTCTGCAACTAGGAGCCATAGTACTCCCTTTCCAAAACAGATGAAAGGGTTTCTATTCCCATTGTTTTCTGACCCAGAAGAAATCCTGTGGTGGCAGCCAATCCTTTACCTTCAAAATTAAATAAGTTCATCAAACTGAAATGTTTTGAGATGATTACCTTCTCCATCTTTATCTGGCACTGGAGCAGAGGGACTGGTTCTTGGTCATTGACCTCCAAGACTTGTACTTCAATATCACTATACAGTGGGCCCACAGATGCTTTCTCCAGTTCCCGGTGGTACCTATTACTATCAGTAATAGGTACTGTGTTTCAGTATGTTGACATCCGCTTGTATGTTGTTGAGGGTCGTTGCAGTAGTTGTTGTCATCTTTGCATACTTAGACTACTGTCTTCTCAAAGCCCCATTCAAAACTAATTCTCTTTGCATCGTCTGGGTAACAATAGAGCTTTTCACAAACCTAGGTCTTCATGTGGGCTTACAGAAATCCACTTCAATGCTGGTGTAATACCTAGAATTCATTGAGGCTCAGTTAGATGTCATGCGAGCCAGAGTGTTTCTTCCACCTCAAAGATTTTTGGCTGTAATTGACCTTATACCTGAGGTACACGCTGCCCCCAAAACTCTGCCAAAACATATATGCAGGTACTCAGCCATATAGCTGTGGCTACATTCATTGTAAGACACTCATGGCTGCAGGTGATGCCTTCTCACTTGGCTACATACGGTATATGTCCCTCACAAGCATAACCAGTGGAAACTTGTATCCATGCCAGTAAGAGTAAAGAACTCACTACTCTGGTAGATGCAGACCAACAACATATGTGTTAGTGTTCATTTCCTGCAACCACCACCTCCATGATTCTAACAACTGACACCTGCTTAATTGTTTGGGGTGTATGCCTTCACTTTCATCTGCTGCAGGGCAGATGGTCTGTAACTGAATCTAGCCTATGCAAGAGCTATGAGTAGTCTGCAATGCCTGTTGATGTTTCCTCCCACGGATACATACTGCACCATCAAGGTAATGATGGACAATGTTGCCTGCATGTTTTACATCAACAAGCAAGGTGGAACAAAGTCCCATTCATGCTTGAAGGCGCACAAATTATACAATTGGTGTATCCAGCATAGCATCACTGTCTCAGCTGCATACTTCCCTGGACACCAGAATGCCACTGCAGATTCCCTGAACAGGAGGTTCTACCAGAATCATGAAAGGGAATTGGATATACAAATCCTTCAGCTCATTTTTAACTGGTGGGTGTTCCCCACCCATAGACTTTTTTTTTCCCCCACACTTCAAAATTCTCAAGAGCAGACATGGAACATGGATCTCTGGGGGATGCATCCCTCCTCACATGGGAAGTACCCATTATTTGATTCTTTCCTTCCCTTTCTCTTCTGTTTCAAGGACTCCTCAAAACGCAGACAGATAGATCCCATAGCATCCTCATAGTTCCAGTACAGTCATGATAGATCTGGTATACTCTTCTCCTTTCATGCAGTTTGTCAACTCTAGTCACAGGACATGAGTCTCATCTTCAATCCCAATTCACAACTCTTCTACCTTAAAGCTGCCCTGTAATTCCAGGATTCAGAAATAACCTGTTTGTAGGCAATTATTCGGATACTCCTGAATATCAGACATGACATGACTAGATGCACTTTCCTTCGCACTGGATTCTGACAGTGGTATGCCTCCCACCAAGTTGATGTCATAAGCATTCTGATTCCACTTATCCTTGACTATATTTTACATCTTACACAAATAGGATTATTCACCAACTCCTTTAGTGTGCATTTTGCAGTCTTATGGCCTTTCATTGTCCAATAGATGGCCATTCCACCTTCACTCACTAACTCACAAAATGGTTCCTTAAAGACCTTTACCCTCATGTACAGGACCTAGCACTATCCTGGGACTCCTGCCTTGTTCGCTGTTCTTGTTCTAGACTTCTGTCTGAACCAGAGAAAATGTGTCCATATGTTCACTTATCAATGAAAATAATGTTTGTTGTTGCTCTCACTGCTGTCTGAAAGTTAGCTAAAATTGGGCCCCTTATGGCATAGCCCCCTACCCAATTTTTCATAAAGCCAAAAGTTATGCTGCATCCATAGAATCATAGGTTTGGAAGGGGCCTCATGAGGTCAGGTAGTCCAACCCCCTGCTTAAAAGCAGAGCCACTCCCATAAATCATCCCAGCCAGGGTTTTCTCTAACCAGGTCATAAATGTTTCTAAAGATGAAGATTCCACCACTTCCCTAGGTAACTCATTCCAATGCTTCACCATCCTCCTGGTGAGAAAGCTTTTCCTAATATCCAACCTCGACTTCTCTAGCTGCAACTTGAAACCATTGGTCCTTGTTCTGTCCTCTGTTACTACTGAGAACAGCTGAGCTCCTTCCTCTTTGGAGTACACCTTCCGGTAGTTAAAGATTGCTATCAAATCTCCCCTCTGTTTTCTCTTGTGCAGACTGACTAAGCCTAGTTCCTTCAGTTTCTCCTCATAAGTCATGTGCCCCAACCCCCTACTCCTGATGCAGCCCAATATGCCATTTGGCCTTTTTGGCAACAAGAGCACATTGTTGACTCATATCCACTTTCTTGTCCACTGTAACCGCCAGGTCCTTCTCTACAGTGCAGCTTTTTATCTGATTGATCCTCAGCCTGTAGCAGTACATTGGATTTTTCTGTCCTAAGTGTAGGACTTTGCACTTGTCCTTGTTGAACTTCAGGAGATTTCTTTTGGCCCAATGCTCCAATCTGTCCAGGTCTCCCTGAATCCTGTCCTTGCTCTCCGGCGTGTTTACCTGTTTCCCCCACCTTCATGGCATCCGCAAATTTACTGAGCATGCACTCCATCGCATCATCCAGATCATTTAATGAAAATGTTGAACAGAACTGGCTGCAGGACTGACCCCTGGGGCACTCCACTCATTACCCACTGAGCCTTATGATCTAGTTTGCTTTCTATCCACCTTATGGCTCATTCATCCAAACCATGCTTTCTTAACTTGCTGACAAGAATGCTGTGAGAAACTATATCAAAAGCTTTGCTAATGTCAAGGTATCACATCAATGGCTATTACCGTATCCACATATCCAGTCATCTCATCATAGAAAGCGATCGGGGTGGTCAGACACGGTTTGCCCTTGGTGAATCCATGATGACTGTTCTTGACCACTCTGTTTTCCTCCAAGTGTTTCAAAATGGATTCTTTGAGGACCTGCTCCTTGATTTTTTTCAGGGATTGAGTTGAGGCTGATTGGTTTGTAGTTTCCTGGGTCCTCCTTTTTCCCTTTCTTGACGATAGATACTATATTTGCCTTTTCCCAGTCATCGAGGACCTCCCACATTTGCAACGAGTTTTCAACGATAATGGCTAACGGCTATGCAGTCACATCAGCCAACTCGCTCAGCACCCTGAGATGCAGTTCATCCGGGCCCGTAGACTTGTGCACATCCAACTTCTCTAAATGGTCCCTAACCTAACCTTTCATTGTCGAGAGCCTCTTGCCTTCTCTCCATTCTATGGTACCCAGTGTAGTAGACCTGGGAGCTGATCCTGGCTGTGAAGACTGAGTTAAAAAAAGACTTGAGTACTTTAGTCCTTTCTGCATCATCTGCCACAAGGATAACTGCCCCATTCAGTAAGGGACCTACACCATCCCTGATCCTCTTTTCTTTTTACTGACATACTTGTAGAACACCATCCTGTTATCCTTCACATCCCTTGCTAGCTGCAACTCCAGTTGCCCCTTTGGCCTTTCTGATTTAATCCCTGCAGGTCTGAACTATATCTTTATATGCCTCCCTAGTCATCTCTCCAAGCTTCCATTTCTTATAAGCTTCCCTTTTGTGTTTCAGCTCATCTCAGAGTTCTTTGCTAAGCCATGCTGAGCACTTTCCATGTTTGCTGTTCTTTCTGCACATCAGATTGGTATCTTCCTGTGCTCTTAGTAGGGTTTCTTTAAAATATAGCTAGCTGTCTTGGATGTCTTTCCCCTTTGGACTAGCCTCCCAAGGGATCCTGCCCATCAGTTCCCTGAGGGAGCCAGAATCTGCTTTTCCAAAGTCCAAGGTCTATGTTCTGCTTCTTTCCTTTCTTCCTTTGATCAGGACTCTACCACCTCATGGTCACTTGTGCCCAGGTTGCCATTCACTTCCACTTTTCCGATCAATTCTTCTCTGTTTGCAAGCAGTAGGTCAAGAGGTGCAAGACTCCTAGTTGGTTCTTTCAGCATTTGTACCAGTAAGGTGTCCTCAATGTTCTTCAGAAACTTCCTAGACTGTCTGTGCACTGCTGTTTTGCCCTACCAGCAAATGTTGGGGTAATTAAAGTCCCCCATAAGAACCAGGGCCTATGGTCTGGAAACTTGTGCTAGTTGTGCAAAGAAAGCCTCATCCACCTTGTCCTTGTGATCTAGTGGTCTATAGCAGACCCTTGTTGCACTCTCCTCTGGACTTAACCGAGGCTTCAACAGGCTTGTCTCTACTTTCATAATGGACCTCTGAGCGGTCATATAGTTCTTTCACATGTAGTACTACTCCTCTACCTCTTATTCCTTGCCTGTCCCTCCTGAACAAGTTATACCCAGCCTTGCAAGCCATCCCAACACATCTGTTATTCCAATTGTGTCCAAGATCTTTTCTCAAGCTACTGTAATCTTTAAACCTTTAATCAGACTATTCACTTTCCTTATGTTGTATCTCCAAGCACCAACTGGGGGTGGGTGGGGGGGAAACACATCTTGAAGTACCCTAGTTAGTACACAGGATGAATAAATTTCTCTTGTTTGTAGCATATGGGAATAAATGCGAGAGAGAACTCATCAAACAGAGAATTTCACCTTGGATTAGTAAATGTTTAGAACACTGTTGCATCTTAGCTTTAAAAGTGATATGTCCTGGTTTAAAAACCCATCGCTCAAGTGCCACCACAGTGTCAGTGGCATGTCCAAGCCCCCAGCTGAGAATTGCAAACTAGCAGTTTGACCGTAGGTTCATCCTTTCAGTAGTCACTACAGGTTGGATTTAATGTTGCATTTTGGTGCCAGGTTTGGGAGAGCAGTGCTACACTGCATATTCAGCTAAAAATGTTTTGCCCACTGTCCTCCTGGTAGAGCTCTGCTTACTAATCTCTTAACAGTGGGAATGCAAAGAATAGAAGCTGCTGACCAGGAGCTGTTCTTTGAGCACCACCTCTACGTGTTCATGCTACCCACCCAGCTATACTTTTGAGTTCTATATATTTTCAGGATGAGGTGCTTCTGTGGAAAAGAAACAACAGAGGTTGTTGTGGGATATGCACTCTTTTTATATAGCAGGATAATGACATCACCCTTGCGCAACAGCTTTCTTGCACCACCCAGTAGACACAGCTTTCAAAACAGTTCTGCAGCTTGACATCAGGAGTGCCATATCCCAGTAGAGTGCATACACGAAGGTGATTCTCAAATAAGAATAGCTATTGTTTAATAATCTCTGTTCCTAATTCTGTTATAAAAAGGTTGAGTATAACTTTTTTTATACACACCCTCATTATGAAGAATGAGCTCCATGGCCTCAAGAACTGCTTCCAAGAAAGAGAATATATTGAGTTTTATTTTGTACAACCCTTTCTCAATTACTTATTCTGCTTCAAATAATTAATGTAATTTAATAGTTGAAAATTCTTTCTACTTTGAAAGAGAAAGCTAGTTGGCTCAATGTAAACATTAAAGCCAAATAAGCAGTTTTGCAAGGTATTTCTCTAGCTCTGATACAAGAGAATGTGATTTCCTGGATTGTATGGACAGCTGTTGCAACATTTGTGATGAACTGTGAACTTCTGGAGGTTCAGCTATGAAGGTAACCTTTTATAGAAGGATTATTGTACATGAATAAACATTTACATCATAATAGGAAAGGACATGCTAAGCTATTCCCAAGAAGCATGTAGCCTTAGTAAAGTTGTTATATTTCTCCTATAAATATTTTGGGATTTTTAAAAAATCTTCTCTTTATAATGCATTCTATAAAGTCTCAGTAAACTCTGTTAGTTATTAATCTGCATCTTGAAAGTACATCAAGTGCATATACAGAGTAGTGTGTTTATTTCTGATATATAGACAATATTATAAGACAGTGTGTATATATATAAATGTGTAGAATAACTCATGTAACTTGATGTTACATTCCCAAAAGACTGATTAGGGAATGTTTTTTAAAATTGTTTTATACATGGAGATAAAACTAACATTCAACATAAAAAAAAAAAAGCCATTGACCCTTATTCATTTTACATTCTGTACAATTATAAGTACATAAGAATGGCCATCCTGGGTCAGGCCAAGAGTCCATCTAACCCAGGATCCTGTTTTCCAACAGTGGGAGCTAGTGCCAGGTACTTCAGTGGGAAGAAATAACAGAAAAATTATTGAATGATTAACTGTAGTCCAGTCCCAGCTTCTGGGAGACAGTTATTGTTATCAGAGATTGTAAACAGTGTGAGCAACAACTTTTTGCATTCATGATTTAATCTCTCCTCTACTTATTAGGTAGATTTTATATTTTTTATTTTTTATATATATTTTTAATTACAATCAAATTGAGCATTGAAAGTGTACTTTAAAGATCTATTTTCCTGTTTTTGGAAAGCATACAGCAAATTGCTATTCTTTAATTACAGTGCTTTTGTTAGACTGGCTGCTAACTTTCTTTCCCCTATGTTATGCTGCATCCGAATTGAATTGAAGTAATTTGGTGAATCTGTATATGTATTTTAAAGCCGCCTCTCACTGTGGCAGCCAGTCACTACCAATTCAAGGTAGTAACAAGCTGAACGCCATAGGAGATAATTGTGCATTGTCTTCTGGGGGGGAAAAAGTTAGTTTTCAGAGCTATCTCAAGGATCGGCATTTTTCAAGTTTCTCATATGATGTATGCTGATATCTATTCTCGTTTTCTCTTTTGGTATCTTTCATGATTGTAGTCCTGGAACTGTTTTCTGAAAATTAAATTCCAGTTCTAATATCATTAATTCAATTAATGCATACTTCAATATCATTTTGAATGAATTTTAATAGCATTTTGTTTTTAATATTCTAAATATTGGGGTCTGTCCAAAGCTAATAGAAAAACCTATGGTGTTTCCGTGTTTGAAATATGACAGTTCAGCCAAGACTAATTATCTCTTAGATTTAAATGCTCTCCTAGAGAGTACCATATAGATGAATTAATTTTGCCATTCTTTGTACAGTCAGTATTATATAAACCCGAGGCTGTTTTCTCCATGAGCTGATATATCTAAGAAAATCTTCTGTACGAGTTTGATCTGCAGCTCATAATGAGGGTCTTTTCACTGACTTCAGCTGACTTTGATTCATCTCTTCTACGTAAATCAATATCTAATGAATCTCTATGTCCTTTTTGTACCAATATGTTTTCTTTTAAATGAGCTTAAACTGAAAGATATTAATCTTGTGGCGGAGAGGACATTTTGAAGTAATCTTTTCAGTCCCACTGAGTCAATTAAGGAACCATAAAACAAATTGTCTAATTGTGGTGATCTTCACTTGGGAGGAAGTGTTTCCTAGTGATCTGTTACTTAGGCCTTTTGACCCTTGGTGGAAGGGAGAAATTTGGTAGTGGAGCCCCAAGCCCTGCCAGTAAACAAGGCTCCATCCCAGGGCCCTGTTGGGCTGACAAAAGGGTCTAACACTCAGTAGTGCATTCAAGCTACTTCCCTGGGCTACTGCCTACCACTCTGCTATTGTCTGAAGTTTGCAGTCTGTACCAGGAAAGTGTGTTGGGTCTGCTCACTTAGTTGGTGATGAAGAGGTGCCAAGTATGGTATAGTAGCTCTCTCCATCTTGGCGCAGTGGTTACCTCTTCTCATGCCTTGGCCTCCTAGCCTAGACATTTCCAAATCTATCCCCTTCAGGGATAGTCCATAAACAAAACTTGGAAATTCAACTTATATAAATTGGGTTAATATGTGGAGAGGGGAAATGCCTGCTTTCTAGGGTTTATCGGAAGCATGTCCTCCCTTCCTTCATGGAGGAATCTTCAGATTGTTGCTGAAGGGACAGATCCTGCCCTCTTTCAGTCCCTATGTTAGGAATTGCAAGGAAAAGGTCCTATTTCTTCCCTTGCCTTTCCACAGATGAGCTGTTCTGCTCCATTTTAACTCTTCCTCTAGTCTGTACATCCCTTCCAGGTATGATGGCAGAGTTCAGAGCACCCGTTAACCCTTGTCATCCAGGCTGGGATTTGTATACCCTATCACATCAGTAAGCTCTATAGATTTCATTTTAAATTTTGAGCATTTGTCCTTCGAAAAAATAAAAAGTGTTTTGTTTTTTTTTTTAAATGGCCTGGAGATAGATGAAGGCTAATGTCAGAAAATATGACCATGAAGTTAAAGTTAGAATGTACCTCATAATTCTTAATGTTTCATAGAGAGGTTGCGAAATCATCATCACTGGAGATTTTAAAGAACAGACTTGATGAATACCTGTTAAGAATGGTCTAGACAATAAGTAGTTTCACCCCTGTGCAGGTAACTAGAGTAAATTACTGATTTATTTCCTGTCTAGTCCTACATTTTTATGATTCTGTAAATTAAGTATAATCTTTATATGGATTTTATTGTGGGACAGGTGTTTCCCACTTACAGTAAATATCTGCTCCAAAAGAAATAACTATTTTAAGTAAACTCACAAGGAAATGCCATCTTGTATGTTTGTGCTGCATAAACTGTATTTTATTTTGTTTTATAAAGCAGTCTAGATTTTTTTAATCTCTTCCTCAGATATAAAAATGTCTATTCATACCATTGTAGTTTGAATAAATTTCATTCTGACATTGCAGAAACTCATCAATAAAGTATAGAAGATCTCATGCTGTAGAAGTATATTTTAGAAAATGCAGTCTATTCTAAAGGACTGTGATTGAAATTGTTTGTATTTGTATGTTGAGGGCTTTATAGTCAATGTATTTATTTTTACTAATATAGTGTTATCAATGTATGTTCATATATTTGTTTTTGTTCTTATGAAATGTTATTTTTTACTGATACTGTACGTACACTGGGGGGTCGTAAAGCACTGGAATGCGTTGCCTAGGGAGGTGGTAGAATCTCTGTCTTTGGAAACTTTTAAGGCCTGGTTGGATAAAACCCTGGCTGGGATGATTTAGTGGCAGTAGCCCTACTTTTAGCAGGGGCTTGGACTAGATGAGCTCATGAGGTCCCTTCCAGCTCTAATATTCTATGATTTCTATGTGATTTAGTTACTGTAATCATCACTTAAACAGCATGTGTTAAAATTTACTGATTTTGGTAACCAGTTGTCTTGACAAATACACATGGCACCAATACTTTCCAATAGTCACTTTTAGATTTCCATCACAGCTCAGGTTTTTTTTTGTAAAAGCAAACCACATCTTTCGCATGCTTTCTTTGGTTTCTTGAAAAACATAGATAAAAAGGATTATAATTAGAAACAGTGATGACAGATTATATAACCAGACTTATACTATTTGGTCACTTACTGTCAGTGTTCACTGTCTCCCTGAAAAAATGTTTTAAATTACAAGAAAATTGAAATAAAACAGAAAGTTTGGCTCTCATCTTCTGACCTTAAAACTTTATAATGCCTAAATTGGTTATGTAGGTATGAGTATTTCCTGTTACTTTTTTCCTTTCATATATGTATTCAAATTAAAGTTAGTACATGCAAATTTTATTGAATTCCACAAACGTATTTAAACGAATATTCATTAAATAATTTTGCCCTGACTTTGTTCATATGGTTTATAAGGCGTTATCTGAGTGGTATAACCTATTCATATTTTTAAAATTTTTTGGTATCTACATAACATCGAGGAGAAATAATGGAATAATAATTTATCAGATATCTGATGTTGCTTGCAGTGCCTTTCATTGCTGCTGATACTAAGGAAATAATCTGTATATAGCTTAACCATATCTAATTAACAATGTTTCACCAACTCTTTTCCCTTGTGGGTAATACAAGGCTATAATTACAATAATATGATTATCTTCTCTAATAGCATCAGAGACTTCTTGACATTCTGGAAACAGAGAAAGAAGTGTTATCACAGAAAGTAGAAGATGCTTTGATGCTACAGTCACAGAAACATAAGGTAATGGTTTGAGTACTTTAAGTACTTGATGCTGTACTATTGGCATCAAGAGGAGTTTTGCTGTTTACTTTAACGGGGGGGATGTGTATCTAAATGTTTTGAGTGTTTGAACAAAATTCTACCCACTCCTCAAATGATGTTACAATTTTATTTTACATACCACTTGCAGGAATTGCTGGAAAAATGTTTGAATGAAGGACAGAATAGAAGTAAAGAAGCTATAGCAGCTGCTGTTGAGGTAACTGTAGTTAAATAGTAGATATGCAAAATAAATACTACGTGTTTCATTCAGGAGTGCCATGTTCAGGAATGGGGCTCTGATTCTAAGACTAGATCCACTGAAGTTTGGTACACTAAAAATCCAGGGCATGGCCAGAAGTGATTTTCTAGCAGGATGGCTCCAGTCCATGTCCTGCTTCTGGTCATGTGACCAGAAATAGGAAGTTTTGGAGGCTGCAGATTCTCCAGTTACCTTTTGCAACTGAAGCATCCAGCAACTTAGTGATTTTCTGCCAGTTTTTTTCCCAGGCTTCTTGCTTCCAGTCATGTGGATGGAAGCAGAAAGTTCAAGTAAAAACCTGCCAAAAGCTGCCTGATGTTTCTGGCAAAAGCTGTCTGGCCCTCCAAACTTAAACAGAGCATTGGCAGCAAAGGCAGCAGATCCGGTGGGCCTGCTTTCTAAGTGGGTGGACTATGGCCTACACAGGCCTACTTGTGGCTATGCTACTACTAAAACTGTAGGTTCTTAGGTCTTCTTTGAGTGATTGCTTATATCAATTCCAGCTTAGGTATACACATGCCATGTGCATTGATTGCCAGAAAATTTTCCCCCAAAGGACCTGCAGGGTTGGCTGTAGCCACTAGCGATGCCCCTATAATCCTCTATATACTGTACAGTTCAGCTGACCCTCTCCTTCTCCAGTTCCTTCATATTGCCCTGACAGACCCTGGAACACTGCTTGCTTGCTTTGCAGGTGGCAGTCCCCTATCTTACCTTGTTCTTGTAGTTGTAGTTAGTGTTTACAGTATTTAAGTCTATTTAAGTTCTAATAGTTGTAGTTAGATAGGTTACTAAGGGACTCTTGGTCCTTGGGAGTCCCCCTTCTCCTCAAGGTGAACACCAGGACATACCAGGCTTCAAAGCCTGTGACTCCTCAAAGAAGGTTATGCCAACGGATGACCCAAATGTGTTCTGCTTAAGGTGCCTGTGTGAGTCACACTTGAGAGAAAAATGTGAACTTCTCAGAAGTTTTAAGCCCCTGCACCCAGGAGAGGGAGCAGAGGCTCAAACTCCTTATGGTGGAGGAGGCCTTTTGTCCTTTAGAGACTGGGAACTTGATTTCAAGCAAGGCCATACCAGTGCAGAGGGTTCCTTCAGCATTAAAAGTAAAGGAGTCTGAGAAGGCCCCATGGCACTGCCATTCCCCAGTATAGTTGGCACCACCACATAAAGCTCACTGGCACCAGTCCCACTTCATGGATCCACCAAGGAAGAAGAGGGGAAGAAATGAACAGAGGATGTCCCCTCACCCCGACAAGCCAGCAGGGGAAGTCCGAGAGCAGGACTTGGGTTGGACTGTTTGCCCAAACACCACACCTGATGGCACTATCTGTTCTGGGCCTAGGGGGGCAGGTCTTTTGAGTCTGGTGTCAGATCCGTCTTTGACCAGGGATATATTAGAGGAAGATCTACAGCTCCTCTCTAGCTCCTTAGACATTCAAGGCAGCCAGGGAGCTACTAGAACAGACGGCTCTGTCGGCACCTCATCACACTTTGGTGCAGAAGCCCCTGTCATCGGTAAAGCCTAGAGGTAAACGAACACTTCTGAGACCTCCATCCCCATGATACCGCTCTCTGGCACTGCTGATGAAGAGGGTCAGATCGCAGTGTCTGCTGAAGACATCTCAGCCAGCACCACCTACTGATCCTGACCTTCCCCCTGTGTGGAACCACTCTCTGGTACTGCCTATGGTAATAGCAGGAGCCAGGGTACATGGTACCGCTTGCCCAGCACTTCAGCCCCAAGGGTGTCTCACCACATCTCTCTGGCACTGGCCTCATCGCAGCATCCCTCAACTGGCTGGTACCAGTCCCTGGCACTGAGCAGCACCACTCCTCCATTGTCCCATCAGGGTTGCTTCTCCTCAAGGTCAGATGAAGGTTTGGTGACATCACAAGTCTGCAAAACAGCAGGAAAAGACAGGCAAGCTACCACCCATACCAGCCACTCTGGAACCAGTAGCAGATGCTTCTACAGTGGCTCTTCTGCACCCCATGGGCCTACCATCAAGCCCAAGGTTCCCTAGAGAAAAGATCCTGTACCTTGGCAGGGCCCAGACCATACACTTCACAATTGGTCAGTGCTCCTCTGGACCAAGGAGAGGAATTTGACCCAGGTGCTGGAAAGTGAGGCCTCTGGGCAAAAAAAAAAAAAGGTCACTGCACAAAACCTTCACACCTCAAACCTCAGAGCCTAGGGGAGGCTTCCTCCCCTCTGATTAAAGCAGTGGAGAGGAAACTCCAGCTGTAGTCCTGGATTGGAGTAAATCCCACCAGAAGCTGCTCAGGCTCATTGTACGCAACATGGGGCTGCAAGCAGAAGAAATGGTGGAAGATGCCAACCCCATAGAGGATGTTCTTGTTCCAGAGAGTGCAGCTAAAATTGTTCTTCTGCTCATAAGGACCGTAAGGTACACCTCCAAAACTTTATTGCATACACTGGCCTCCATCCCACCCACAGTTAAAAGGATGAAATTGAAATATTTTGTGCCCTCCAAGGGCCATGAACATTTTTACACTCAACCTTCCCCAAGCTCATTGGTGGTGGTGGCTGCCAACAGGAAGGAGCATCAAGGGCACCAGGGTCTGACCTCCAAATCAGAGGAAGCTCAGAAGCGGGATGTGTTCAGCAGGAAAATTTATTCCACGAGGCATCTCCAGCTGAGACTAGCCAACCAGCAGGCTATTCTCAGACACTAGACTTTCAACTCTTGTTACTCTATGGAGAAGTTCACAAACTCAGTGCCTCAGGACTCGCGTTCAGAGCTAGCGGCAATGGTCAAGGAAGGGAAGGTCATTTCGAGGGCATTGCTACAATCAGCTTTAGATGCAGCAGACACTGCCACGTGAGCTGTGGCCTCAGGTGTTAAGATGAGGCAAAGCTTGTGGCTGCAAGTGTCAGGCCTTCATCAGGAAGTCCAAGCAACCATCCAAGACCTGCCATTTGAGGGACCTGAGCTGTTCTCATCCAAAAAGATTTCAAGCTGCAGATCCTGAAGGGCTCAGAGGCACTCTTAAAGTCCCTGGGTTTGCATACTCTGGCCCCGCAGAAGCGCCCTTTCTGTCCTCAGCCGCCTCCTTGCAAATGCCAGAATGGAACAAACTCTTCATGGCCCAGGGGGTCGCAATGGCAGGCACTTCAGTCAGAGATCATCAGGCTGAAGCAGGAGTCAGGCACGCACTCAGCCAAGCACTAAAAAGAACTTTTGAGACTGCGACCGAGGACAGTTTTCTAGTCGTATCTGTGGATCCTCACTTCATGCCCGCTGGGGACAGCTTATCCTGATTTTACTGGGTATGAGCCAGCTTCACATCAGAGCAATGGGTCCTATGCAAAGTGAAGTGGGGGTATTCACCTCAATTTTTGTCTGTGCACCCTTTCCACCTGCCCCACTTTTCATGGTCCCTCTTCAGGGATCTCTCTCATGAACTTCTGTTGGAAATCAAGGAGGTATACCTTGAGAGCAATGCAGGGAGGTACCAGCAGATAGAAGAAAAAAGGGGTTCTACTCCTGCTATTTTTTATCCCAAAAGCAAAGGGAGGCCTGCATCTCATTCTAAGTCTGTGGAGGCCGAACAGGTTCCTACGCATAGTGAAATTCTGCTTGGTCTCCCTGGCTACTGTAATCCCATCCCTGGAGACTGGTATGCTGCACTTGGCCTAAGGGATGCGTATTTCACATAGCCATTCTACCACAGCACAGGTGATTCCTTCAATTCATGGTAGGCCAGAGGCACTTTCAATTTGCAGTCCTCCACTTTGGTCTGTTGGCAGCACCTTGCGTCTTCACGAAGTGCCTGGTGGTGGTGGCAGCCTACCTCAGACGGCAAAGGATACAAGTATTCCCCTATTGGGATGACTGATTAGTGAAAAGTCACTCCCAAAAGGAGATCTTTGTGCACCTGCAAGTGAGCTGGTCTGCCTTCAGCTGGCTTGGGCTAATGATAAATGAGAAAAAACCTACATTGGCCCCCATGCAATGGATAGACTTTATAAGAGCCATTCTAGACTCAAGGGAAGTGTGCACCTCCCTCCTACATACCCATTTCTCAACCACTTTAAATTTGACCAAGGAGCTAACCAGTTATTCCCTTACTTCTGTCCACATGTGCCTAAGACTTCTAGGCTGCATAGTCTCCTGCACTTGAATTGTGGAGTTTTGTTGGCTGAGATTGTGCCCTCTACAGGCATGGCTAGTGTTGGTTTACCAACTGTCTTGGGACTCTCTCAACATCCTGGTGTGCCTGTCCCCTCACATCTTACAGATCCTTCACTGGTAGTGCTCCCACCAGAATGTGTGCATGGAAAGGCCCTTCCAAGCCCCACAGCCCTCAGGGCACCTGGTCACAGATGTGTCAGATGCAGGGCGGAGGGCACACCTGGACAATCTCTGGACTGAAGGCCTGTAGTCCTCAGCAGAGACTCACGTGCACATAAATGTAAAAGAGCTCAGGGCAGTCTGCCTGGCCTGTGGGGCCTTTTAAGACCAGTTAGTGGGCAGGTTGCTGCTGGTTCAACTGGATAATACTACAGCTATGCATTAAGTCAACAAACAGCTATACCTATCCACAGCTCCCCTGTGCCACGAGGCTGGCAGCTTGTGGGAATTCTTCATGTCCACCTGCAACCAGAATGTGCTGCTTTTTGCTCTTTCCAGAATCGATGCCTGGAGTCTCAGGCAGATGCATTCCTGATCCCCTGGTTGAATTAGCTGTGCTACACCTTACCTCCACCACCACTGATTCACAAACTACTTAGAAAAGTAAAGATGGCCAGAAAGAGAGTTATCCTGATATCTTTGGAGTAGCTGTGTCAACACTGGTTCATGACTCTGCTTGATCTGTCAATCATGGACTTGATTCTACTCCTGCTCTCCCCAGACCTCCCTACCCAGAGCAAAGGGATGCAGCGGCACCCCAGTCTCAAGGCTCTGCACTTTGAGGTGTGGAACCTCAATGGCTAAGCAAGGAAGAGCGCAGGCACTTCTCACAGGTGCAGGAAGTCCTGCTGAGCAGCTGAAGGCTGTTGACTGGAAGTGGAAGAGATTCTATTGCTGGGCAAAAGAGAGGAGGATTATAGGTACCTCAGTATCCATTCCAGTGATCTTGGACTATCTCCTTAGGATCAAACAGCAAGGCCAGTCAAGTGCATTGCTCACGGTCTATCTGGCGTCCATTTCAGCTTTCCATGCCAGCTCACCACAAGGCTTCTTATTGACCAACTACATGGCGAAGCACTTTATGAAGGGTCTAGAAAGGCATTTTCCTTCCATTCAAGCCCTGATGGCCCAGTGGGACTTGAACTTAGTTCTCCCTAGATTGGCTGACCCTCCGTTCAAGCCACTAGTGTCTTGCTCATTGTTATACTTATTATGGAAGGTCTCCTTTCTAATGGCAATGACATCGGTAAGGAGGGTGTCAGAGCTGAGGGCACTCGCATCAGAGCCCCTGTATACTTTCTTTTTTAAAGACAAGGTTCAGCTCCATCCTCACCCCACCTTCCTTCCCAAGGTGGTTTCAGTTTTCCACACTACCCAGAGCATATTCTTCCCAGGCTTCTACCGAAAACCTTGTGTCTCAGATAAGGAGTGGAGGCTTCAAACATTGGATGTCCAAAGGGCTTTAGCCTTTTATTTAGAATGCACTAAGTTCTCTTGTAAGTCATCTCAACTGTTTGTGGCAATCGCAGGCCAAATGAAGGGAGAACCAGCATTGAACTAGTATCCTCACAACACCTGTCATCCTGGATCTCACCCTGTATTAGGCAGTGCTGCTTGCTGGCTAAAGTTCCCCTTCCCCACCCACCCGTAAGTGATCTCCCACTCTATTCGGGCTCAAGCCTCTGGCAGCATTCCTTGCACATGCGCCTGTAGTGGACATCTGCAAGGTGGCAACATGGTCATTGGTGCATACCTTTGCTGCACGTTATGCACTTACCCAGCAGGCGTGAGGTGATGTGGCTGTTGGCAGAGCAGTGCTGCAGGTGGCCAGAGTCTAGAATTTTGTCCCAACCCAAAGTAAGGCTTGGGAATCACCCGAGTTGGAATTGATGTGAGCAGTCACTTGAAGAAGAAGAAGAAGAAAAAATGGTTACTTACCTGTAGCTGGTGTTCTTTGAGGTATGTTGCTCAGGTACATTCCAACACCCACCCTCCTCTGCTTAGCCATATTCTAGCAAAAAGGAACTGGAGAAGGAGAGGGTCAGCTGGACTGTGAATAGAGGGTAACAGGGTTGCCCCTAGTGACTACAGTTGGCCCTGCGGGTAGTGTTTCCCGGGTAGTGTGCCATGAGGTCTGAGCAGGTGTGCTACAAAATTTTTTGAAAAACTACTCAAAGAGCTCTGTGTTGGCTCTTTGGGTCATAAATGTTCGTGAGTTCATTTGGAAGCTATATGGTGGTATGCCTCAAATTAATTAAAGGTAGCAAGGTGTGCCATGGTAGAGAAAATGTTGGGAACCACTGGTCTAGCGGAAAAGTTTCCAGAGATCCATGCATGTGTAGGCCTGAGTTAGAATGTACATGAGCAACACATTTCAAAGAACATCTGTAATAGGTAAGTAACTGTTTCATTTTCAACAATATTTTAAAAGGATCTAATGTCAGAAGTGGGGTATTCTCCCATGAAAGCTCAAGTGATAAATAATTTTTTTAGTTGTTAAAGTGCCACAAGACTCCTTGTTTGCTGAACTAACCTAACATGGCTGCCCTTTTGGAACTCATCACAAATATCAAGTGACTGTAGACAAAATGAATGCCTATTATTTAATACTGAAGGAAATCTGTAACACTGTATGTCATACGTCAAGAAACAATTTGCCCCCACTCAGTTACAGGATCCAAAATACCTGCTTTTCTCCAATGAAAACTGAGATTCACATTGGTAATGATAATTTCTCTACTAGTTGATAGCTGTCAGCTATCTTGAATCTCAAAGCTTTGGAATTTAATGTTTGGGTCTGGAAGGTTAATAAGACTGTCTTCAGTATCTGTGCCTTTATCCCACTCTTAGACCAGTTCTTTTAATTCATACTTGTGGGAAAAATCCTTATTTTACCTTTAAATTATTTTAAGTTAACACTCGGAGAATATTCGAGTGCTCTGTTCAGCCATGGAACAAACATGTACATGCGAACTTCTTCCACAATGCACTACTAATGTGTCTCAATTCCTGTCCTAACTGAAATGGCTCAACCCTTAATCCCCGTTTTTATTCAGCTATTGGTTCCTCTATAATCTAGTGTCAGAAGAGCTGGTTGTGATGGTATATTTCAGGCTTGTCCAACCTGTGGCCCGGGGGGGCCAGACTCAGGCCTGCCAAGGGCTTTCATCCGGCCCATAGAGAGCACTGCTGCAAACTCCTGGGAGCTGTGGCCTTCATCAATTTCTTCCCATGTTCTGCCTTGCCCCTTCACACAGGGACACCTGCTCCTTCTTGTCCTCTGTACACAGTGCAAGCAAAAGCAATGCCAAATATCACACTAATTATTTTATTAAAGTTTATTACTGAAATTGATTTGTATGGCTTATCTATCAAAAATTTCCTCACCAGTCCCACAATGGAGAAAAGAATTGCAGTGTGGTCCTTCACCCAAAAAGGTTGGACAGCCCTGGTATATTTTCTGATCTGAAGAGCTAGGAATTTAAAATCCTCTTCATTTCCAATTCGTTTTTAATTAACTGCCAGATAGTCATGATAAAGACTGTTGGGCATTGCTGTCTTAGGCCAAGCTATGTCCTAGTGATCTAGAAATGAAAATGCCTGTTTCTCATTATGTGATATCCCATAAGCCTGCTAGTCCATACTAAAAGAAGTGATTCTAGTCATTCAGAGGTTCCTTTTTATTTGGTCATTCACTTGTGCTGTATTTGTTTCAAAGGCTGAAAAAGTAGTATTGCAAGAGGCCATTTTACAAGCAGTCAAAGAAGAAAGGAAAAATATGGAGAAAATTCATGCAGAAGAAAGAGAAATATGGCAGGCACAATGTGCCAAAGACAAAGAAAAGATTGCTCAGGCTGTTCATGAAGCCATGCAAGAGCAAAGAAAAAACAGCCAAGTTAGTATATTTTATCTTTATACAGTATTCTGTGTTTTTTATTGTTTCAAAAGTCTTGTTTGAACTCCTCTGAATAACTACATAATGTTTGGTTAGACCCTTGAAAATGCAAACATTCAGTATTTCTCCAAACATAGTACGCTTCTAGGCATTTGAACAGCATACTATTTACCATAAATGTGTCTGTCTTTTATATTCTTAAGACATTATTTTCTATTTCTATTTAGAGTTTAAGATCATATTTGTCTTTCCTTTACAGTTGGTTAAAATTCTTGTGTCTAGTTATGTATACACGTATTTTCAGATACCCTATAGAAAAGAAGACGAAGAAAGCAATACAGATTGCTTGGGAAAAAATAGACTTTCCTAGAGCAATTCTTTGGTAATAGTAATGCTCCAATGCACACTGAGTGTGCATTTCTTATTATACAAGTTGAAACAGTGTCTTTCCCAATCATACTTTAAAGTAGGTAATAGCAACTACAAATTAAATATGTTGCAATAATGGGTACACATTGTTTCAAAAGCCATGATGCCTTGTCCGTTATAACAACATATCTTTTCAAGAAGCAGCCAAGAAATCAAATGAGCTGTTTGTACCCTGTTTTGATATTGGTCCAAAATATCAAAAGAATAGCTTTGCGCAAAATAAACGTAATTCAGATACTGAATTTCTAATTGTTTTACATGATTTTTATAAACTCCTTGCAAACAAAAGGGAAAAACATTAGTATTTGAAGTGTAATAGATATAGTTAACAAGTGACAGCAAATTTAGGGAACATTTGTGAAGAAACAAACTGCATCTTCCCTGCATAAATTTTCCTTTTTTAGTCTAGCTGGATACTATATTTTTCTTCATTTCCTCCCCTAAAATGTTGTGAAAAATTATGGGCTATGCTATTAGGCAATGCTGTGTTCCTGACTTGAATTGTCTGCATGTCACTGAAAAATAAAATAGTTCCTGTACTATATGTACATAATAATATATGGTTTTGGTAAAAGATAAGTGAAACATCACTATAATATTCTGGAACTTCAACAAAAACCTGCTGAACTTATCTGGATGTCACATGCCAGTCGACAGCTTATAGTCAGTAGATCTTTGATGTGGCATTGATTTATCACATCAGTCAGCTGAAAGCCACATAGTACATCTAAAACATCTTGAAGACTACCTGCTGCGAGAGGCAATTAGTCTGCTCATTAATGTGTGTAAGCACAAGCTTCTGAAGCAGAACCAGATTGGGCATTCTAGTTAGTCCATTGTTAAGCTTTATACTTTTGGCAGATATAGACTAAATGTTGATATTCTTGCAATTAGAGTTTATAAAGCATACCTACACATAGTCATTTCTGAGATGCTGAAAAAAATAAAACATTTACGTAAACTGTAAGTATCTGGATAATTAAATGTAAAAATATGGTGACGTACAAAATAATGCAAACTGGCATATGATTTAATTCTTAAAACTCTGTTATAATTTAAGGGCACCTTTAAACCTTTCCAATATGAAGAGAACATTTATGTTGAACATTGCTTCATGCACACTGTCTTCATTACACACACTTCAGTCCTTACAGATTCACCTCCAGGCTTGATTGTGTTGTTATGCTTTTTATCATTGAAAAAAACCATTTGAGCCTAATAAAACAAAGAAAAAACACTGTCTCCATTTAGTTACAGGCTCCAAGCACTCTGCCTCTTTGCATTCATAATGCTTACTAGCTCAAATTCAAAGTTCTAATCCCTCTTTACATAGTTCACCATGAGATTAATCCAAGTTACTTTACACACTGTGTCATTCAATGTGATGTTGGCTTCCCCCGGTAGCTACCTTTCTTTGGAACAAGGGAACTGTAACCCTCAAGAGTGAGACTTATAAGAGCAAGAGACTTTCTCTGTGACTGGAACATAATATCTAGAACAGGGGTTGGCAACCTTTCAGAAGTGGCATGCTGAATCGTCAATGGATTCACTATAATTTACAGTACCAGATGCAGGTAATAAATTTTAATGTTTAGGTAGTTCCCCTGGGCACATGTGAAGGGGCAGGGATGGGGAGAGGCCAGCAAAGGATGGAGCGGCTCTGTGGTTCAGGCTACAAATGACTCCTTCAGCCCCTGGGCCTTGCTAGGCCCACATGAGAGGCCGGG
Organism: Podocnemis expansa; assembly: GCA_007922195.1. Lineage (NCBI taxonomy): Eukaryota > Metazoa > Chordata > Testudines > Podocnemididae > Podocnemis > Podocnemis expansa. The sequence continues at coordinate 417,356 of ML682017.1, read as the reverse complement.
GCCAGGGACAGCATAGGCAAGTAGTCACAAGCTGTTGCACAAAGCAGTGCCAGAGGGCTGGGAGCCCTGCATAGCATTGACAATGAGTGCATGTGCCAGCTTTGGCACATGTGCTGGGGTTTGCTGACCCCTGATCTAGAAGTCAGTACTAGGAAAGATAAGCCTGATCATCGTTGAGAAAACTCATGCCTTTGACTTAGATTTCTGAAATTAACTCCGAAAGAAAGAAATAATCTGTCAGTTGTGAAGTACAAATATATTTGTGTACACTTTCATGTATTTGGAAAGTGTTCATATAATGATGATGATTGTAGTATGAACATCCTCGATAAATACACCTGTAGACATTTTTCTTGTGTTGCAATTTCTTATGAAGAAACATTGGTTAAAACTACAAGAAAGAGAAATCAAGTGTCTCAGTTAAGGAGATGGAGTGATTCTGCCTTTGCCACGTAGTCTGCAAGAACAGAAGTAAAAGCGGAGATAGTCACTCTAGACATCTACATTTTAGGTGAACCACTGTGATACAGAACAGCCTGTATCTGCGGCGTGGAAATAGGACTCAAGCAATGATAACCGAGAACAACACAAGAAGCTGAAGACTTTTGTAAAATCCACAAACTTCCTTTGGAATAAACATCCACTTAAAATTGAAAAGTGGTTGAAACAAATTTTGGTCTGTCACATAGTTAACCCAGACTAAAACAGAAACAAAACCCAAGAAAAATCAATAATGAGCTATAAAGACAAGGAAACTGTGCTGTTGGGAAGAGGCAAAGGGTGAATAGTAAAAAAAAACAGGAAGGTTGTTTTATATTCAACTGCCCAGGACCAGGAAAAGAGCTTCAGTCAATACCAAGCAAGTTAAAAGCTGAGAAGATGTACATGAATGGGAAAAGCTTAAAAAAAAATACATTAACTATAATACTTAGCAAAGAAGAGAAGCTTGTCACGACTGATGTTTATGAACTGTTTTTGAATAGTCCAGAATCAGTGGGTTACTGTAATATGAGAGTAGAAATATACAGGGGAAAAATATTGGATTGTCAGTGAAAGGGAGTAGCTCTCCACAGGACTTGTAAAATTCCAGAAAAGTTGATGAGATAATATTAGTGAGTATCATACAGTAGAATTTGTAATGGTATAGACCCCAAGCCTTAAGAGTGCGATTATAGAACTTGAAGGGACCATGAGAGGTCATCAGGTCTAATCCCTTACACTCACAGCAGGACAAAGTACCATCTGGTCCATCCCTGTCATGTGCTTGTCTAATCTGCTCTTAAAAATTTCCAGTGATTGTATAAACTCGCTAGGCAACTTACTCCAGTGGTTAATCACCCTAACAGGTAGGACCTTTTTCCTAATGTCCAACCTAAACCTCCCTTGCTGTAATTTAAACCCATTGCTTCTTGTCCTATCATTAGCAGTTAAGGAGAAAAATTTTTCTCTTCCTTCCTTATAACAACCTTTTTGGTACTTAAAAAATGTTGTTGTGTCCCCTCTAAGTTGCCACTTTCCCAGACTAAACAAAGCCAGTTCTTTCAATCTTCCCTTGTAAGTTAGATATTCTAGAGACCTTGAATCATTGTTGCACTTCTCTGGATTTTCTCCAATATGTTAACACGTTTCCTGAAATGAGGCACCCAGAACTGGCCATGGTACTCCACTTGATGCCTGACCAGCTCATAGTAGATAAGAATTACTTCTTGTGTCTTACTTACAATACACTGTTAATATATCCAAGAATGATATTTGCTTTTTTTTCAGCAGTGTTACACTGTTGACTCGTATTTAGCTTGTGGTCCACTGTGACACCCAAATCCCTTTCTGCAAGACTCCTTCCTAGCTAGTTATTTCCCATTTTGTATGTGTGCAACTGATTGTTCTTTCCTAAGAGGAGTACTTTGCATTTTTCTTTTTTTAAATTTCATCCTATTTACCTCAGGTGATTTCACCAGTTTCTTCAAATCATTTAGAACTGTGATCCAATCCTCCAAAGCACTTGTAACCCCTCCCAGCGTGGTATCATCCACAAACTTCATAAATGTGCTCTATGCCAGTGGTTCCCAACCCGGGGTCTGTGGAGTTATTTAAGGGATGTGTGAATACATCTGACCCCAGTTACTGCCAGTTATCAATCTGTGTTGGAGAGGGCTCTAAATCGGGGGTGTCAAACTTATGGCCCACTGGGCTTTATCTGGTCTGTGGAGGTGCTGCCTGGGCTGTGCCTGTAGCATCAAACTCCAAAGACAGGCTCGGACACAGTAGGGCGAGGCATGCTTCTGACTCACTTTCCTGATCTGGGTCACAGTAAAGGGGAACAACGGAAGTGCTCCAGCCAATCCCGGCTCAACTCTGCTCTGGTCTGCCAACCAATCAGAGTCTCAGTCACAGCAGGCTAGGCCCTAGCTCCGGAGAGCCACCACACTGCCCCCCATCTCAACTGTTCACTGTCAGGCAGTTAGCATGCTAATTTGATTGACAGCACATTGCATGAAACATGAATAAAAAAGGAGAAAGTTGCTGGGGCCCATGTGGGAACAAGCCAGTCAAAGACCAGCCAGGACTGAGTGAACCAAAGGCCAGCATTCTGAATGACAGTGATGGGTGCGAGGGGGAGAGGCAGGTGCCCAGCCTGGTTTTCTGTGACAGAGGCTGTTGTGTTTTGTTTTGTTTTTTTGCCTGAAGTACAAGAAGTGGAAAGGGAAGGAGGAGTGGGCGGTCAGAGAGCCAGTGTGGGGAAGGGCAGCCCACAGGGTAGGGAAAAGGGAAGGCATGGAAGAGCTTGTAGGTTTGAGGAGGGGAGGTCTTACCCCAGAATTTAAAATCTTGACTAACCAGCAGCCTAATCTTGCTATGATACTACTCTGGGATAAAGAGGGTGGGATCAGTGCTGCCTAAATGGGAAACAACCCCTAGTGGAAAATATGGCTACAGCCCACCGATCAAGAACAGACCTAGAGCAATAAAGAAGCTCAGAGCAATGAATCCCTTGAAAACAGGCATTGAAATTTATTTGATTCTTAATGAGATTAACAGACTAAAGTTGATGGATCTTACCAGTTATATTCTAGGTTCACAAGCCAAAAATGATGGCACAGTAAGTACCACAATGGAATGACATTTGAAAATAGAATGCTGACAGTTACAATAGACCGCTGCTTTACTAGGTTCTACTGCTTAAAGTTACTTATTCATGATTTTACACACACACACACACACACACACACACACACACACACACTCTCTCTCTCTCTCTCTCTCTCTCTCTCTAAAACTTCTTAACAATTACCTAAACATCTAACAAACTATGACATTCCACAAGTGGGAGCCAGTCACTTGTGGAATGGGGAGAGCTTACTCACAACACCTTTGTTCTTTTGATGGATACAGCAGTCTGGACAGAATTCCGTCCAGCAGTCTTAGTTTCTGAAGGCTTGCTTCCCTGGTAGGCTGGCTGTCTCTGCTGCTCCTTTGGCTGGCATACCGTTTCATGTCAGCAAGGGTCTCTGTTGTGCTCCCAGGAGCTTTTGGAATGCTGGTGCTTCAGAGTCCTAAGGTAGGACTTGGTTAGGACTCCTTTTTGGACTGATACCTTCACACCACCAATTTGGGCTTCCTTAGAAGCATGCACCTTGAGTCGAGATTAAGTTGGCCAAGTGGTGCAGCCTCCTTGGAACGAAACCTTCACGCAACTTAAGGCCACCAGGACAAGCCTAATGTCCTTTTGCATGTGGTATGTTATCCACAACTTTAGAGCGAAGCTTAAGGCCGTCAGTCAAGCCTGATGGTAGGGTGCCCTTTTGATCCACTACTGAGACTCTGAGCGTTAAGGCAGGACTCAGTTGGCTGCGTCGCTCAGGCACTCAGTGTACTCTCTGGAGACTGTTTTACATCCAGAACTTTGTTGAGCAAGTGCTTGAGGTCACCAAGTTAAGCTCGCTGCTAGGATGCCTTCGTAATCCACCAGAGGCATTGTTACACTCTCTGGGGGTGGCTGAGAGTAAGACTCCTAGTGTGGTAGGAACCACAGCCAAAAGGCCCCTTGGTACCCGTTAGGAGTGGGAGAGATCTCCGAAGTCTAAGTGCAAATGCTGCTCCTTTTATACAACTCAGAATGCCCTTTCATGTCCCTTCAACCAATCACAAAAAGGGTGATTTCATCCTCTTGCCCATATTTGGAATGATAACTCATTACCTTAACAGTGGCTTCTACCTAGTTTCAACTGGTCTTGGTCAGTTAACTGAGATGGGGAGTGAGGGAGGTCAAAAGTTTAAATCTTCCATCGTCTTGATGGGAAAAGGAGCAAATTCATTTAAAAGGGCCAGCACTTATTTCCCTTCCTTATTTCATATACTGCTTATTTTGAATGCTATTTATTTTGCATTATCCAACTATTGAAAATTTTATCAGATCGTCTTATGCCATTCTCAATGTATAAATACTTTTATTAATTTGAATTTCTTCCCAAGTTAATCAGGTGGCAAAAATCTCAGGCTACAGGGGAGGGAGATCCCATGAACTCTGAACATGGAGGGAGAAAGGGTTGGGGAGCCTGTGTGGCCACATGGTGCTTGACAGGTGTCCTGCCCTCCAGTGTGGATCCCCACATTGAAGGGGTTTGATACCTCTGCTCTAAATGAATTGTGTTTGTCTACTGTGAGGAGCCTCACCCTGCATTATGTCCCCACCACTTGGGAATAGGCAGGGTCCAGGTCCTCCACTGCCCTTCCACAGCACCGCTGCCTACAGTCAGTCCTCAATAACAACTATTACTGTTTTGAGGCCCATGAAATTTTTAACGGTAAAAAGGGGTCCTCATACTCAAAAAGGGTGGGAAGCACTGCTCAATGCCATTATCTAAATCATTGATGAAAATATTGAACTGAACCTGGACCCAGAACTGGTCCCTACTGTAACCCACAACATAACTTATGTCCTTCAACTATGATTGTGAACCACTGATAATTATTCTCTCTGAATGGTTATCCAACTAGTTATGCACCCATCTTATAACAGCTCTATCTACATTGTATTTACCTAGTTTGTTAATGAGATGGTGATGTGGGACCATATCAAAAGCCTTACCAAAGTGTAGATATATCGCATATACCTCTTCTCCTCTATCCATAGGGTTTGTTGCCCTGTCATAGAAACCAGAAGTGTAAATGGGTTCAAAAGAGAATTAGATAAGTCCATGGAAAATAGCTCTATCAGTTGCTATTAGCCACAATGGTCAGATAGGCAGCCCTGTGCTCTGGATGTCTGTGAAGCTCTGACTTCTGGAATCTGGGACTGGATAGCAGGGGGTGAATCATTGCATAATTGCTCTGTTCTTTTTATTCTCTTTGAAACATCTGGCCACTAGCCACAGATGGAAGACAGGATGCTGGTCTCAGTGGACCATTGAGCTGACCTTGTATGATCATTCTTAAGTACTTAAGCTGTATCATCTAGTATTAATTCTCACTCTAGTGTCTAAGTAGGTTACCTAAAAGAAAACAAAAGTGCAATGAATGATAATGGCAGAAAGGAAAGTAGGACTAGTAGGGACCTCATAAGTAATCAAGTCTAGTCTCTTGCTATCACAGACTGCCCTATCAAATTGTCCTGTTAATAAAGTAAGCTTTTCATAGATTTATAAATTAAGTTCTGGGAGTTAAATGATTTTATGCAAACCAAATAAAAAACATTTAACTGCTTCTCAGTTTATAGGGTTTCTTTTACTTGTATATCTGTGTCTGCTAATAGCTCTGACAATAGTTTTGGAAGCTGGTTGGTGGTGACCAGCATCACTTAGCGTCCAAATAAAAAATAACAACTTAAAGTTAAAGTCCTCCCCAGTGAAGTCACCTGTTAGAATTTAACCTGTTTTCAGCATATTTAAAGGGTCTTTATTGTTGGGGAGGATAGCATTAAAGCACCATCATACTCAGTTTGTTTTTGTGAATATATTGACTATTTGAGTGATGAGGTATCTGGTCTTCACTTTGGCAACTGAGATTTTTATATCAAACTAGATATATTGTTACTTGAGGCCTCAGAATTCTGACAGGGATAAATGTGATATTTTATATCTCCAAGGGAATGTGTCAGGTTTTTTTCTAGTACAGTGTCTCAAGAGGATGTGAGGTATTAACAAGTCCAAGAGACAGTTTATTTCTTTTTTACTAGAGTATTCTGAGATTTTCGGTTTTCAGACATGTGTTATCCAGGTGGACAGTGAGGTTTATAAAAGAGGCCTGTATTATTCAGGAGAGGTCCTCTCTGTATCCTTTTTTATTTTGGAATGTAATATGGGGAGAAGATGCTCTACTTCCTAAAATAAGTAGTGTCTTGATTATAGACATAGTGTTGTGTTTACACTGTAGCCTATGGTCTTTTACCACACACTGAAAAGTAATCATCGACGAGGAAGTCATATGTTCAGTAGGTTAGAGGTATGTAACTCCAGTATTTTTGTTCTATTTTTGGTACATTATATACATTTTATAGTGTCAGCTTCCATGCAGAAAGGGTCTGGTGTATCTCTAGTAGGTGTCATTACAGAAAAGAATACTAAAGGAACAAGAAAATTCTCTACCTGCAATTTTTTAAATTCACCTTATTTTAATTTAGAAGCCATTTGGGATGCTATGATCTGCCTGGAGCATATGTTAATTAAAATTGATTGAAAATGGAGGGAGAATGTGTCATTTCCCCCACTTCCCCACAATCTGGTCTGGTGTGCCCCTTTGCCTCCCCAGTTTCCTACTGCTAGTCGTTTACTTACCCTGATTTGCTCGGCCCACACCAGCCTCCTGCTGTAATTGATCCTAGGCAGTGGAAGTGTGCTCACTAGCCACTCAGGACAGTACCCCAGCAATACACCTACCTGCCTCTTCCCTAGATGTCACATTGGTAATTCTGTCCTGCAGGGATTCGGACCCTTCCTTGTTCACTACAGGCTCATATACTCTAGTTCAGGGTCCTGCAGCCTGTGGCTCCAGAGCTGCATGAGGCTCTTTGGCTTCCCCTTTGCAGCTCTAGTCTCTGGGCTCCTTTCCACTCCCCAGCCCTGGGAGACTCTGTGGGCATCCCACAACAGGCTCCAGACTCCCTCCCATCACTGAGGGGACCCTTGTTGCAAGCCTGCTCCAGGCTCCCACACACACACACCAGGAGTCCCTGCAGTAGGAGCCCTGGCCCAGCTCCCCCCACCAGAAGGCTACACCCATTGCGACTCTCTAAATACTTAGTTATTGAAGGAAATTTTAAAAATGGCTCTTATCTTTTTGGTTGTCAACACCTGCTTTAGTCCATCAGTTTAACAAAGAATTTGATATGCATTTAACCTTTACTCTAAGTTGAGCACCCGCACCCTCATTCTGCCTCTAAAATTCACAGAGCTTTAGATAGAACAAACACTATTTTATTGATTAAAGCATGAGTATGTAGCAAATCAGTGCACAATCAATCAATCAGTCAGAGTTCATCACTACCAAATGAAAGAGAATTCACAATCTAATCTAAAATCACCATTGCTAATCACCATGCTCTTCTTACCACTCAGTTTCAGCTATGATGGTTTTCAGCCAGTGTCTGCCCTTCCCTGGGCAGGGCCCAGTCCTTAGACAGTAGCTTTGAAATGAAGTACTTTCAAGATGGAATTTCTTTGGCCAAAAAGCCTCCAAAGGTTTAAAGTGTCTCCTTTTCTCTTTTTTTCCTGTCTTCTCTCTGTCAGGTGGCTTTTCCTCTCCAGCTAAATTGTATAATTTGCATAACCTTTGTTATGCATCCCTTGTGTGTATGTGGTGAGCCACAGCTCTGTTTGTCTGCCCCCCCCCCACCCTGAGCCATGGGGCATGTTTCACAACTGTATACATATGTATGATGGTGCAGGAAACATGCTAACATAACAATAATGTAGAGTATGTCATGCGCATTCATGAAAGACAATGCATGGCATATTTTGCATTAAACCATACAATTATATTGGAAAAGTGAATAGAAAAATTACACAGCACACATTACAGGGATATGAGAATGGGCAACCCACACTAGAAGGCTCTTACCACATTATTTAGTGTTATAAGGAAGATGTGAGGAGGATGTTTCTTCCCCAAGCCAAGAAGATAATGGTGAATATCTCTGAGTCTATCATAAGTCTACTTGCAATCCCTTTCCTGAACCTTTGGAAGTCCAGAAAAAAACTATAGGGACATAGAATGAGGCTATCCAAAATATTTTGATAAAAGTAAGGAGGGCATGACAGTCTTGTAGCATCACAGTTGGTTACATAAGCAGAGCAGTGCCATGAATTTACATGTTTGCAAAACTAATTATGTAAGCAAGGTGGAAATCTAAACCTCAGATGTTAAGACTTAAAAAAAAACAAAACAAAAAACAAGGGAAATCGATGAAACAAATGAGCTAAACTTTCCTTCCAGGAAAAAGAAAAAAACAATGGCAGAGAAATTAATAGAAATAAAATTGCAGCTAGGGCCCTGGCAAATCAAGTCCTTCTCGTTGCTTGAGTTTAGTAGCCCTCCTACAAAGCTGAAGGCAAAGCGTCTCCTATCGTTTTCGGAAATTTTAATGTCATATGTGAAATGCTCTGTTGTGGATAATTTATAGTGGCTTACCCTAAATGTTAAGGGAAAGAACCCAAATCTGTTACAACCATATTCCTCACAGCAGTTATTTTAGGGTCTAGAAGAGAGTTTTGATGTCTTCAAGTAACAAAAAAAATCCCTCCATTTATTGGAAGAACCAGCATAAAATCTGCTTCCTCTTGGATGTGAGCAAAATGTAAAGATCATAGCACTGGGAAAGTGCTTCAGGAAAATTGAGGCTGCAGTACTTCATTCAGCCAAACCACAAGTGAGATATACTACAGTATTAAAAAAAAAAAAAAAAAAAAAATGGAAGACAGGTTTAGCTAACAAACTTATGGAAAAAATGTGAACTTCCCTGTAGTCTCTCCCCAATAAGTCTCAGAGCAATCAAGACAACTGAATATGTTCAGGTTTGTGTAGTATAGCTTCTTGTAGAACTGTGATTTTTTATTTTGGAAAGTCTTGTATAATTTTATTTGGAAACCAGTAAATGTCTTAATGGTTGAAATAACTTGATTAATTAGAAATTCTTAAGGTGGTACTCCCTAAGCTTAAAAGTATTCCATCAGTTTATGAATGCCAGTGTGATATTGTTATTCAGAAGGTAAAACTAAATGACTAGGACATACAGTACTTACCCCTGAAAAATGAGTAACTGTCTCCTGCTGCTACATGTGATTTAAAAAAAAAAAAGATATTTCTACTTGTGCTTGAGGGAGTGCTTCTTTCAGTGGACTTGGCAAGGCTAAATCAACTTGGAACTGAATCTCCAGAAGGACCCCCACACCCACCCATATATAAATGAATGAAAGATATATAGTGAAATGCACAAGGAAGTAAACATGGATTTAAGGAGTTGACTCTCCCCTCCCCCTTTTATTTTAATCTGCTGTAAATGTCTTGACTGGATGGGAATATTAGCGTTGTCATTTTTCCTCAAATAATAAAGCTGAAAATCAATTAAATTAAAAATTTATCTAAAAATTATTATGGATTTTCTAATCACATTTCCAGACTTGCATATTACAAACACACTGGCCTTTTCTGAGCCCTAGATTACAAGAAGCCCTGTTTCACCCATCTCTTACCATTTTTTCTGTTGCTCTAGATCGCTAGCTCACTATGGGAAATTAAGGACATTAATATGAGGAAGAGGAAAATGTGTAGGTGTGACTCTTTTCTATTTTATTGCCAAATATAACTGCTCTAGCAGATTGTTGTCCATCAAGAATTGCTTCTGCAGCTTCCCCCACTCTTGGGAGTTCATTCATTGGCACTACAGTTCCTAAAATCATTGAGAAATCAGCATCTGTTATATCCAAGTGCACCCACTCTCACAGCTTTCTTGACATTTGGTGTAAATTTCAGAAGGCTACCCTCACTTCCTTTCATTTAGTTTCAGGCAGCAGTTTTCGCAGCCATCATTACATCTTTAAATCCTCTCTCCCCGTCCGCAGCCCCAGAATTTATAAGAAGATGTAGATTTTCAACAGCCACTTTTTAGTTAGTTTTAGGCTTTTTTAAAGAAAAAAATAGTCAGCAGTATATCATAGTTTTATGATGGGCCTGTATCCTTGTGGTGTCTCATTGTTTAGGTCCACAATCATAGGGATCCCGCAAACAGATCAGGATTTTGTGAGCATTTCCAAGCAAAACGGGATGTCAGTGATAGACCACTATTTACTTCTTAGAGTGCTTCAGAAGAGCTCACCCTCCAAATGGCCTTTCGACTTTCTACTGGCTTTAAACTTTTGCCTACTTTCTGTGGGTGTGTTTGCTGAAAAGCCAACTAATAGAGGACGTCTTGCAATTCTATCCAACTTCTAGTATACTGGAATCTTTGCTTTCATCCTCTCCGTACCTCAATGCTCCAAACTGGTGTTCTTCCTTTTCCCTCCTCCTCATTTCCTCTCCCCCCTCCCACAACATTTTTAATCTTTAGATATTCCTGAGCCCTCATCTATGGTTCCTTACAGCCATTCTTCATCTAGTGATGTCCCTGTGGGTACTCTGTCTTGCAGAGATGTTGGCTCACTTTGCTGGAGCACATGCATGGTCCAAATCCCTCAGTGACTTCTCAGCTGCCTTTCTGAAAGGCAACAGTCCTCAGCAGTTTGGCATTCTCATCTATTTTTAAAAAAAAACAACAACAAAAAACTATATTATTTACATCAGCAGTTAATCAGGTTTTTCTTTCCTAGTTAATCTACCGTTTATTTCAGGGGTCTCAAACTCAAATCACCATGAGGGCAGCATGAGGACTAGTTAGTTTGTCCAAGGGCTGCACTAATGAAACCTTTTCATTCAACAATATTGCAAATATCAATAGTGATAGTGTTGTTGTGGGCCACAGGAAATATCTTTAGGGGGCTGCATGTAGCCCGTGGGCTGTGCGTTTGAGACCCTTGGTTTAGTTACTGTAATTTTTTCTTTACCACTTAATGGACAAACACACATATGTATTTAAAAAAAAAAAAAAAGCCAGGTTCAGCTGAATTTGAATGTTGTTCCTCATGCAGGGACACAATGCCGGTGTCAGACTTCCATCCCTCTGTGTGTGCTGGTTGGATACGTGTCGTATACCCCCAAAGTGCAGGCATTGTGAAGACCTCAAATCCATAGTAAGAAGAGACAGAGACCTACAACTCAAGTTAATCCTGCTGGAAAACTCTCTCAGGCCTGCATCTGATCCCAGACTGGAGAAATCATCTACAGAATGATCTCTGAGAAGGAGGCCTGGGTCTCCAACTTCCAGCTCACTATCAAAGTGAAAGAGCCTTTCAAAGGGGCTCTGTTCTCTGGCAGTTACTGAACAGGCTAATAGTTCCTCTAGTACAAAATGGTCAGTTTCAACTAAGGACTTAAAACATCCTAGTCATGACTTGAGAGACCCTAAAAAGGTCTCTCTGATTTTGCACAAGCAAGCAGTGTGCAAGCAACCTCACTGTCCACAGACAGTAGCCAAAACTGGCCATAGCACCACCACCATGGCACCAACTAAGATACAACCTAAGATACCATCATCCAACCACAAGGCGATCACAACACTACCTTCAGTGCCAGGTGCCAATAGCATTATGAAAGTGTCTCCCAATGCAGACACGGCACCAGCCTCAGCACTATCCATATTGAACCATCCAACAGATATGATGGCACCTCTGTTGGCATGAGCAGGCAAGAGGAAGTCGAAACAGCACCATCCTGGGCCGACTACTTAGTCTTCTTCAAGGTCCATGCTCTCCCATTCATACATCTTGCTTACAATGAAGGCTTCTTACCAGCTCATTCATTCAGTTCTAATGAAGATGACTCAGACAGTGGTCATTTTTCATCTGAGCACTCTTCTCCATCCAAACCTTCCTTGCCAGGGTGTCACTGTACCAAAGCATACAGTCCTCCACATGTCCCACACACTCAGTCAGATCTTCTACCACTGCCTCATTCTCTCAAGTGGTCACCCAACCCCATGAGGGACCTCCTCTGCACACCCAGAAATGTCACCTTCTGTCTGTGAGTCTTCATCATCACCTGAAGAGGAGGACATACCTCTAACACCACTTGTGATGAATGACCCTAAACTCTTAAATGGGCTCTTCAAAAGAGTGACTTGTGAATTGGAAATTATCTTACAGACTGTCAAGGAGTCATCACATAGGTTGACAAAAATCTTGCATGCCACAACATCATCCAAGATTGCCAGCCACATTGCCAAAGCCCTCATGGAACCATCAAAGCTAATCTGGACCACACCAGTAACATTTCCACCAACCAGTAAGAGAAGGACAAGGAATTCCTGTTTACACATCCGACCCCAAACTCCCTAGTTGTTGACATGGCTACCCAAAAGACCAGGCAACCCACACAAAGGTCCACACCATTTGTCAAGGATTGGAAGAGAATGGATTTATTAAGTAGAAAGGTATATTGGTCCTACACACTACAGATGGGAGTGTCCAGCTATGAAGCCTTACTATCAAACTATGACCACTCCATCTATAAAAGTTGTCTCTCTTCTCCAATGGCAGTCCAAAACCTAAAAGAGACCGGTAAAAAAAAAAAAAAGACAGCCTGCACATCTTCACACGTGGCAGTAGACGTTGCTGTCATGGCAGCTAGAACAACAGCACCTGCTACGATCATGCACAGAGCCTCATGGATACATAGTGGTGGCCCCCCTAGAGAACTACATTCTAAAACAGAGGGTTTACATTTTGATAAGAGACACAGCTTTGCTGAGAAAACCAACATGAAGGATTTTAGAACAACTCTAAGGATACTAGGTTTTTCTAGCCCTGTGATGAAGAGGGCCATGCACATGTAGATATCCACCCCAACCACAATTCAGGCACAACACTAGTAGGAGGTCAAAACAGAGATCACAAAGGCAGACTCAAAATCAGCCATTTAACACTTCTAAGCCCCCACAACCAAAACAAGAGTTTTGAAGGTGTGGTTGAGGGTTTGAGAAATCACTGACAACATACAGTTCATCTCTTACTTACCAGCAATTTTGAATTTTCATGAGACCCCCCCCCCATCATATATGGGCATCAGTAACAAGAAACAAATGGATCTTACAAACCATCAAACTGAACTACAATATTCTATTCCTCTCCATCTCGCTTACCCATTACTCACCTCCCGTCGATTTTTAGGGACCCATCTCACATACAAATACTGGCACAAGAGGTAAATTTTGTACTCCAAATAATCACCATAGTGCTTCTTAGTACAAAAGTAAAATGGGCAATTGAAACCCATTCTAGATCTAAGACCACTCAACAAATTTGTAATGAGGAGAAAATTCAAAATGGTAACACTGACAGTTATACCACCTGCACTTCAAAAAGGGGACTGGTTCTCAGCCCTCAACCTCCAGAACACACATTTTCACATTACCATCCACCCAGCTCAGTGACACTGCCTAAGATTCCTATTATTCAGGACGCCACTAACAATACAAGATTTTACCATTTGGCTTGTCTACGGCACCCAGGGTGTTCTCAAAGATAATTGCAATAGTCATGGCACATTTAAGATGACAGGAAGTTTTCTTCTTCCCATAGCTAGATGTACAAGATAAGAATGGCCATAATGAATCAGACCAGTAGTCCATTCAGCCCAGTACCCTGTCTTCCAACAGTGGCGACTGCCAGGCACTCTAAAAGAAGTGAACAGAACAGGCAATCATCAAGTGATTCACTCTGTTGCCCATTCACAGTTTCTAGCAAACAAAGACTAGGGACATCTCAGAGCATAGTTTTCCATCTCTGCCTATCCAGGCTAATGACTGTGCCACTCACCCCATCCACCCCCCTCTTGTGCTGCTCCTATGCACCCCACTGCCTTTGGCTGCAAGCTGGGAATGGTCAGGAGAGTGGTGACCTGCCTCTGTGTTGGTCGGCCTGCTCTGCCATGCCCCCTTATGTGGTGTGGGACAAAAGCCCCCAGAGGCTAATTGGGCCATGGGCCCTGCCCTCCTCCACCCCCCCCCCCACCCCCCGAGACAGCCCAGGACGAAAGTTCCTGGTTTGACATTGGGGGACTGAGGGATCATCCTGTAAGTGTCTAGAGAATGCACATCCACTACCTGGGACTGATTACATGCAGGGGGCTGGTTTGGGCTGAGCCAGGAGTAGGTAGCCACCTGGCAAAGCAGGGTAAGTCAGAGTCCAGGAGTGGTGATTAGGCAGCATTGCAGCTTACCACACCAGATTCCGGGAGAGGAATGTCACGAGGCACTGATAATAAGAATTTTTGCTATAAGCTGAGGATACATCACTTCCAAGCGACAGGGGTGGAGAAGGACCTGGGAGCATTGTTTGATCACAGATGACTAAGACCTGCCTATGTGATATGGCTGTGAAAAAAGCTAATGCAGTCAAGGATGCATCAGACAAGGTATTTCCAGTACTAATAGGGGGGTGTTAATACTGATAGAAGTAATTGATGAGACCTCATCTGAAATCTTGAGAATCATGTGAATCTTGTGAGTCTTGCCCACATACTCAGGGTTTAACTGATCACCATATTTGGGATTAGGAAGGAATTTTCCATCAGGTGAGACTGGTAACGGTTCTGGGCATTTTTTGCCTCTCTCTTTGGAATGGGGAACAGGTCACTTGCTGATGGATTCTTAATTCTTTGAAGTGTTCAAACCATGATTGGAGGACTTTAATAACTCAGTCATCAGTTAGAGTTTTATTACAGTAGTCGGCAGGTGAAGTTCTTTGTCCTGCATTGTGCGGGAGGTCAGACTAGATAATCATATTGGTTCCTTCTAGGCTGAGAGTCTGAGACTTGATTGCAGTCTATACATACCTAAATGTGGACAAATATTTGATAATGGACTCCACAGCCTAGTACAGTATTTCTCAACCACTGTGTTGGGACACATTACTATTTCAACACACAGTGATAAGTGTGTTGTGGAGAGCCAGGGAGATTGCGGGATTTGGCCTGGGTATGTAGGCTAGTGTCTCCTGTTAGGAAGCGATGTGCTGTGAAGAATGCCACAGCCCGCAGAAGGTTGAGAACCACTGGTTTAGTAGAGAAAGGTATAACCTGATTCAGTGGCTGAAAATTGAAGCTAGAGATATTCATACTGGAAATAAGGTGTAAATTTTGAAGTGATAGTAATTAATTATTGGAACAATTTATCAATAATTGAACTGGCATCACCTTCATTGGCAATTTTTTAATCAAGGTTGTCCTTTTCTTAAAAAAAACAGAGAGAGACTGAGACTATAGGAATTGCTCTGAAGAAATTCTGTGGCTTGTATTCTACAGAAGTTAGATTGGATTATTACATTGGTCCATAGATTGGATTATTACATTGGTCCATTTTGGCTTTGGAATTTACAAATTCAGCCTTACATTGTTCATTTCTTTTAGGTGTTCAGACAAGATGATGTTGAGCACCATAAAAATGCTGATAAGTGAATAATTAAAAATAAATATTGGTGGCATAGTGATACTTCCTAACTTTATTGTCTAAAGTTAGGCACCTAAATCTGTATCTGGATACCTGGTAACCTGATGAATAGATACCAAAATAAGAACTGTCCCTACTCAGCTATTTAAATAATTTTGGGTGCCAAACTTGGGGTGGCCAAGTTTAAAAACTTGACATAAGTTGTCATATGAAGTGTAGTGGGGGGGGGGCGATTCTTAGATTAGTTCAAGTGATTATTTTGGCGGATAGCTAGGTAGATAATAAATAAACTTGTAACATTGGTTGTGTGTGGACTGGTGTAGATGCAGGGGGTTGTATTATATTGTGCTAAAGCAGGGGTTGGCAACCCCCCCAGAACAAGTGCCAAATCACCTGCAGTTCCTGTCCCCTGCTGGTCCCACCCCTGGCAGCTGCTGAGGGTTGGGGGAGGGGGAGCAGGGTTGACACAGGGGCTAGCAAAGGTTGCCAACCCATGTACTAAAAGTTTATGGCACAGCAGTATTGGAATATCAATAGGATACTATGAAGGAAAAAGTGGGACAGAAACAGCACATATTTGAAAAATAATATTAAGTTTAACTTTCTTCCAGAAACCTCATATAACATATGATTAATAATTGAGGCAATAAATACATTGATGGGCATGTTGTTTTAATCTGATGCTCTCTGAATGGTTTCCGTTTAAGAAAGAGAAGTGCTGATCTTACTGATCCTGGGTCAGAAGAGATGCCTGTTATTAGAAAAGTTTATTTTTGCTGTAGTGACAAAGCCCTGGAAAAGCAGTTCTCCATTGCATATGGGCTTGAACCATGTCTGACCTTAGAAGCAGCTTGTACTACTTACAACCACAGATGTTATAATTTGAGGATAACTTTTTTTTTTGAATAACCTCAAACATTACAGTCAGTGGTTGCATTTTTTAGGTAAAATTTACTATTACCACCTGATCATTTCAGGGAAACAACAACATTTTCCTTTAAAGTTGCAAGGACTGATATGGTTTATGGTGTTTGCATATGAGGTTATTGACTGTACTCTGAGAGAGGGAAGAGGAGGAGAGAGTGTGTTCATTTGTACTTTACTGATCCAGAATTCTCCGTGTTTCTGTTTGCAAATGGAATGTGGTTTATCAGTCAGGGCTTAAGGTGTTATTTTTCTCTCCTTGTTTATCATCTTAGCCCTTTAAATGTCAGGAAGCATTCCATGACATCAGAAGGTTTTGGTAGCACTTTCCCACCATTAGAGCTACTTTCTCTTCATATCTGGGGCTTTTTTCTCCTCTCTGATTCTCCTGATGTTGATTGTAAGGAGAAGTTGCTCCTCTCAGATGCAACCTTTGGTACATTCCTTCCTGAGCCTTGCTTTGTCTTGCCAATTTTCTAGAATTATATTTTTATTATTATGTCTATTACAGCAGCACCTAGGGGGCTTAATCAGGACCCAGCCCTGTTTAACTTGACACAGCAGAGGGGATAATTCTTAAAACAGTGAGTACAGCCCTGCAAATATGTTGATATCCGCATTATATCCACATTATATCTGCATCTGCAGATACAACACGGATCAGGGATGGTGTAGGCCCCTTGCTGAATAGGGCAGGCATCCTTGTGACAGAGGATGAGGAAAAAGCTGAAGTGCATTTTTTGCTTCAGTTTTCACAGGCAGGGTCAGCTCCCAGCCCACTACCATGGGTGTGGCAGATGGGAGAGAAGAAGACAGGCCCTCGGTGATGGAAGGTCAGGTTAGGGACTGCTTAAAAAAGCTGGATGTGCACAAGTCCATGGGGCCGGACAAACTGCATCCAAGAGTGCTAAGGGAATTGGCCGATGAGATAGCAGCACCGCTGGCTGTTATCTTTCAAAACTCATGGAGAACGGGGGAGGTGCCAGAGGATTGGAATAAAGCAAATGCAGTGCCTATTTTCAAGAAAGAGAAAAAGGAGGATCTGGGGAATTACAGACCAGTCAGCCTCACCTAAATCCCTGGAAAAATTATGGAACAGAATCTCAAAGAATCCATCCTCAAACACTTAGAGGAAAATAAAGTGATCAGGAACAGTCAGCATGGATTTACCAAGGGTAAATCTTGCCTGACCAATCTCATTTCCTTCTATGATCAGATGACTGGTTTTCTGGATGCAGGAAGAGCCGTTGATGTGATATACCTTGATTTTAGCAAGGCTTTTGATACAGTTTCCCACGGCATTCTCATTGGCAAATTAAGGAAGTATGGGTTGGATAGGTGGACTATAAGGTGGATAGAAAACTGGCTAGATCAACGGTTTCAGTGTGTAGGAATCAATGGTTCCATGCCTAGCTGGCAGCCAGTCACGAGTGGTGTGCCCCAGGGGTCGGTCCTGGGGCCAGTTCTGTTCAGCATTTTCATCAATGATCTGGATGATGGAACAGACTGCATTCTCAGTAAGTTTGCGGATGACACCAAGCTGGGGGGACCAGTAGACATGTTGGAGGGCAAGGACAGGATTCAGGGAGACCTAGATAAATTGGAACAGTGGGCCAAAAGAAATCTTATGAGGTTCAATAAGGACAAGTGTAAAATCCTGCACGTGGGACAAAAAAAAACCCATGCACTGCTACAGGCTGGGAAACATTCAGCTAAGTAGCAGCAGTGTAGAAAAGGACCTGGGGGTCTTGGTGGATGGGAAGCTAGACATGAGTCAGCAGTGTGCTCTTGCTGCCAAAAAGGCCACTGGCATACTGGGCTCCATCAAAAGAAGTATTACCAGCAGATCAAGGGATGTGATCATTCCCCTCTGTTCTGCACTGGTGAGGCCACATCTAGAATACTGTGTTCAGTTTTGGGCTCCCCACTACAAAAAGGACAGGGACATGCTAGAGGGAGTTCAGCGGAGGGCAACCAAAATGATTAAAAGCCTGGAGTACAAGCCCTCTGAGGAAAGACTGAAAGCATTAGGCTTATTTAGTCTTCAGAAGAGAAGATTGAGGGGGGGATTTGATAGCAACCTTCAACTACTTGAAGGGATGCTCTAAGGAAGATGGAGCTCGACTGTTCTCGGTAATACCAGAGGACAGAACGAGGAGCAGTGATCTCAAGTTGTGGTTAGGGAGGTCAAGGCTGGATATTAGAAAAAACTTTTTTACTAAGAGAGTGGTGAAGCCTTGGAATGAGCTGCTGAGGGAGGTGGTAAAATCTCCATCTTTGGAGGTGTTTAAGGCCCAGCTGGACAAAACCATGACTGGGATGGTTTAGTGGGAGTGGTCCTGCCTCTGGCAGGGGGTTGGACTAGATGACCTATGAGGTCCCTTCCAACTCTATGATTCTGTATCCACAGACCATTTCTTGTGGATGCAGGTTGGATATGGATCCACGTATTTGTATCTATGCAGGGCTCTAGCAGTGAGCTTACAATCTACGTAGTCCTACTAAGAGAGCATTGCAAACATTAGGAAAGGCCAAAGAATGAGATGTTTGGGGGGGAGGAAGAGTATGCATTAAAATAAGACGTACATGCAGCTAAAGCTTCATATATTTATTTTAATACACTAGGATATAAACACCTTAATATCACAGGTCTTCATCCTAACCCTTATCCTACTAGTCTCCATCCTCCCCATTGTTGATTCTTAATTTATTGTAAGCAATGTGGCTGAAGTTAGTGTTGAAGACTTTTTACAAGTAGTCAAAGGGCAATGTTACATGCAGAATGTGTGATATCAAAGGAAGTCTAAAGTTGCTTGTGGAATTAAGAAGAGAGAAGTTAGCATCATTTTAAGAGGTAAAGGAGCAGGAGTGGACGTGATATAAGAGCAGATAAGTAGGAAGGGGGCTGGATTGTATATTTTCTTAAATGTGTCGGCTACATGAGTAGTTCCTAGCCTATGGTTTGGGAACCAGAAGTAGCCTGCCGGACTTTTCAAGTGGTCCATGGCTCCCCTTTTGCTGAGCATAGATGGGAGACACTGCCTAAGGACCCAGAAGAAGCGTATTTCTGTGGAGCTAAAAGAGCAGTGCAGGCTCCTTGCTGCAGCCAAGGAAATGGGAGATCAGCACTTCTCCCCCTGATTGAAGCAGGGAGCATGGCAAAGCACTCTGCCTAGGTGCATAGGTGCTAAGATCTCTGCTGGAGGCAGAGGGATAAAAGGTCAGTGCTCCCTTCCACCAGAAAGAGCGCAGCAGAGAGCAAAGCACTCTGGCTGCATCCTTATTTGCTGTGGTCCCTGTTGGAGCCAGAGAGAGGGGAGCACTGATCTTCTGTTCTTCTGGCTGAAAAAGGGAGCCACTACCTGGGAAGCCAGGTGGAGCACATAGGGCTACAGGAGGTGCAGTTTCTCTACTAGAGCCAAGAAGACAAGAGATCATCAAGGAGGCTGCCTCCTCAGTGACCACCTTCCTTCTGGCTGCAGCAGGGATTGCGGGGGGACCTGCTGGCAAAGACTCATGGCACTTCGGAACGATGTTCCCTCTAAGTCGATGATGCAGCTGAGCAAGTTCTGGAGGCAGCTTAGCAAGTTCCCTGCTGGCTCCCCGACTCTCACTGGGCCCCCTTCCCTACTGACTGCCAGCTCCCCCAGTGCATCCAACAGCTTGCTCAGCTGTATCATCATCTTAGAGGAAACACTGACTGTAAATTAGCAAAAAGCAAGAAAATAGAATTAGATTAGAAATATCTTTCTTTTCTACCCTCCAAATTCACTGGAAGCCTGAGAGGCAGATTTAGTGCTTGAGTTCTTGTCACACTATGTCAGGGGTCTCAGACTCACAGCCCACTGGCCACATGCAGCTTCTAAAGCTATTTTCTGTGGCCCACAATGACACCATTTTTACCAGTATTTGCAATATTGCTACATGAAAAGGTTTCAGTGGTGCAGCCCTCGGGCTAGTGTACTGGTCCTCATACAGCCTGGCCATCATGGTGATTTGAGTTCGAAACCCCTGCACAATGTCAGACATTAGCCAAATAAAATCTAGCACGCAGGTTAGTCAGAACCAGACAGTAATCCTCAATTAAACATACTTCTTATTTAAGAATTCCTCCTGATCCTATGTTTTAACCCTTCCTGAAATTGTAGAGCCTTTTATCAACAGAGAACTTATTGATATCCCTGTCTCTACTGTACAGTTATTAATTTTGTTGCCCATATGACCATTTTAGCAGAGTTTGGAAATCCAGGCTGCTATTTACTGGAGCAAGTAGTTTCCCTTCTTTTTCTGACAAAGCCCATAATGGACTAGTGAAAAAGGAGGGGTACAATTATTATGTTGTGAATAACAAGAGAAAAATAGACTGAAAGAACAGAATTTCCAGATATGTTTTTCTGCTATGTTGCTGCTACTTTATTGCAATGGATTCTGCTTACAACCCTAGATAGAGAACATTGTTGCACTTCCTGAAGTTATGAACCAGAATGTTTACACATAACACTAAACAATCTATCATGAAAGAAACGAAGATGCATTCACATGAACTTGAGTGCAACATATTCTGTGTATTCATACTATGGTGTTCACCTATTTCAGAAATGAAGAAGTTTAAAAAACTTGGTTAGGTGGAATCCTATCCTTTCAAGATCCAAAGGGGCAGCTGTGTTAGTCTAGTTCAGTAAAACAAAGAAGGATCCTGTGGCACTTAAAGACTAACAATTATATTTATTGCATGAGCCTTTGTGGGAGAAAATTCAGTTCATCTGATGCTTTGAAGATGGAGGAACTTAGGATGCAAGTCTGATGAAGTGGGATTTTTCTCCCACAAAAGCTCATGTAATAAATATAATTGTTAGTCTTTTAAGTGCCACAGAACTCCTTGTTCATTATACTACATACTGGGTCCCTGACAAGTTGCTAGGCTGACATCGCTTAGTGCTTGCATCAATGGCTCTGTGTGTTCTGTCTGGGGTTGGCTCTGTGTGTGTGTGTCTGTCTGGGATTGGTTCTGTGTGTGTGTGTGTGTGTCTGTCTCTCTCTCTCTCGGATTGGCTGTGTGTGTGTGTGTGTGTGTGTGTGTGTGTCTCTGTCTATGTGTCTGGGGGTTGGCTTGGGGGTGTCTGTCTGTCTGTGTCTGGGGTTGGCTCTGAGTGTCTGGGGGATTTATTGGTGGGTTCTCCCGTGCGGGGGGGCACCTGTGTTGAAGGGCTCCGAGGCCAGCAATTACATTCTAACCCTGCAGCAGGGGTAGTTTAAGCAACCCCGGCCAAGAGCCTTCCCCACTCATCTGCCAGTTTCTCTGGCCATCCCCAGCTCGAGCTGCTTCTCCACCCACTTCGCTGACTCCCGGCACCTTCCCAGCCAACTCCCCTTTGCCCCGCTCCACACTCCGATCCCCCGAAAGCCCCCTCTTCCTCCTTGCCTGGCCTCTGGAGCCGCTCCCTGGCCACACGCTGCTGCAGCCCCCAGCATGCTGAGGATGGGAAATTTCAAACTGCTGTAGGCTGACGCAGCTGCCTGCCAGCCAGAAGACTGTGTCTTCCAGCTGGCTAGGCTCTGTGGCTGCCGGCGGTGGTGCGCTGCTGGCAGTGATTGCTGCGCCACTGAGTGATTTCTGCTGCGCGTGGGCGCACGTGCGCAGCTTAGAGGGAACATTGCTTCGGAGTTGTAAAAATGGTGTCTGTGGCCCTCAAGGTAAAAAGGCTGGGGATCACTGGCCAACATATTTGTCAGAATAGTTCATGTTTGTTCTGAAGTCTGCCTTAGGCCACAATTTGGAGAATAGCTACAGAGTGTACATATATCGCACTTCTGGGAGGGTAGTTGATGGGAAATGCTGCTGCCTTGTTTGGATGATGGCCTGCTTGTGCATTCCACCACGTGGTATCAGTTCAAGAGCGTGCTAGGAGGTAAACTCCAGTGAAAAGTAGGTTTACTTCATTGCTGCAGGCACCTCAAATTGTCACTGCTTTTCAGAACTCATTGTAATTCTCTGATTCCCTCAAATCTCTGTCATTCCACTATTTGATTTTTTTTTTCCCTGCCTTTTAACTAGGCATGTCATTTCCACCTAGCAGGACCTCACTAGCAGTGTAAGCTATCTCACTGAAGTCTGTTACTATGGCATAGGTACTGCTGAAGGAGAAGTCCAAGAAAGAATGCAACAGAACACCACTAGTCACCACATACAACCCCCAAGTCAGACCTCTGCAACATCATTAGGGACTTTCAGCCTATTCTAAAAGATGATCCCTCTCTCTCTCAAGCCTTGGGAGATAGACCTCTCCTTGCTTATAGGCAGCCACCCAAACTTAAACAGATACTCACCAGCAACTACAGATTTAACAACAGAAGCATTGAAGGCAGACACCCCTGCAACAAACCACGCTGCCAAGTCTGCCCACATATCTGCACAACAGATACCATCATAGGCCCTAATCAAGCCTGCTACTCCATCAAAGGCTCATTTACCTGCTTATCTACTAATGTGATCTATGCCATCATGTGCAACAAATGCCCCAACACCATATATATTGGACAAACAGGACAATCGCTGCGTAAAAGGCTGAATGAGCACAGAGCTGATATCAGAAATCACAGAACAAAGAAACCAGTTGCTGAGCACTTCCATCTTTCTAATCACTCAGTGAATGATATGTTAACGACCGTCCTCAGGGATGTGGCTGGGACACCAAGACTTCAGAGAGAAACAGCTGAACTCAAATTAATATGCAAGCTAAATTCTGTGAAGACAGGACTTAATCGAGATTATGTGTTCTTTTCCCACTGCAAAAGGTAATTTGACTTCAGGCTTCCCATGGTTTGAACCTGAAAACTGCTCTGATTTGCTGTTACTTTATGACCTGATCCTATGTTTTACACCCCCTTGCATTTATTTTCATTCCTTTCTGTAAGTTCACTCATCTTCGAAGCATCTGAGGAAGTGGGATTTTCTCCCATGAAAGCTCATGAGAAAAATAAATCTGTTAGTCTCAAAGTGCCACACGACTCCTTGTTGTGTTTTTGCTGGACTAGACTAACATG
The DNA here is from genome assembly GCA_007922195.1 of Podocnemis expansa. Lineage (NCBI taxonomy): Eukaryota > Metazoa > Chordata > Testudines > Podocnemididae > Podocnemis > Podocnemis expansa. The sequence continues at coordinate 393,856 of ML682017.1, read as the reverse complement.
GCTATCCCTTTGGAAATTGAAGAGACTCTGACCTCCTGCAATTTCCAACAGTGAATGAGAGGTAGAAGAAACTGGCAACATCTCTCAAATCTATGACTAAGGCCTTACCTAATTTTGGACCATTCAAGACAGTTTCGTGGTAATAGGATTTGAAAATTGTTCATTTACAATTCAGATGTTCCCATCTGAAATTTCATGGTGTTGTAACTGAGGGGCTCCTGACCCAAAATAGGGGGAGAATAAAAATTAAAAATAAGGAAACTAAAGTCTTTAGAAAGTGTGGAAATAAAGAGTGGAGAATAATTTGTAATTTATACAAAACTGGAAATAATATTTGTTTTACCACCAGCCCTTAGGAAAAATAATTGAGTAGTGTTCAAAGTCCTGAGAATGCAGAGTACAACTTGAGCACATCTATGATGTATCATGAATTGAGCTTTCCGCTTCTACTCCACTCCCAAAAAGTGAGATATGATATGCCACTTAGCTTTGCCAATTTTTAAAAATGTATTATACAGGGTAAAGAAAATTAATACAGTCCTTGATGATTTTTTTCAGTACAAATACAAATGGTTCCTTGCAATATATTTTTTTTTCTGTTGTGGTCATAATTTTACAAAAATAGTCTTTCATAAGTACAGTACTCAGTTTCATTTTTTGACAATTTGTGAGAATTCTACAGGAACATGGTAGAATTTCCTTAGACTGTTACTTGATGCTTTATTTGTGTAGTTTGCTTTTGAAGCTTTGCAATAACATGGCACCAAGTTACTTAAATTCACTCTTGAATGAACTCTTCTATACACCTTTAGTGTTGGTAGAGATTTGATCAATGTACAATTTTTTTTGCATCTTCAAGATGATGCTGTTTTGTCACATCTGTGTTATGTTTAAAAAAAAACTATGGAGTTTGATCAGCTTTCTTTCCATTGTAATGTAAAACATGGTATTTTGGTCTTTTTAATGAATTAAATTGGCATGTGAATATAGTTATATGAGCAGCATATTTCTATAATGTGTAACTTTCTGCTACATCTGTGGTTAGTCTTGCCAGGACACTCTAGTCAAAGAGACTTTTGTCTCAGGGTTCTCTCCCTGGTAAACTAAATTAAAATAGAATAAAATAGTGATCAGCTTCCACGATTAAGATGTTCATATTTGCTAAGCTGCAGAACTGAGAAGACTATGGAGTTGGACATTGAGTATTTGTGAATATGGAGTTTTTCTGTTATGTGAATGCTAAGAATGGCATTTTGTAGAGGCTACTCAGTGGTGTTTGAAGAGGAGTAACTAGATTGCTTGCTGGTGAGAGGAAAAACAATTCTGTTGAAATCCATGGGAAAATTCCTATCAGTTTTTCATAGAATCAGGATTTGGTCCAAGAAGACACGATTTTTTGCTTCAACATTTTATGTTTTAGAAGTGTGTTAGTCGCACCATACTTAAGGATAAAATATGCTATAATTTCATTTAATGTCTTTTATTCCTGGAGTCTTAAAATCCCCCTGTCCAATATGGTGAATTCCATTTAGAAGCTCTGAGTTCCCTTAAAAAAATTAATTTCCAGTAAGACATGTTACATTTTAGGCCTTTGAGACTCTGTAAGTGAGCCCTGCTTTACCCTGCAGGCACTTTTCGGCAGCAGTCAAAGGGTGATATGCAAGTTATTTAAAATAAAATGCTGTGTATCTCCATTCGACTGCCTAATGCCTATTCACCACAACGTCTATAGTGCACTGAGTCAATGGGAAATGCCCTGCTGTTGACTCAGCACTACGCTACTTGAGGGGTTGGTCTTCAGGGATTGACTTTCCAATTGACAGTTAATTGGGAAGATCAATCTGACAGCAGCGAATTTGCCAACGTCAGTGAAGACAAGCCATAAGTTAGAAGTGCAAGATACTGTTGTTGTTTTTTTTTTGGTTTTTTTTTAAAAGGATAACTGCATTGTTGAAAAATGTTAACTACATTACAGAACACTTTATTAAATGTATAGTCCAATCAAGCAAGCAGATTTTTGGAGGTAGTCATGCACACTTCAAAAAGCTTTAGAACTGTATTGTTTCTTATTATATTGAGTTGTTTGTTTGCATTCGTACATGAATGACCGCTACACTTTTAAATTAATACAGTTTAAGTGCTACAATAGAGCATATGTTTTCTTTTTTGCCTGGCAATATTCAGTACACCATTTAGTAGCATTACCTTTCGAATTATTCAGTTCTAATTTTAGAAGTGTAATTCTGTAAATATGTGAAAAGGGAAAAAATATTTGCAGCTTATATGATTTACAGAAGGCGGCTTTAGTTTTTCTTAATTTTGAGTAACTTGGGTTGTCACAATCTTTGGGACATAGACAGATCGTTCAAGTATATACTGAGTCAACAGTGTACTCTTGCTGCCAAAAAGGTCTATAGTATACTGGGCTGCATCAGAAGAATTGTTGCCAACAGATCAAAGGATGTGATCGTTCCCCTCTGTTCGGCACTGGTGAGGCCGCATCTGGAATACTGTGTCCAGTTTTGGGCTCCCCACTACAAAAAGGATGTGGACAAATTAGAAAGAGTCCAGTGCAGGGCAACAAAAATGATCAAGGGGCTGGAGCAGAAGACCTATAAAGAGAGCCTGAAGGAATTAGGCTTATTTAGCCTGCAGAAGAGAAATCTGAAGGGGGATTTGATAGCAACCTTCAGCTATTTGAAGGAGTGCTCTAAGGAGGATGGAGCTCAGCTGCTCTTGGTAGTAACAGAAGACAGAACAAGGAGCAGTGATTTCAGATTGCAGCTGAGGAGGTTGAGGTTGGATATTAGGAAACAGCTTTCTTACTAGGTGAGTGGTGAAGCATTGGGATGGGCTACCTAAGGAAGTGGTAGAATCTCCATCTTCGGAGATATTTAAGGCTCAGTTAGACAAAACCTGGCTAGGATAATTTAGTGAGAGTGGCCCTGCTTTTTTGGCAGGGGTTGGACTAGCTCAGTGGTTCCCAACTAGTGTGCCACAGGAACACCCAGAGTGTGCCGCGAGCACGCCCAAGAGCTGGAGTTAAAGTGCCCTTTCTGCTCAGCCCAGCCACCTGGGCTGTGCAGGGCTAGGAAAAGGCATGGGGTAAAGTAAGGAGGAAGGCACTGGAACATTAGAACGGGGAGTTCTAGGGGTCCCCCTAAAAATAAGAGGAGCATCCCAAATGTACCATCCAGCTGGCTCCACCTTAAACCTAGCCCCACCTTAACCCAGCCAGCAGAGAGCTGGGGGAGGCTGGGAGTGTGTGAATCTCCCCCTGCAGCGCAGAGCAGCTTGTGCCAGGCAGCCTGCAAATAGCCCAGGTGAGGGCTTTGAGGGGGGAGGCTGCTGGGTTGTGTGAGGCAGGTGTGTGTGTGTGTGTGTGTAGCAAAGGGTGTGTAGCTGGGGTTGTGGTGTGGCTGTTTGGTTGGGGGTGCATGTAGCTGGGTGGCAGGGTGGCTGTGGGGGGGTGTAGCTGGGGGCTGGAAGTCTAGTTCTCGCCCCTGCAGTGATGGGAGGGTCCATCACAGGCAGCAGAGGGCTGAGGGAGGGGAGGACGGGACCCACTGGGGTGGGAGGGAGCAGCAGTGGGGTGAGGATTTGCCCTGGGGGGCAGGGAGCCACTGTGGAGAAGTGGGAAGTGGGGGCTGCTCCATGCTCCCCTGCCCTACCTTCCCACTACCCAGGTCCCCCCCCCCAGCCACTCATGTTCTCCCTTCCTCTCTTGCCACCCTTGTGCTGTTCCCCACATGGCTGCCCTTGTCTTCTTTTGGCACCCCTGCCCTGCTTCCCTTACTCACTCCTGCCACTGCATATGATTCCTGACCTCCCCTGTTTTGCCACCCCTACTACCCCACACAGCAGCATTTCCAAAACACTGTGCTATGGTTCATGAGTATCCATAAGTAATTTAAGTTAATTTGAATATTCATGAGTTTTTAATAGTGGTGTGCCTCGAAAGATTCGAAGGTATGAAGGTGTGCCATGGCAGAGAAAAGGTTGGGAACCACTGGACTAGCTGACCTCATGAGTTCCCTTTCAACCCTGTGATTCTCTGATTCTATGATCACCCAGATCATTTCAAAATAGATTTATTTTTCTGAGGGAATGATTTAGTGTTTATTCAGTATGTAATGAGGTAATGGCCATGTAGCTCATAAAAACAAGTAATAAAGGTATATTTATTTCTCATATGCAATCAGCATATGTTGTGTCTTATAATACACAGGCAAAAGGGTGGGGTCTTTCAGATTTTTGTTTCTTGTAAAGAGCTTAACTGAAGTAGCATGTTTATTATGTATTGCAAAAAAGAAGGGAGTGTAGAACTAACTTAGGAGACTTCAGTGATTTTCTTATTCTTTGATTAAAATACAATATGATGTGAGTTTGTAAAATTCATTGAAGAGTCCTTTATGTATCACTTTAAGAATTAATGGCTTCCCATTCTTTTTCCTATAGCCCTGATTCAGGGAAGCACTTAAACATGTTTTTAAAGCCCATTCAAGTCACAATGGGATTTAAGCCTGTGCCTCAGTGCTTTCTGTTGTCAGTTGTGGTGTTATTGTCATAGACTTGCACGTGTGTGTCCCCATATTTATGCTATCCCAGCTCTGTGCAGCAAACCAAGACAACCCCAGTGATCAAATGAATTGACCTAACCATGGATCCGCTAAGCAGCAAAGGCACCCACCTTTATTGCAGTGAAGCACAATGAGAACAACTTATATCTTACATAAAAGCAAACAAAGCAAGTCCTGTGGCACTTAAAGACTAACAAATTTGTTTATTCAATGAGCTTTTGTGGAAGAAAATCCCATTTTATCAGGTGCTTTGAAGATGCTGGAACTTACAGAATGGGAGAAAATAAAAGCTGGGAAGTGTAAGTCATGGGATCAAGTCACACTGTAACAGCAAATCAAAGCAGTTGTTAAGATTCAAACATTGGGGAACAGCATACAGAGGCAGATGAGGTCAAACCACGTGTTTTAACGAGAAAAAAATCCAAAGTGCCCGGTAAGCCCTGAAGCAATGCAGTCAGACTTGCAAATAAATTTGAGCTCTGCAGCTTCTCTGTTACATATAAGTTGTTCACAATCAAATAGCTCAGTTAATGACGAGATTCTCCATTTTCCGCTCAACTGGACAGAGTTGTTTCCTCTGACATTCTCTTTTGTACATTGATACAGACAAGTTTCATTCTGCCACTCTGACGCATGTGACTGCTACCCTGTTACATAGTATAACACCACCCATTACCATGTACTGGATGGTTTGGTCAAAACATCTCTATTTGTCATATTAATGAGACATTTCTATCCATTTAGTGTCATTTGAGAAGATCAGGGAGTCCTTGTTATATCTGTTATCACTAAGATGTCCTGGTAGGCTCTGCCTCCAGATTGTAATATGCTCTTGTGTCTAGCTCTGCTTTAGGAATTTAGATGTTGGCACCATCATCTTACTTCTTGCCAATTCGTAGGAGTTGATATACAAGTTCACAGCCTGTGCTTCTTTTGAAGCAATATTGAACTTCAGTTCAGGCCGATTTTACTATGTCTCAGGTCTTGTATGTGGCCTGCGAAGTTAGGCTTCAAGTTTGAGGCTCTTACTTTCTCCAACATTTTCCTGAGTAGGGATGAACTTAAGCATGTACTTAAAATGCTTTTCTGAATCAATAGCTGTTTGAATGACTTTTGGAATATTAAGTCATGACTATACATTCTTCTTCCATTACAAAGGTGATTTGACCTCATCTTCGTCTATGTGCTGTCTTCAGTGTTTGAATCTTAACAGTTGCTTTCATTTGCTGTTACAGTGTGACCTGATCCCATGACCGACACTTCTCAGCTTTTATTTTCTCCCATTCTGTAAGTTTCCCCATCTTCAAAGCATCTGAAAAAGTGGGATTTTTTCCCACAAAACCTCATGCGATAAATAAATTTGTTAGTCTTTAAATGCCACAGGACTCCTTGTTTGTTTTGATGATCCAGTAAGTATTTTTCTACCTTGAATGATATCAGAGCACTTACAGTGATGTGAAGCTTCAGATGAAACATTGCTGATACTTAAATCCAACTTCAATACTTAATAGAAGAGAAGCGAAGATCTCTAAGAATGCTTTGCGAATGCATTGGCCAGTCTTCTCTTGAAGTGAGTCTTCCAGAGCAATGTTGAGACACACTCATGAATCAGTGTGGGGAGATTGTCGCTACTACTTTGGTAAGGCTTCAAAATAAGGAGCCACATTCTAGTTCTGTTTGTTATGGCCCTCCCATCTTCAGGATAAAATATAGCCAAGTTCAAGGGTAGAGTAACCCCTTAATTAATTGTTTTATCTTTTAGTTAGTAAGTTTAAACTTGCATTTATCATCACTCAGTAGAAAAGCTGTGAGAGTCACCCCTTGGACTGCCACCGTTTTTCCCCCAATGCTGCTGCTTCCTCATCCTTTCTCTTTTTGTATCTCCCAGATTCTTGGCTGTTTGGATATATTAATGCAGCTCCCACAGCAATTTAAGATTACACTTCTGTTTGGTTCTGGCAATGCCAGTAACTAAAACAGCACTTCAGTGAATTGGTTGCAAAGAATAATGGCTAGAATGGTATAATTCTCGTTGATTTCTCTTTCATCCAATTCTATGTGTAAAGAGCTTCTGCACTTGCTGAAACTATAAACACAGAATATAGTTTGCCTTTGAATCTAGCTCTTTGTACGTTAAGCCAGCCAAAAAGGGGAACTGTCAGTGATCTTAGACTCCTTTAAGTCTGGTTTCCTTAATAGTTGGCATGCTGAAGTTTTGTGTCTGCAACTACAAATGAAACCTAATTGCAAGGCACAATTGATTTGAGAGCCAGGTGAATACATCATTGTGACATGGGCCCAAGAACCCTGGATAACTTAATCTGCAAAATAGTTACTTATTAATTATTCTTTTTTGCTAGAAGTGATCAATGTGTTCCTTACTTCTAGATTTTTTTTTCTTGGACATACAACTTGCATAATACACATTGAATCTCTGTTGAATGGCTGCCATGGATCTTATCACTCATCATCAGAGTAGGAATGGCAACAGGAGCAATTGAAAATACTGCATCTCTTTTCATTCTGAAAAATGAATTGGTTTGCTCCACAGATTGATATTTTAAAATAACAAATTGAAAAGTAATTAAAAGTAATTTAGAGGTTACTTTAAAATATAATGATTACATTTAAAGCTACCTCAATAGCCTTGGGAAGCCCCCACAAAACTGAATATTATACTAATGTTTTTGTATCCATGCCCTCTGCAACACTATGTGTTTGTGAATCTCTAAATCAAGCACTGCCCCTTGCTGTACATTACCCAATAACCAGTAAAACAGGCTAGCACTGTGAAGCCACATGTGTCAGGGTACATTTTTTCATATTTTTCCTCTGTCATAAGATTCTTTTCAATAATTTGTTGGTTTATTTGCCAGCAGAATTTCAATGCAAATACATTTAAACAGAGCTGCTAAGCAGTGGTTTCCAAACTTTTTCTCAGGACCCAGTTGAAAAAAATCATTTATGCTGGCGATGCAACAATTACATCTTTCAGCAATGCATTCCGGTCTTTTGGCGGCAGCAGCAGGCTGTGCCACGACCCAGTACCTGAGGGTCTGTGACCCAGTACTGGGCCCCGACCCATGGTTTGAAAACCACTGTGCTAAAGAGGCAGTGTCCATATGGCAGCTAGTTTGAATTTGAGTTCACAGGGTACGGCAGGTTCAAGGTCTTAAAAAAACATTAATATTTAGGTACAGAAATTACTTTTCAGCTGCTTCTTAGAACTTCTTCACTTGTACTGTACATTCACATTTGTCTTTGAATGCATTGCATGGATTATAAGGTGACTAGAATGCACTGGGAAAAAATTTTAAATAGCAGTTTGGTGCCTAACTTCCATTGATTTTCAGTTGGAGTTAAGCTCCTACCTGCTGTTTGTGCCTTTAGAAATCTCTCATGGTACATTCTGTTGGGACTGTGTTCTTGTGCATAGAGAGGAAGACTAGCTAAGAATTTCAAAAACAGTTGCATAAAGCTATATTCCTAAATTCCTATTTAGGCACCTAATAAAGTGGTCTCCCACCCCAAAGTGCAATCAGTTACCATTCACTTTCTCTTCATTGGAAGCTTGCAGATACTTAAGTTTTGAAAATAAGGCTTTTTATTTAACTGCTTCATTGGAGACATAATCTAGCAAGGATGGTTGGTCCATAGAAGACAACAGAGGCATAAGGCTGTGGTTCTCCACCTCTTCTCTGCCGTGGCACATCCTGATACTTTTAATTATTTTGAGGCACACCACCATATAGTCTCTGAATGAACTCATGAATATTCATGAGCCAATCTAGAACTCAGTCATTTTTCAAAGAATTCCATGGCACCCCTGCTCAGGCATGACGACACAGCCGTGTGCCATGGCACCCTGGTTGGGAAAAACTGGCATAAGGCATCCAAACTACAACTCCCAGTAGATGCTGCAATGTCATTTCTGAATCTTAACTTTTGGTTTTCAGCCCAAAGAATTTGGTGTGAAGGGATTGTTTGTACATTTGTTCCTTGCTTCAAATAGTCAAAAATTTTCTGAAGAAAAAAATATATTTTTAACCAGCTCATCTGTTAGTTCACTTCTTTTTTGTAAGGAGTGTCCTGTAACAAATTTGTACTAGTTTGCTACTTATGTTACAGGGTTCTCTTTAGATTATAATATAAAATGGAGGATCGGATTTACCCAGCTGGTTCTTCGAGAACAAGTTGCACCTACTTGCTCCAGCTAGCTCCCTTGTGCCTAAGCTGAATTTCACCCTGAAGGAGCACAGGTGGTATTTTTGCTGCCCTTTTCCTTTGGGTTTGTGCCAGAAGGACATAGGAGAGGTTATCTTCAGTTCATAGAAAGAGTTCCATATTTTCCTTCTGAGATCTTCCTCTCACAGTGTGTGCTGCCCAGTTTTTGAATTGTGATGGCATGTAAAGCTGCTTCTGATCAATGCATTCTCCTCATAACAGACTTCCATCTGCTAGGGCTCAATACTAGTCTTTAAACTGCCTGAAACTGGCTCAAAATCTGATTGAACTTAGTCCATAACTTTTTACAACCAACTTGTGTTCTGTGGATAATATATTTTGAGTTTCTATTGCTTTGCCTGGCCAGGTGCTTGACAAATGCCCAGTAGAGAGAGAGAGAGAGAGAGAGAGAGAAAGCGATTGTTCCACATCCTGTAGCATAGTTCAGCATTATATCTAGTGAACATAATTGTGTAGTAAAGTTGAAAGTGCAAATCCAAAATTTCTCTTTTGACAGCATTTTTTTCTTCTCCATATATAAAGTACACTACAGTATATCCTTGTGTCCCCTGGACTGCTGTTAACTAGAATTCCTGTCTAACTCAGTGTCACTGTTAGAAATTTTATGGTTGGGTCTATGGGGTTGGTAAATGGCCTTTGTATTTTGAGTGGAAGGAGAGAAAGCTTAGACTAATGTGTTGCTCTGTAAACCTATGGCTTCCACACAAAAGATGCATTAGAAAGGAATGATGTGTTTGCAGAGGCTGCCCCTGACTTTATCCACAGCAGGACATCTGGGATTATACAGTTTTCCCCCAAACCCAAATTCTATTCTACTTCTTCCTCTGCAATCTCCTGAAATACTGTAATGCAGTGGTTCCCAACCTGGGGTCCACGGACCCCTGGGGGGGCCGCATAGCTGCCCCAGGAGGTCCGCAGACAGACTTGGAGCTGTGGCCAGATAACACCAGGAGAGAGCAGCTCTGCCACAGGCTGGGACTTTTTAAAACTCCCACGCTGCCCTGAGCATGTTCAGCTCATGCTCAGAGCAGGAGCAGCCTGTGGTGTGGTCGCTCCTGGCTCTGGCAACCAGTTGGGGGGCCCTGGGTGGAGGGGTTGGGCTTGGGGACAGGCAGCCACCAGGGGAAGCGCACAGGGGGGTCTGCTTGGGCAGCGGGAGAAACCAGTGGCATGGCAAGGGAGCTAGGGAGGAGCAGGACCCCACCACGGGTGCTGCCACTCCGCAGCTTGGGCCCAATTCCACTGGTGCCCCCCTGCAATGGCTCTGTGGCTTGGGCCTGGATTCTGCCAGTGCCCCCCTGCTGCTCCATGGTGGGGGCAGGATTCTGCTGGCACCCTCCCGCCCCCAGCACACACCAGCACTCCATACCACAACATGGATTACAGGTGTGGCCTGGGGGTGAGGGAGGTGCAAACATTTTTGGATGCTGGCAAGGGGTCCCTGCCCTTGAAAAGATTGGGAACCCCTGCTCTAGTGCATCACAGGTCATGGAAACTGCTTCCTGATTTTTGGGCTTCTTTATGTGGTAGTGTCAGAACAGCCCTGCTTCTAAATTCTGAGTCCCAGAGCCCGAACATTAGGCCGAGCCCAGACATCTACACTGCATTTTTATTGCCCTTCAGCCTGAGTCAGCTGACATGAGAGCCAAAAGTGTAAACATACCATAATTGACCTTAGTAAAACAAGCAAGCAGTCTGGTGGCACTTTTAAAGACTAACAAATTTATTTATCACATGAGCTTTTGTGGGCGAAAATCCCACTTTGTCAGATGCTTAAATAAAATAAATAAATTTGTTAGTCTTTAAAAGTACCACTAGACTCCCTGTTTGTGTTGCTGGACTAGACTAACACAGCTCCCCCTAGGAAACTTGACCTTAATAGCAAGCAATGTATTCCTACGTTTTGTTGAAATTTAATGCCTGAAAAAATGTTTTGTTATGCTTTCCTTTTTCTGACAAACGAGAAAATTACTTTTGCTAATAAAGCTTGGGATTAGTTCTAGCTCTCTCCTTTACATAATGTAGACAATAGAGTACTGAAGGTATTGTTAGGTGAATTAGATGAATTCTGAGAGACTTTTCCCTATGCCTCTCAAATACTTGAAAGATAAGTATGTACATGTATAAAATTTGCAGTTATTAGATTTACTTCTCTGTTACAGGAAGTTGTTAAGGCAGCAATAATGGAAGAACAAAAACGAAGTGAAAAGGCTGTGGAAGAAGCTGTGAAAAGAACAAGAGAGGAATTGATGGAATATGTCAGAGAGCAGAAGAGGGTAAGTGTCACTCTTGCAGAACAGTGGCTGAAGGTTTAAGGTCAGGTAGCTAGAACTAGATAAAGTAAGTTTATTGAGCATGAAAATCAATTTAAAATTGAAATATATGTTCTCAATTCAATTCTGACACCTTTGATTTTGCACATCTACTTTTGGATAATTAGTCCAGTGTAGTAATATATCCCATTATCCATGTCTGCAAATTTTTAATTCTATCAGAAGCCAAGGAGGAGTACAGAAATTAATAACTTGGTTAAAATAATCAGCATTTCTTCTTATAAAAATTTATAATGTTTGGACAAAAATGAGACTACCATATATCACTTTTTTCAGCCAAGTTCGGTTCATTAATGAGTTTGATGGGTGTAGAATATTCCATTTTCTCACTGTACATAAAATCATTGTTCTGCAGACTTCTATGGACTGTATATGCAAGCTCCCTCGCTGTTCAGTTACTTAGTCTCGTGTTCATACAAATAAATGTCAATTATTATGATTCATATTGTCAGACACCATTCCAATAAGGTGTTATCATCTTGTTCAAAAAGTTGAAATACCAAGGCTATAAACATTTAAAGACATGCTTATATGTATGTCGAAGGCAGTAGGAGTTTTACCATTCATTTCAATAGGAGCAAAATTAGGAAACACATGGACAGACATCTGTTCTAAAATGGTTTAAGTTCATTTGATTCACTTTGGGGCAAAGGAGGGCAAATATTTGTATCACCACTCCAGGTACCAGTTAAAAATGAGAGATTTAAGTTGTGGTTGTGACTCGGAAGGTTCCATGCCAGAGGAAACTATCCCTTGGATATCAAGCGACAGTATATCCTCTAATTGTACACTTTCCCACTTTGCACAGTCCAGTTTTCGGGTTTTGCTTGATATCTGAAAATCAGTTGGGGACCTAGCATACCGTGAGGTGCAATCTGAATCAAACCCAGTAAGCTTTGAGTTCTGAAAACATAAATAAAATAGTATGTTTGAACCTAACTAATAATGAAGTCAGATTGTCCTATGAAAGAAAGCCTGTTCGGTCTCTTTATTTTCCTGGCTGGCTGGGAGCAGTGGGAGCATTCAGAGGGAGTGATTTAGCTTCAGAAATATTAGCAGCTGATCGATCCAAAATCGGTAGTAGATGAGTGTTCTCTCATTATTTTATGAGGTTGGTTTTTGCAATATTGGACTTGTTGACAGGAAGGTGAGATGGGTGCCCAGGGAAAGTATATTTGAGCTCATCCATATCTTAACTAAGTTGGTCAGTCACAAAGAGCCGATTATGGGATTGGTAGCATTTAAATACCAATCTCTGTTAAAATAATTCACATGTCAAATAAGTAAACTGCCTGAACCACCAACTAAGCTTTCTAGTACAAAATCCTCAGTGTCAGCACAAATTGTTGGTTGCTTACAAAATATAGTCTTCCCGAAACAAATCTAGTCAAAACTGCATCCAGCAGAAAAATGCAGAAATTTGCCTAAAGTAGTCAAATGTCTGGATCAAAGTGAAAGTCTGCTAAATATCAAACATATGTCTTCTATTGATATTTCTCTGTTTCATTAATAGACTCAAGGGCTCAATTTCCATCTCATTTGAAGGTATATTTTCTCCCATATCTTTCAAAAATAGTTATTTTATCACAGCTGTATTACCTTACTTTAACAGTACATTGGATAAGAAGTTGCCCTAAATTTGGCTAGCAAAATAATCCTAATAGCTCCCTAGTCACCAAGAATACCATGACTTTTATTGTTCGTACACAGATAGCATTTTCATCTGGAAAATACAAAAAGCAATAAAAAATATCCGATGGTTCTTCCATTCAGTCGAACTTTCAAGATTTTGACTTGGCTGCTGAGAAAAGATATTTTAAATAATAGTTTTCCTCAGTAGTCCTAAGCATCATTGCAGCTAACACAATGTATTCCACAAATTTTGTTTACTATATCTGTGCAAAAGATTTGCTACAGAATTTTTTGCCAGAAGTAAACATTATGTAATTCTCATCAGCCATTATGGAGTTATACTCATTCAATACTAAAATATTTTTTTATACATTTGAGTTTACATATAAATATTGTAATAATTCATGTAACATCAGCAATTTCCCCATTTTAGAAAAAAAATCACTAACATCATCCTTTACTAAAGGTTCAAAAGTTGTCGACCAAATAGTAAATCATTGACTTAAATTTAGTATTTGTTACTTATTAACACTTACTGTGCACCTTTTATGATCTATAAAGACTTCAAGCTTAAAAACCTACCCTAAAAATAGCCTGGTATGTATAACATCTGCAAAAGTCTATGCAAACGTCATTTATTCCTCTTCCTTTTGCACATTTTTAACATCAGAACTTCCTTCTGAACTTTATTTTTCATAAGCCATATAAAAGTTTAATGTGAAAATTATGATTACATTTTTATTTGGAAGCTGGTCATAATAAATTGGCGATCACAGAAGAATACTTAGAATGAAGAAAAGGTTTGGCAAGCCAACCCATCCCTTGAATTTTTTTCATCTGGCAAATCTAGGGCAGCTTACCTCCATGTAATCTCTTGGTAGGTGGATTTCTGTTTGTATCAGAGGGAATAGCACTCCTCCACCCAACAAAAAAAATTACAGATATAGGGAATATTTACACTACAAACTCAAGTCAATCTATGTTAGATTGACTTACACCCATCACAGTAATTACTGCAGTGCTTCATGTCCACACTGTGTTGTTTCTGTCTGTGTGGTATATCTCCACAAGGAGAGCTTCCATGGACTCAAGGGTGGCAGTGTGGGGAGTTGAGAGTCCAGGCTGTCAGCTCTGCACATAGTCCTCCCCTAGAAGCCTTGGCTTCACAGACACTTCCCATATGGGAGTCAGAAACCTGGGGAAGAGACAAGCCTGAACTGAAGCCCCTCCACCTGTCCAACCTTTCTTATTCAATTTCACAGTTCCAGCCTAGAAATGCATTTTATAGAAATGCACTGTTTGCCTGATATATTTTTCTGTTTACATTAGTTGTGATGCAACTGTAGCTGATAATGCTGATCAATTTTGAAAGATGATGCATTAGTAATTGTATTACTGTGTATATATGATGTAACATATAGAGTGCAGTCACTCTTAAGTGCTTGTATAGTTAATAGATGCTAATGCTTTGCTTCTGAATCGAAGCAGAATTTTTAAGTATAAAGCAAGAAAATTCAAATGCACATAATTCTTGAAATGCATATCAAGGAGACAACAAAAATTATATCCTTGAGAGAATTAATTCTTCCTTTATTCTTGTAAGAGTGGAGTTTCCATAATAAATTCCATTCTTGAATGGTAAAATGCTTCAGATAAAGTATGTGTGGTTCCATGTTCTGGTTTTTTTTTATTATTATTATTTATTTATTGATCAGATGCTTCTCATGCCTGAACAGAAAAAGTACAGCTAAGGAGGGCTAAATATTCCTGGCATAAAATTTATGAAGTCTGTCTGCATTGCTGTTCAAATTAGAAGAAGTGTATAACCCCCACTCCTTTGGCAAAAGTCGCTGTTTAGATAGTTACATCAAAGGAAGTGTGAAGAATCTGTAATCAGAGCTGAAGCACCTTCTCAGAGCGATAAATATATCTTATGAATTGTAGTGAAAGCAATAACCTTGGGAGAAATTCCTAGAAGGACCTTCAGAGAAACCACACATTTTACCTTCATTTACTGGCTGAGGTTCAGTGAGATAATGTTCCCAGGGTTTCTTTTTAATATCAGAAGAAGATCCGGTTCCACCCACTAATGGGTAGCAAACAGCATGTAAGAGTACACTTCCTTGCTGTTTTAAAAAATGTTTAGAATTTGTTGAAGCGGAGGACGTGGGCAGAAGAGTATTTCCACTTGGTTAGCAATGATTAAGTGCTTCAGGAAAAGATCCATAAACAGAATCTTTTTCAGAAGCATCACTTTATTTTGTAATTGTATAAAATACATTTCTTTCCTAACAATAAATGTTCTATACAACCAGTGCTGAAAGTAGCTTGTAACTCGCTGCTGGACATATTCATTAAATGATTTTTTTCTTTTAATTTCAATGTAGTATCAATTGTATTAACTTGTGAAGTTTGTGACAAAGAGCTAAAAATTCTAACATTTAAAGATGTCCTTGTATACAGATTCATAGCAAAGTTTCTATATCAGTGCACAAAGTGACAGTAATAACAGCTCAGAATTATATGTCCACTTGAAGTTATAATTTCCAAAATAATTTTTCCTAGTGAGTAAAACTGAGGAAGGTGTAATTTGCTCTGCATTTAAGTCTCAGCAAGAAGTTGTCTGGAAATCGTAAAACTCCCAATGTAATATTCATTACCCAAAAAAGGAAAAGAAAATAGTCACAACAGAAAAATATGAAAGAAAATAGTTTTTCATTATGGTTATCAAAATGGTACAAGTTATTTAAGAGTACAATTCAGAAATCTGGTTATAATTTAGAATAATATTTTGTTAAATTTCCATAATAACATTGCAGTATTAAAAACTGTTGCTTCTGTCCTTATTCACCTTCAGTTTTCTATGTATAATAACCCTTTTTAAAAGAGACCTGTCTTTTTTTAAAAAATTATATTGGCTAGAATCTTTCCAAATGTTTTTTGGAATCTATATAAGACAACAATTTTAACTGCTTTAAAAATGGGGGGGACCCTAAAAATAACTTTCTTTTCATATGTATAAACAGTGTAATATCATATATAACACTGAAATTCAAAAAAGATACCACAAACGTTGAGGCTTTTAGAAAGAGGAGACAGGAAAGACCACATCCCTTAACATATCCTCGAGGGAGGAAGAGTTTTTGGTTTATAAATACCTATGGCCTTGGATTCAAATAAAGTGTTCCATCCCACAAATGAGACCTTACACATGAGCTTGCTATGAAGAAGGAAGGAAGCATCCAAGAAGCAACAACAGCTCACATCCAAGAAGGGATTTCTAAAAACCAAGTGTAATAATTTTTTTTTTTTCCTTAAATCACAAAAATCTGCACTGGGATCCAGATTATAAAGTTTCCTAATTTTTGTACATTAAAAAGAAATGGGCTAGTATACTGGACAGTTTTCTTCAAAGTTAAGTTTTGTAGAAACAATCTGAATTTTAAAATAGCCACTAGTTTTGGAGGGCACCCTCCCTTGTGTTCTGAATTATCAATTCTATAATTGTTTTTAATACTTGCTATTATGTAGATTAGTGAGTGTGTCATGGAGAGCTGGGGAGATGGCTGAAGTTGGCCTGGGGAGGGTGGACTACTGCGTCCTATAGGGTCGCAATATGCTGCCAAATATGTCATGGCCTACAAAGGGTTGAGAACCACTGACGTAGATAGTCATATGTGCTTATTTTAATCTAAGTCGTGATTTAATTTTTAACAATGATTATAATTTTCAAAAATTTATTATATGGCTATGTTAAAATATCATAATGATGATTATTGCTTTAAAAAGTAGATTAGCCACAGTACATAAAGGGTGGTACAAAATCAGAAACAACTCAGATCCTTCTTACCTCCAATATCAGTTTGGTGGACTTTGCACAGTGTCCAGCTGCTTCCCAGTAGCTTTTCTTAGAATAGTTTTAGGGGTTTAGTATATACTTTTCTCAGGTTCTTATTTTAAAACTTGCCCTGAGGTCCCACCTTAATGTCACAACCCCGACTCAACCTCCATTTATGCTTCAGTTACAAGATATTTTAGTTGTGGAGCAAAGCTTTCTTCCACCATCAACAAACCTTATGTTTCAGCTAAGCATTCACTTTAGTCTTTCTTAAATAAGTGAGAAATTCCTGCTGTAGGAGACAGAAAGACCCAAAGATCTTCAGAAGGGCTTGTCAGCAATCACCATCTACAGTATCGGCTAAGAGAAGATCAGTGGCAGTCATTCTTCTGACTTGGCCAGACCTGCCCCTGCTACATCTGATTGGTATTGTAATACTTTACCAACTGAGTGTCACTTATCTTATCTGATACCATATTGTCAATCCTCGGCAACCAATGCTTCTGCATCAGTACCTTTGACATGGATACCATCTAGCTCAGAATATTTGGTATTGCTCAGTGAAAATAGATTTCTGTCTACTGAGGTTTCTGAATCACTACTGTTATGCCTTCATTGGTACTGAGTTCTCAGTACAGTAATCTTCAGGTGTGGCTACCATTACAACTCTTGCAGATTAATGGTCACTCCAAAGCCAGTATCTCCTGTCTTGATTGTTTCACTATTGTCTGCAATATCCATATCTTTTCCAGAACCACGGATGCTATTAATGAAAAATATCTTTATATACATCCCCCAAAAGTTTGTGCCTTGTTCTTTTCAGCCTTCTCCTACTCCCAAAGATTTGAATTTCCCTTGGAATTGCTTTATTCATTTGTGTCTCCTCATCATGTGGCAAACTTTCTTCAGAAGATGTAGACTTAGAACTGTACAACATTTTCTCGTCTTATAAGAGTAAAGAACATGTATCTATATAATTGCACAAGGGGACCACTGTATGACATCATGGCTCTTCAGGGCAGCATGCCTAGTCACATCGGCAGGTACATCTGTTTTTCCTATCTGGCATCTGAATATGGTGCTATAATCCTTTGAAACTCTTCCCTTCAAATCAATGGCGTCAGTGTCTATATTCTTTATCAAATGCTTGCTCATGTTAATTCCATTGTAGGCATGCATGTGCCAATGTGCCTAGTTACTAGAACACTTTTCCCATTAGCAGTACCTGTAGAACCATCTCCAGTACCCTCTGACACTGCAGGCTTATGCCATGGTACAACGAGGGCCGACAGCCCTGCACCTTCTCTGTACCTTCTTTCCACTAGTAATGGTTGCTGGAATTCCCTTCTCGCTTGGGACTGCAAGGCTTTGTATTGAAGATAAGTTCCCCCCAGTTCTTTGTTCTGTTGATAGTTTACAGTAGTTGATTAATGTGAATAGTGTTGAATATAAATAGATAGCTATAGCCTTTGTGCAGAGTTAAGGCATGCACACAGATCCTTGGGGTTTAAACCTGGTGTGGCTTGTGGTAAGCCATTCCCACTTAGTGACCCCCACAACAGTTGTCTTAAGTATCTGGGGGAGGCACAAAAAAAGACAAGTGTGCTATTTTAAGGGTTCAAGCCTAGGACAAGAAAAAACAGAGATATCTGTCGCTTCCCAGTTCCGTATGAACCAGGATTATATTTTTGCCAGTATTCTTCTTTAAACCACACAAGTCAGCTGAGAGTGCAAATGGCACACCATTGATGTCAGGTGAGCTGTAGCCTTTTACACTGAAAGGACCAGGCCTTTGCATCAAACGTCATAGCTCTTCATTGTCATAGCAAACAGAATGAAGAGCTCTGCAATCTCATAGCAGAGGATCTCTGCATGGATATCTGCTTTCGTCAGGCTATGCTATGAGAGGGCAGGAGTATCTCCACTTCAGTCTATCAGAATGCATTCCACCAGAGCACAAGCCTCAGCATCAGCATTTCTGGTCTAGGTTCCACGGCTGGATATTTGTAAAGCTGCTTCCTGGTTGTCAGTACACTCCTTCATGTCCCACTGTGCCTTGGTTCGAAAGGCTAATGGTGATGCCAGCTGTGGAAGAGCAGTTTTGCAGACAGCACATTGGTGAGCTTGAGCCCACCTTCAATGGCACTGCTGTTAAGTCAACTACAGTGGAATCAACATGAGCAAGTACTCAGAGAAGAAATAATTGCCTACTTTTGGTAATGGTTTTTTGAGATGTGTTGGTCATGGCCATTCCATGACCCTCCCTCCATCCCAGCAGTTGGAGTTGACAGCAAGAAGAAACTGAGAAGGTGTAGGCCTGGCAGCCCCTCTCATACCACAGTATAAGCACATGGCACCAGAGGGCTCTGGAGCTGGCCTGGCAGGTACCGCCAAAGGGAAGAACATTCCAGTAACTATACACGTCAGCACATCCATGCCTGCAGTAGAATGGACGTGAGCAACACATCTTGAAGAACAACAGGTAGGCTACCATTCCTTACCTATATTTCTATCCAAACTTGCCTTTTAGTAGCATTATGCACTCAAGACAAGACTGTTAGGAAAACATCCTCATTATTTGTTGGTTTTTATCCAAAATGTCTTGATCTTAAGATGTTCTCTGTAACAAGTACTGCATCACACAGGCTATCCTATCCCAGAATGAATCAAAGCCCGCTCAGCATGACATATGGCTGCTTTCCGGGGGGGGGGGGGGGAGCAGCATCCATGAAAGAAGAAATCTGCAAACCTTCCACATGATCTTCCATGAATTCTCTATCAGATGCTACAGTGGTGATATACAGTCCTACCCAGGAACACTCTTTAACTGGAAGGTGCTCCCACCAGTGATGTCTGAATGATCTGTTGCTTATTACCTGTCGAAAAGGGGAATTTTTTAATCACTTCCTCTTTTCTAAATTTTCCTTCCTGTTTGTGTCATCACAAATACCCTGGATTAAAGGAGAGATTGCATCAGAATGAAACATTCATTACATGAGTAGATTTCTTATTGGAGACTAACCTCTTTCCCCACATCCTGCCTCTCCCTGGATAAGTTCTCATGGGTTTACTTCAAATGAACTAAGATCCTGAGTCATGTGTAGAGTCCACAGTAGTTAAAGGTAAGAAGTTGTAATTGTAAATTTAAATCAGTCTATTAATTACTATTCAATGATATATTATCTCTTTGGAAATTCTTTTCTGTTGGGTCAGTGGGCAGAACTGGCATGAGCAAGCCTCAGAGCCTTGGGACATGTCTGAGGTGCCTCTGGCAGTTGAACAAAGGCACAAGCCAAATAGTCTGAATAAAGAGAAAGATCAGCCCAGAGAGGAAATGATCATGTAACACATTTTCTGTTTAGGAGAAAAATAGATGAAACTTTGTTCTCTTTACAAGTGGCATCAGAAGCTCTGGGTGCCTTTTATGTTTAATGGATTAGCCAAGTCTCATTATCTACATTAGTTCCTTTTTGCTGCACTCAGGAAAACTCATCACTTTAGTTTTCCATGAGAATTTAGTATCAACAACGGGTATAAAGTTCTTTCTGTAAGATTGTTTCCATCTGTTGTAGACTATATAACATAAACCTCACTGTTCCTGGAGAAGTGAATACGAGGATTAATAAATAATGAATTATTCAAAATAAGCACAACTAGAGAACCTGTGGGCAAGCTGATTTACTCATTTAATTCTTCAGATTTGATTTATCTAGAAATTCACAAATCAAAGCACAAAGGAACTACAGCATGTTAGTAATACAGGTATTTGTGTATAGTAACTGAAATGTTGCTGTTAGATTACAGATGCATCTTTTGAGCTTTCAGTTCATATTAAATATTCTTAAATGCATTCTAACTCTGTTTAGCAGAACAACCTCCTCAGCTGATATATTACATGCATAGTCCCATATTCATTGCTAAATTAGTTAAAACTTTCTAATTAACACTACAAACGATAGTGTTCGTAGTATCTTTTAACATCTTAAAGAATTTGATTACCTAAGATATCCAGGTAATCCCCCTAGCACTAAAATGTTGGGTCCTCTATATCTTGTATACAACATAGCTGTCCTCACAAGTCTATTGAAACAGATCCTAATGAATATGGCTGCCAGATCTATTTGGAGTTGTTATCTAGCTTTGTGGGAAATATCTGAAAAGCTTCATAGAGACATTCCTAAACATTTGTCATAAATCCTGTGTTTATAATGAGCTGTTTTCACTCTTGCCTTTTGACATGGTGTTAGCAGCTTTAGAAATTATAGAATTGTTGTTGGTATCAATGACCTACATGCATATGATGAAAGAGTATATGTTCTCATTCTGGGATGATTGACTCATCAAAGACATCACAAGGTAGAAATCTAAGAATCATCCTCTTTGTCCAAAGGGATGGTGGAGTCACTATGATTCATAATAAACTTTCTACATTCCTGAATTTTACAAAGAGAAAATTGTGGTATGCAGGGTAGGTACACAGCTGGAAATGTCTCAGCTCAAAACCTTCTAGTCCCCTATCAAGATTCAGGGCATAAGTCAAGTGAATAGGATTTGTCAGAAGCAGTAGGTGACCGTTTGTACCATATGACAAATATTTGGGTTGATGACAAAATGTTTGTAAGTAACTTACCTATGAAAGAAACTGAAAGATGATATCTTTGCCACTCATTTGAAGAAGCAAATACTGACTGTATGCCTTTAGCACTCAGAAAAGACCATTCTAGCAAGTGGTCATCTTTTCCATCTGCTTGGGAAGAAGGCTCCCATCTGCTTATTCTCTATTACTTCTGGTAACAAATATTGTGATCAAAGTAAGGAAGGGTAGCTTTCAGTAATATCAGCAATATTCTACTGGCTTGGAAAGGTTTGGTTCTCCCTCCTGCTCCAGATGTTTGTGCCCCGTCTCATTAGACTGAAAATCAGATCACAGATAAGCATTCAGAACCATGGCACCTCATTCTCTACAAAGGCAGGAGCTGTTCCTTGTGATTCTGGTTCCAGAGGCATGGTATGCCTTCTTTGTTCTTGGAAGGAATCTACAGAAAGAAGTCATTGTTGTGAATGGAAAGGTTTGTGGCAATCACAGAAAAGGAGGGGAAAAAAACCCCGAAAACATAAAGCGTGCTGTGGAGAATGAGAATTTGGAAAGTAGTTTTGGGATTCATATGCATATCTCAGTTTCCCTGTGTGCTTTGTTGTGTTATATACTGAGTATATAAGAGAATGCGGGATTCCATAATGCCAAGTATGCCATCTGGCTAGAGACACAGTATCATAATGTGAACTGAATGGACTCTACATACATGAATGGAAGAGCTTATGTTGACAATGTAAGAGCCGAAGACTGGGCCATTACCTGGGGTGGCCAAGAACAGATTACTTCCTCCAACATTGTGCAGAGATGCAGAGTGAAAAGGCCACAGCTGGAAATAAAGGGAGGACAGGTGTGAACAGACTTCTCTTAAGGTTGAACAAATGGCGATCTGGCAGGGGGACACATGGGCTGAGAAACTAAGGTATCTCAAAGAATCATGGCATGGTGAAGCCATTGCTTCTACCATTGCAGAGTCTCTCTTAAGCTGACTTTTGCCTGTGCTAACCTAAGATCTTTCTCATGCTTTAATCCATGTGATTAATAAATGTTAACTTGCTTTGAATAAACTGTTGTGTTTCTGTGCAAATACTCTACAGTTATAGTGGAAATATTCTCAGCAAATACTCTGCCTTTGCAGAAAAGTGTGAAACCTTGGGCCTAGCACACCAAAGGGATCTCTGTCAGGAAACTGTTTAAAGACCCAAACATAGCACAGACTCCCCATATCCATGACAATTATTTTTCTTACTTATCTAAGTTATGTTTAAAGACTAACTCCAGTTCATTCTGTTGTCTCCATAGTTCTTTGTCATCAGGTTTCTGTGAGGATTTAAGTATTTGACCCTATCCGTAATGTCATGAAGGTCAATGCATTTTGACAAAGCTGATGAAACTCTGCTATGATTTGAAATTCAATTTCCAGGCGACAGTTCCAGTTTGGTCACTGAGCAGTTTGGGTTTCTGCAATAGGGATTCGCAAATTCAGATTTGGATGGCTTTTATTTGACTTAGACAGTTTTTGAAAGTTCAGAAATTAGTTAGTTAGTTATGGATGGCTGGGTCCTTTTGAAGATCTGTTCATGAAGATATCACATCTCCTTTTATTCATAAAAACAAAACCAAACTTTCCTATTATATAATGCTGGCATTGGTCTACTTTTTTGCAGTGCTTTTTGCAGAAATAGCTCTGCTTTTTACTTTGAAACATCACTTAAGCTGAATTTGAAATTGTGTGAGAACTTCATGAGATTGAAAGTAAGAGAAACAACAAAGGGAAAACTGTATACCTGCAATTTTACTGCTTTAAACACAGCACCTCACAGGCTTCTCATCTGCTAACTACAGAACTTGGGGGTTTCTCTTTCAGGTGGTAAAGTTTATCTGTTCACGTATTTTTCTCTGTTTTGAGGGGAGATTTCGTTTTGGAAGTTGCTAACAATTTGTCCTTTCTCTCTATTGTTTGCATGGGTTTTGGGCATAGTTCTTTCCTCCCAATTTGAAATATCCTTGATGGAAGGTTCTGAGGTTTTAAGGAATCAATAGCTGGAGCAAGTGTATAAAAGTAGTGGGCTTATACATATCCCACTGGAACATCAATGGTCAGAACACTCACAGGTTTAGGTGGTGTTCTTCGAGTTGTTGCTTATCTCCATTCCCAGTTAGGTGTATACGCATCTCTATGAATGGTCACTGGAAATCTTTTTGTCCTTAGAGTATCTTGTAGGTCCAATGTCAGTGCCCTTTGGTGTCGTACATGCAGGGCGTGCAGAGCTGGTCCTAGCATAGAGGCAACCTAGGCAGTCAGCTGGGGTGCCAGGAGCCGCTGGGCTGGGGCCAGCAAGGCTATTTTTAATTTCTTGCCCTGCTGCGCAGGTAGTCCAGGGTGGAGCAAGGGAGGAAATCCTCTGCTCCCCACTCCAACAAAGATAAGTGCTGGGGGGAGGGTATGCATAGGCTGCTCGGATGGCCCCCCCCCATGGGGCCTGGCTCTGCATGGCCTGCCACTTGTCCCATCCCACCCCACCAGCTAGCCCGTACTCAGCCGGCCCCCCACTCAGCCTGGTCCTGTGCAATCATTGCAGCTGTGCAGCCTGCACTCCTCGGCCAGCCCCCCGCTCAGCTCAGCCTATACCCCTCAGCAGGCCCTCCACTCAGCTCGCCGTGTGTCCTGCTCTGGCACATCCTTTTCCAACCCCCCTCCCAGCCTGCTGCTCACCCTTTGCCCAGCCCACAACCAGCCAGGCTTGGGCGGTGACCTAGGAGGAGTGGGAGGGAGGATGAGCACAGGCCCCTCAGCTGGTCCACCACTCAGCCCGCACCATTCATTCTGCATTCCTCGGCTGGCCCATGGCTCAGTCAGCCTAGGATAAGTGGGAGAGAGGGCCCACCGCGTGGCCTGGGCCACTGCTGGTGGGGGTGGGTGCCCAAATCATAGGTGTCCAGGGTGCCAAAAAGTTTTGGGTTGGCCCTGATGGCATGGTATGTGAGGCAGCACCAGCCCTATACCCTCTCAGTGCCTTCTTTCCAGCCCTGACAGTCACTGAAACTGTTTTCCTCTCCTTGCTAACATAAAATGCCCTATAGTTTCTGTTGTTTTATCTGTTATTGTTTTGTTAAGTAGAACAGTTAGTTAAGTAATCATATTTAGAGTGGGTATTAGGGACTGATAAGTTTCTTGCAGGCTGTGCCTTGGTCTCTGGGTTTTAAGCCCTGTGCGGTGTGTGTGAAGGTTTTCCCACAGAGCAACCACCATGACAAGTATGTGAAGTGCCTGGGGGAAGTTCATAGATCTGACAAATGACAGATCTGCAAGTCTTTTAAACCAGTGTTTCTCAACCAGTGTTCTGTGGAACACCGGTGCTCCACCAACATAATGCAGATACTCTGTAACCTCTCCCCATCGGGGAGGGGTGAGGGGGGGCACTTTAAGGTGCCTCCGAAACAGCAGGGTTTCCAGGCACATGATGACAGATATTGAAACACACCTGAAAGCTTTGCTGCAACTGCAGCATTTTAAATCTCCCACTGTTACCAACTTTTTCAAGAAAATTTTAATTGGTTGTTCCACATAAGGCAATTTATACCTTCCCTGGTCCACAAAAAGGTTGAGAAACACTACTTTAAACCAAAGAACACAGAAGGATAGAGGTATATGGCTACAGGTGCTGCTAACGGGGACCACCACTTGAACCAATACAGTCTGCTTGGCACTGAGCTCATCAGTGCAGTGCACCCTGTCAACACCGCACCATCCCGACATTGATCGCCATCCGCACCAGCTACAAAGAAAAAGCCACAACTGATCAATGTTGCTCCTCTGTTTTCCAGCTGGCCAAGAAAGCACCACCGAGTGAACAACAGCCATGCCCTACAGGAAAGAGTGGTCCTCCAGTGTTGTCTACAAGGGAACCCCCTCTGCCAGCAGGCAACATCACAGCATCAGTGTGACTGACCGCATTTATATCTGAGGGCTTTAAGGCGGCAAGAGCCTTGTTGGTCCTGCCTGTGTTTCCATCTCCTTGTTCCACAGACCCTAAAAGGGAAAGACACCCATTCTCAAGGGGCAAGCCTGTGTTGGGTAGCACCAGCACTAACAGTCCATGCCCCTACTCAAGAGAGGGCTCCTCCGGTGCCAACATCACCTCAGTCTTGGCACTGATCTGAGTTGCTGCAGCACTCAGAATCCCCAGCACTGACTGAGCCTAGGCATCAGCACCAAGACTCTTCAATGTTTTCAAGCAGTGTGCAGATTTCAGACTGGCATTGATCTTTGCCACTATTGAATTCGCCTACATGAAAGAAGCGGCACAGAACATAATTGCTGCCTAGAAAATGCCCTGAAGGCAAATGGCACCACAAGGCATTGGTTCCAACAGGACAATTAAGGAGTTGAAGTTTCCCCTCTGACTGGTCCTCCATGTATTCACACTGACCTCAGCAACATAGCCCTTCATTCTCAAAATCCCTGAGAAGGGTGTTGAGGGGCAAAATGAGAAGGTTTCACCACTCCCCAGCCCAATGGCACCTCAGTGAGAAAGGGGACAAAGCAATTTTGGTGACCAAACCTTCTCCGAGCCTCCCCACTGTTCAACCCTTGGCTCACAAGGTTGGCCAGATCAGTGGCCATACTGGGTCCCATGGGACTCCACTTCTTTAGGTCCTCTAGAGTGCAGTAGGCACTGGTGGCACCAACAACCCAGCAAGTCTCGAGACCTGAAGAGGATTTGGACTCAGGAGAACGTCCCTCACGAGTCCCACCAACAACTCCACATTTTAATCATTATCCTCCCCAGATGAAGTTTTTGCACAGGGGATTCATCCCCATTAGACAATTTCAAGGCCCACCAGGGTCTGTTGAAGTTAATGGCCTCTAACTTGAGCTTAGGGATAGAGTAACTGAGAGAGACCTCAGATTCCCTCTTTAATGTGCTCACAGTAGCATTATGGTCCAGGGTATCAGTCCCAGTCCACAAAGGGGTGCTAAAAATTGTTCAGGTCCCATGAGCAAGCCATCTTCTTTGTACCCCTAATTTCCAAGGGAACAGACAAGAAATACTATATGCCAGGTAAAACAGTGGTTTTCAAACTTTTTTTCCTCAGGACCCAGTAGAAAAAAATTCATTTCTGCCCACAACCCAACAGTTACATCTTTGAGTAATGCATGCCATTCTTTCAGCAGCAGTAGCTGATGGGGCTGCATCCCAGGAGCTGCGGGTCTGCTCAGTACTGGGTCCCAACCCTTGGTTTGAAAACCAGTGAACTAAAGGGTTTGAGTATCTCTACAGTCACCAGTTCCAGAGAGTGTCATAGCAGATGCAGTCAATCTAAAAGAAAGACAGGACCAACCTGCTTCCACCTCAAAGAATAAAGACACAAAGAGGCTTGATGTTTCTGGCAGAAAAATGTATTTAACCTCCACCATGCACTTCAGAATTGCCAATCAATAGGCCTTCCTGGGGAGGTATAATTTCAATTTATGGGGCTGCTTAAGATGCTTTAGAGAGTCCCTGCCTCAGGATCAAGCCCTAGATTTTAGCACATTGCTAGAGGAGGGTATCACAGTGGTGAGGGCGGCTCCGCAGGCCTCCTGGAATGCTGTGGACTCAGCTGAGAGCCATGGCTTTTACTGTCTATGGAAGGAAAGCAGCCTGGTTACAAGCCTCTGGGCTCTTTCAACAGGTCCATCAGTCTATTCAGGGCCTCCCGTTTGAAGGGTCAGCCTTGGTTTCAGAGCAGACACATAGGAAACTGCATGGCCTGAAGGACTTGAAGGCAACACTGTGATCTCTGGATCTTTATATGTCACAGTCATCTCAACATTGGTTTTGCCCACAAGGCTCCCCAGCAGCAGCAAGAGCAAGGGTTTCAGTCCCAGAGGCCCTATAGACAAAGGGATAGAGCTAGATCCAGGTTCCCTATAAGAGAAGTTACATACTAGGGTCCTCATCCACTCCTCTGCAAGGGTTGAATATCCATTCTGGTAATCAAAGGTAGCAGATCATTCTGTCCTTTTGTTAACTTCTGGCAAAATTCCAATTGGAGTGATCCAGGATCGCATCAAACCAATGGATCCTGGATGTAGTTTCATTGGGTTATCCATTCAGATTTCATCTAGGTCCTCCAACAGCCCACCTCTCTTCCTATCCTTTTTCAGGGGCCCTATCATGAGCAACTTCTGGTGCAGGAGGTGGGATCTATGTTAAAGTTAGGAGTGGTAGAAAAATTCCACAAGAAAGGAGGGGAAAGAGGTTCTACTCCAGGTATTATCCACAAAAGTGGAGGGCAGGGGGTCATTCTCAACTAACACTGCCTAAACAAATATTTGAGAAAACGTGAGTTCTGTATGGTCTCCATTGCCTGTGTTATCCCATTCCTGGTGACTGGCTTCCCACTCTTGATTTAAAGGATGCTTATTTTTTTTCGTTTATCAATTTAGGCTACTCACAGACAGTCCCTCCGCTTTGTGGTGGGTGGTTCCCAATACCAATTTATGATCTTACCATTTGGTCTCTTCCTAGCTCCAAGGGTCGTCACAAAATATATGTCAGCAGTAGTGGCATACCTAAGATGAAGGGGTATCCAGATCTTTCCTTACTTAGATGATTGGCTCATTGGGGTAGATCTCAGTAGTAGGTCCAGAACAGCATCCAGCTCAAACACCACACAGGCAGCTATCTGGTAAACAAGCAAAATTCCAAGTTACAGCCAGTCCAGAGAACAGAATTTATCAGGGCAGTTCTGGACTCATCCCAGGCTCAAGCATTCTTTCCCCAGACTCAGTTCAAGGCAATGTCAGACATCATTGTCAGTCTGCATCAGTACACCACCACAACAGGCAGGCACTGCATACGTCTTCTAGGCCACATGGCAGCTTCCACCTATGTGGTAAAGCTTGCTCACCTAAATGTCACTCTGTTACAGACCTGGCTGGCATTGATCTACAAACCTCAAAGACATTCATTAGAAAAGGTGGTTGTGATCCCCCCACAAATGTTGACAGCATTGCAATGGAAGCAAAGGACACAACTGGTTCTGATGGGGTTTCTGTTTGAGGAACAGACCTCTTTGATTAAACAGGTTTTGCCTTCAATATGGGGTGAGGGCCAATGTCAGTGCTAATCTGGGCAGTCAAGGGACATAGACCAGGGAGGAGGTGAACCTCCATATCAGTGTAAAAGAACTGAGGGCCATACACCTTGCCTGCAATGTGCTCCTCCACCTTAGAGAGGGACAGAGTTATACAGGTACTGACAGACAATACAGCAACCATGTACCATGTTAACCACCAGGCAGAATCTCACTCCTCAGCCCTATGCAAGGAAGCACTTCATCTCTGGGAACTAGCAGCAGTGAGGCACAATTTTCACAATAATGGCTTATCACTTACCTGGAGCAAGGAAAGATGAGGAAGACCATCATACCACTTATGTTTTAGAATTTTGTTCACGGAACATGGTATATCCTTCATCAGAACCAAGCAGTGAAACATCCAAGTAAACACTGGCACTGGGTCAAGGTTAGGGAAATCAGAAAAACCTCTCTCTGGCGCCAGCAAAGTGTTAACAGAATGTTAAGGACAAAGTGAGGGCCCATCCTGGCCCCAGAATGAGCTCATGTTTTAGTTCAGTCCAAAGCAAGAGCATTTCATGTTTGTTCTATGCTCCTTTATCAAGATGGACCCAAAATTGAACTCTCTTCTGGAAATATATAGCAAGTACACTGCAGTGGGAAGGACAGCATGAAGGGTGTTATAATGTTTAGGACCATGCAGTTTCCTCAATCAGTCCTTCTTCCCAATTTCCGATCCAGCCAATGGAGTTAAAAACCAAACCCAGACAAATTTACTTCAAGGCAATAAGTTTGACTGAATACAAATATTTTAATTTTTAAATTAGTAGGTTGTAAGCAGTAAAAAGAAACAAAACAATCCAAAGGGCCTACAATGAAGGGAATTCATGAATTTCAGAATTCCATCTGATAGTTTCACATGGAGTGACAGTTTCAACTACAGATGAAGTAGCTGGATGGTGTTTTGTTTATTTAAATTGTGAAACAGAATTGTGAGCACACAACTGGAGGAGTTTTTCAGATTTGATCAGGGTGAAATAAAAGAAAGTCACATTCTAAGCCATGATCTGCACCGCAGCGCGATTTTGGCAGTAATAGAAGGGAGATGCTCAAAGTACTTAAAATATCTTGCATAGCTCCCTCAGATTGCCTACTGCCTACTTAACCATAGTGTCTTCAGTGCCTTCCCTCCTACTCAGCGCTATTCCTTTGGAGGGGAACGAGTCTTATAAGATCAGCTTCCTGATCAGCTGAGCAGCTCTTCACAGACCCAATCAGTAAATTTGGAAGATGAATCCGACAGTGGTGAATTTGCTGCCACCAGTGAAGATCTGCCATAAACTAAGCTTAGCACTTTCAATAGCTTTAAGTCTTAGATGGTTCTCACCACAGGGTGGTTTGTCAGCCTCCAACCAGGCTTTCCCTTGTGGTCTATGCCTCAGTTGCCTGATGTTATTCATCCTTTTAAGTTTAAGTGACCAACAGTATTCATCCATGCTGCATTCTCCATTTTTTGAGTCAATGAGTAACCCCTTATCAGATGTTTATGTTAAGCCATTGATTCTGGAAGATAATGAGGTGTGAATTACCTCTCTGCTTTTAATGCATCTCTTGATCGGTTTCAAGCTTTGTGAACCACATATCTGGGAATGTTACATAGCAGAGCTTCATAACCATGCATATGATACAGAAGGAAATATACTTTAATAACTATTGTTCAGAATGTCATGAACATTTTAAGAACACTGTATCTGACTAACTTTGCATTTAACAATATGCAGTTAAAATATGAGTGAACATGTATGACACACAATCACACCATAAGGCTGTACAAAGACTGCAGTGTGTCATGGTTGGTTCTGGTTATTTAATCAAAGGCACAGTCCACTGTTTCTGGAGAATGAGTGTATTTTATCAGAATCTGGACAATGCTTGATGCACTTTGTTCTGTCCCCATTAAAGAAATTTTGCCTGTGGAGCCTGATGCACTGCACAGTGAAGTCAGTTGCAGAGCTCCCTCTGACTCAGTTAGAATTAGCCCCATAATGTCATTATTATTGTGGAACATAGAACTTTAATTAAATTTTCCTTGTTATTTTACAGGAGTTAATAAAGTCTTTAATTACATTCATCTGGGGTCTTTGAATGTGGGGACTTTTGACATTTTAAATAATTTAATTACTTGTTTTCATTTCTTTTATACTAATGAGTACTTGTTCACACATGATTCTGAGTAAGATATTTATATACTAAGTGCTTTCCCTTTCTGTTTAATTTTTACTCCATTCCTGTGGTCATGCTTTTACTTTCACATGTGGCCTTCATGTGTTTTAAAACCATTCTTTCCAGTACTGTGGAGTAAATAATTGAAGTGGGTTTTGAGAGGTTGACTTCAACAATACTTGGCACTGAATAGTATTTCCACTTGTTGAAATAACATCTCAGGGCAAAAACATAGACTTTTAGTCTTCTTTACTAGGGATCTTTCCTATCCTGTCTGTTTATACAATATATATTATAACTTCTCTTTATCTTTGTCAGGGCAAAAGAGTTTTCTTATATGTAGTTTACATACAGCCAAAGCAGAGGAAAGCTTGGTGAGGAAAAAAAATCAGTGCCTGAATTAAGACTGTGTAGGGTTGGATTCTCTGGTCCCTCAAGTTTACTTTGCACCACTTATGAAGGCCTAAAGTGAAACTAAAGCAGCCACAGATTTGTTTTGGAAAATTCTGAAATGTGTTGGGAGAATTTTTGTGGATCTAAAGTTCCACTGGGATCCAGAGCCTTCTACAGTGGAAACCATCTTGCAGTGGCATAAGGATAAACTGGATCAAGGAGGTAGACTGGCAGCATCATGACTGTGTCCCTATCATCAGTTCCTGTATTAGTTTAGTTCACTAAACAAACCAAGTGTCTAATAGCACTTCTAAAGACTAACAAATTTATTTATTTCATGAGCTTCCTTGGGGGAAAATCTCACTTCATCAGATGCTTGAAGATGAGGAACTCTCAGACTGAGAGCAAAACAAATGCAGGGGAGTGTAAGTCATAGGATCAGGTCAGACTGTCACAGCAAATCAAAGCAGTTTTTAGGATTCCAACAGTGAATTACAGCAATTGTCTTGGGGGGAGAGCAAAATTATTTGTTATAATGGGAAAAGATCCCATAGTCGTTATTCAGCCCTGAATTCACTGTGTAAAATCTGCAAACAAATTCCAAGTGCACAGTTTCTCTTCGAAGCTTTGATTTGTTATTCATTTGTCTGAGTATGGTTATTAACAGATCAGAAGTGGAGTGATCAGGAAGATTGAGTGTTCTCCTATTGATTTTTGAATGTGGTTATTTTTGATGTCAGATTCACGTCCATTTATTCTTTTGTGCAGACTGTCCTGTTTCTCCAGTATATAAGGTGGGGGGACATTTCTGGCACGTAATGGCATAAATCACATTGGTGGATGAGCAGGTGAATGCACCCTCGATGGAGTAGCTGGCTTGATTAGGTCCTATGAGGATGTCTTTTGTGCAGATATGTGGGCAAAGCTGTTAGCGTGGTTTGTTGCAGGGATATGTGCCTGTCTTAATTGTTCCGTTGTTTGGTCTGTAGTTGCTGGCAAGTATCTGCTTAAGGTTGGGGGGCTGTCTGTAAGTGTGGAAAGGTCTACTGGCTAACTCTGAAGAGCATCTGAGCTCTGCTAAGGAGCAGGTGAGAATCAAGCCCAAAATTTTTATTTCTCCTTAGGACTGAGATATCTTGATTATTTTTCTCCAGGTTTATTACAGATAAATTCATGTTAACAGAGAAGACGTGTCTCACACTGTCATTTCTTCAAAATTCCAAGAAAATTATAACCCTTCTCTTGTATTTTATGAAGTATTCTTCTAATTTGAGTACCTTTATGTGGCAAGTTATTTTGCCCTATTCCTAGTTTACATTGAAAAGCAAGAGAATTGGGAATTATACTATTCTACAGACAATTTTAGGTCAAGTGATCTGTTAAATCCTGAGCATTCTAAAGTCTTTTGGCTTGCTAATCAGTTTCTGAATCTCTTATTTGAATCTTAAAATGCAGGTATGCTGATTTGTATATAATCCCCATAATTTAGCCAAGAACTATTTGTGATTTTCTTGCTTTACGGGACTTCACCTATATAATCTAGTCTAATGTAACAATGAAAAGTATTCGGTATGGCCAAAGTGAAGTTTAGAAATGCTAACAGACCCTAGTTGCTAAACTAAACCATACTCACTGTCATAGGTACCCTGCTGACTTAGAGGAAAGGGGAGCCAGCTAGGCAGGGTGGCTAATAAGCTGGAGGCAGGACCAGCTGTCGGGACTAAGGGGTGAATAAAATCTCCCAGGGAGGAGCTAGGTGAGGCTGCAGAGGGAATGAGGAGGCAGCCGGTGAGGGGTAAGCTGCCCAGAACTGGTGTCAGGCTTCCCTGATCTGGGCTGAGCCGGTGGAGCTCCTGTAAACACCTATAAGCCTGTGAAGCTGTATATAGATGGTGATGAGGCTGTTAACACAATAAAAGAAGCACTGGTGACCTGCAGTAAAGGGACACAGTGTCTACACTGACACTGTGTCATCATAGGTTGCTGACAAAAGCATCAAGGTCGTTTGGTTTTGTAAAAATAACAGGACAGTTTTACTGGATGGTGATGACTGCAGAGTGTGCACCAGAGCTGGCTCATACAGAAAGCCCCCCAAGAAATTCATATGGTTTTGAAAGTTCAGAATGGAGACAATAACATGTTCCCTCTGCAGCATACACCAAGGGAATATAGATCTTAAAGAACTATATCTCATATTCCTTTTGTGCAAGTGAATGGACATTCTTCAGATTTGATTTTGTATCCTTTTTCTGCTGTTACTAGGTTTTTCTCTGAGGTTTTCGGCAGTGTGACTGGATATTAATAAACGTTCCAATCTTTGTGATAGAAATGAGACACAACAGAGGAATTGTTGTTATCCATTGTTTATAACATTCTCATTTGGACCATCAAGTGCCAGAAATCTCAATAAAATTTTCCATGGCGATAGCAGTAAAACTCACAGAAACATGATTTTATCATCAATTCTCAAAACATCAAACTGGCACTCTCACAAAAAAAGAATTAAGACCTGGAGTATAAGCTTCGGGCAGCCATCAGTAAAGGTATTTTCAAAGGAAAAAGCCAAAATCAGGGGTTTACTTTTTGTCCGAGATAGTGAGCAGTATGGATGTAATCTGTTGGCCCAAGTGGCAACTGAAAGAAACTCAAAATTTCAGCCTCAGTGAGTCGCAAAGGAGTCAATATTTTATCTAGATACCATGTGGATACAAACCTGGGCTCCCTCCAGTCATGAATGTTTGAAGAGAGATTTTACTATGATGTGTTAGTGATTCTAGAACACACTCTGGAAAATACTCAACCCACAAAATGAAAATGCCAGCCATGCCAGCTGTCTTGGAGGGAATGAAACTGCAAACTCATTTACATATTATAAAGTATTTTTATCTTCATGTCTTCGTGGAAAATCACCATGTTCTCATAAGGTTACTTGAACAGTGAGGCATCAAACTACCGCTCACAAAAAAAGCAATATTTCTGTTTCATTCATATAAACCATCATTCAGTCTGGGAAATGATCTCTTGAACCCAGTGATGTTCATAGTTAGAATAACCACAGTTTGACTAGTTTGTATCAATAACAAATAATGAAGTTCAGATATATAATGTCTGAAGAAAACTACTAGAAAGTAGGAAGGGTGGACATGCTTGCAGTCCCGGGCAATCCCAATTTCTCTGTTCTGTATCCAGAGTTGAAGTCTTGACAACATAACTGTTAATCTGCTAAATAACTTTGGAGTATAGCTTTTTCTTATCACAATATCCACTGTGCATTAACAGGCTTGAGAAGGGATTTGTAAAAAGTGGTAGTATGGTATAAATTTTATGTTAATGATCTGTGGTCTAATTCTAAAAGGTTCAGCTCTCATTGGCTTCAGTATACTTGTAGAATCGGGCTCTTAATAAATGCATTGTAATTTTATTACAAGGTAACATACAAGTGAGCTTCATTCCTTTAATCCATTAATAAAGGATGCGTTGTAATCATAGTTGATGGAAGTCCAGCCTGATACTTAAAAGTAAAACACCGTACTAAAAGCATTGCCTTCAACATGTCACATAAGCTGGCAAAATAAAACATCATTTTTGAAGCATTTCTGTAAATGTTTTTGGATTAAAATAAACAATAAACTTGTATAACATGTGACAGCCTATTTTTAAATGGTGCTTTTCCTAGGCTTAGCATGAATTAGAATACATCTTATCATGCAATGCAAGTGAAATTAAATGAGACCATTAATAATTAGCTTTACCCAGAGGACACTGTCTTCTGGACATCATTTTGAATCTGTTCAGTGTCATTAGAGGTTATAGGGGTCTCTTCAGCAAAATAGCTACAGTTTTCTGGGGTGCCCAAAGAGTGGTGCTCTTTTTATTAAGAGTAGATGCCCTCTTAGAGTTTCAGGGAACGTGCTGCTCATCTGCTCTCCACAGACTGAGTACTATGAACATGCTACTTCAAAATGAGACAAGTGCAACAGCTTGGCAGAAGAGTATTTTATGTAAAGCCTTGTCTGTCTGCACAAACGAAACAAAGTGGGAGCAAAATGTTTATTAGCAACCATCAATTTTAGTAACATTTGGGGTTACTTGTAGCTAAAGAAGGTACATGAAATTTTCAGACAAAAATATGATTTTTTCATGTTGACAGTGTCCTTGTAAATTGTCCAGAAACTGATTCATGCAGAACTCAATAAAAACAAAAAGTTTCCAAATGTCTTATAAAGACCCTAATCACCAAAAGGTCACTAAAGCACTTGAAACTAAGAAATGCTTCAAGTTTTTTATCCTCGGTCAATGTCAGTGCAATTCTGTTCTCTAGATCATATTTTCAAAGCTTGAAATCCTTTACATGCAAGCCTCTCCTACACAAACTGTACATTTCTTGTTGATTAAAACAAGTTTGTTTATTTTAAAAATTACACATTGCAAGCTCCTATGAAAGCAAAGAGTAGGGAAGTTTTGGGAAATGAAGATATGTAAAATTATTCTGTTGTCCAATTCCAGTCACCATGATATCAATAGAGCCAATTGCCTGAAAGCCATCAAGTATCTGATATTCCAGTGACCCACTGCCTATTAATGGTTGTGAATGTATCATGAATTATACATTCTACAGAGAAGCACATTTTGCAGCAGAGACCCTAGCACTAAGCATTTCATGTAATGTATTTTTCTTCTACTCATACATCACATAGTGAATGTTACTCACTTTGGAACTTTTGTGGGCATTAGCAGTGCATAGAAAAGGGGATTATTGGTGGGGAGAGTTGGCAAATGCAGAAATAAAATGGAGCTACCAATGATTCAATTTTCTTCCAAATAAATCTTCTCATGTTGAGTAGACTATTTAAAGAAATCTTCTGAATGACAAATAATTTACCCTGTTAAGGGAAATACTCACAGTAACCATTTCTGATGGTCTCATATTTTGGGATGCACAACATACGGCCAGCAAACTTAAGTTTTCCCTGTTGACTTTGACATTCAGCTTCCTTTAAAAAAAATTACTGCTTGTTTCCTGACAACAAAATTAATTTCAATAAACAGAGTTAAATTTTGTCTTGATATGCATGTGCAACTTCCATTGACTACAGAGGGAATAATTTGTCTTACAGAGTAAAGAACAGAATGCCTATTCAAGGTCGAGTACCATAAAATTTCAAAAAAGTCTCACTTGCTCTGTCCCCATTTCTCTGACAGACACACCCTTGTCACACATCAACACCTAGATTTTAAATGACAAAAGCTGGGAATAAGGATATGCTGCTGTAAACAGAATTCACTGTACTAATTTGTGCTCCCATCTGATTTGTGCAGCTGTGCCTCATAACCTTTACTGGAGAACATAACCAAACATTGTCTCTATCTGACTAATATTTACCAAAATAAAAATGCACTATTCAAAAGTGTAAATGTCCAGAGG
Organism: Podocnemis expansa; assembly: GCA_007922195.1. Lineage (NCBI taxonomy): Eukaryota > Metazoa > Chordata > Testudines > Podocnemididae > Podocnemis > Podocnemis expansa. Next base: position 357,525 of record ML682017.1, on the reverse strand, counting down.
ACTTATTTTTTTATATTTTGGCATTTAACAGATAATTTTTTCCAGAATTATAGCAAGGAAAGGACACATTTTTTAAAATGTTTTATGTATTTATTCTGTAATAGTCTCTGTAATCTGGCACTAACCATGTCTTTCACATTGTAAACTGAAGGGCTGCGGGTCAAGCTTAAGAGTTTCTTCCGGCCATAAGCAGAGGAATTATTCCTTTCATTCAATGACAAAGTGCTCATTCTGGATAATTAAAGTTCATTATTCACCTTTATTTATTGCTTTCTGCACAATGCTATTTCTCTTGAGAGGTATGTGTGGGAATGAATTTTGCTCTCTGGTATGGGCTAGTAAAATAAGATTAATTTTATATTATGTAACTAAAAGTTGTGATATCCACTTATTTGTGTATTTTAACTAGATTGGCAAATTTGGACAAATTCACAATTTCCCATAATAACAAGCATCTGTATAGGGTACATTCTCCAAGTTTTATTTATATTCAGTGGTTACTTAGGCCTCTGGTGTATACTGCTACACTGCGTCAATGTAAAATACCCTAATTCCATAATGTAACTAGCATACCTCACATCAACGTATGTAAGTCTATCCAGAAGGGGTGTAGCCAGAAGTGATTTTCTGGCAAAGTCTGTGATTTACTTGGGTGGGCCTTGACCACTTCCTGCTTCCAGTTATGTGACTGGAAGCAAGAAGTTCAGAAGCTGTGAACGCTCCACTTATCTTGTCAACTTGAACGTTTGGCAGCTTTGTGATTCTCAGCCAGTTGCTTTCCCAAACTTGCTGCTTCCAATCGTGTGTCCAGAAGCAGGATGTTCAGGTAGTGACCTGCTGAAAGCTGCCTGACACTCTAAACTTAAGCAGAGTATTGGAAGCAAAAGCAGTAGATTTGGTGGGCCTGCTTGCAAAGTGGGTGGGCTGTGGCTTACCTAGGCCCACCCGTAGCTACACCACTGCTGTGCAACATGGTGTCTTCACAACACTATGCTAACAGGAGAGCATCTTCTTTTAATTTCAAGGAGATGAACTAATTGAGTTAATGTGGGAGCATTCTCCCACTGAGTGAATGGGTCTATAGAGATCCACTCAGTCAATGCCACTGCATCAGTGCCTGCTGCCATGGAAGTGTAGACGTGCCGTGATTGTATGAACAGTCATATTACTGATTTCAATGGAATTACTTGGGGTGGAAATAAAGTACTGTTTAACATGAGCAAAGGTAGCAGATCAAACCTTTACTTTTTTACAAACAAACTAATTTCTAATAACAACACTATGTAAGTTATGAGAACAAAAAAGATTGTGACTTGCTAAGTGCTACTGAGTGTGTGTGCCAGAGGCAGGTTTAGAACTCAAAGTCTCATGATTTCTCATCCTGTGACCACTCTCTCTTATTAGTGTAACTTGTTCATGACTCAGCGTTTACTAAGTGTCTTTTTCGTTTTGGGGGTAGGGGGACTTAAAACCTTTTATCCATTGTAATAAGTGCTTTTGGTTGTTGTTTCTTAATCTGATGTCATGTTATATTCCAGTTTGCTTTAAAATTCTTTCCTCTATATATACACAACTGAATATTGCAATTTTAGTTGTGACTAACTTACCACATTTCTACTATTTATCATGTTTTTTGTACCTTTGTTATTCTATATCAGGTGCAGTTCCTATAAAACACAACCTGTCTCTGACAGTCTGCTTGCCAATAAATTTCTCTTGGGGCCCATATTATATCTTCTCCCATCTTTTATCTATTTAGACCTTTTCTTGCCATTGAGAACAGAGTTTTTTAGTACGGTGTTCAGAAGAGCAGCGGTTCTCAACCACAGTGTCGGGACATGTTACTGTGTTGCTGCAAATCAGTAGGGGTGTCATGAAGAGCTGGGGAGATGACTGGATTTGGCCTCAGGCGGAGTGGGCTGCTGTATCCCATTGGGTCATGACATTCCACAAAGTGTGTTGCAACTCACAGAAGGTTAAGAACCACTGTATTAGAGGATCTCTTTATTGTAACTTTTTCAAGACCTGCTATAATAGGTTGACTACCCTGCAAAGTTCTGTGCATTCTCTGTGACCAGTCACTATTACCTGAGCATCATGGTTATATCGAAAAGAAATAGTCAGCTGCTAGCCCCACCCCCCATGTTGAACACTGTTGTTTTGTGCTAAAGTACATCTATCTCCAAAGACATAATTTCTTAATGGCAAATGGGAGAAACTTAAAGGCTAACAGTTCTAGAGGACTTTAGGACTTAGCAAAAATATCTAATATTTTACAAACAAAAATTCAAATCTAAAACCCTCTAGTAGATTTTTGATACATTATTCTCCATTAATACTGACATGTCAAACACAAAACCACTTGAGACTTTGCAACTTTCATTTCAAAGTAAAAACTCAACCAATCTACTTAAATATCCAGCTTGCCCTTGGAACTCTGTACCAGCAATTATTTGACCAAATCTTATTATAACATTCCTTGGACCCACTTTTTAACATACACTTTTCTCCAATAAAAAAACGATGGGCTAACAATGAGGAAGAAAAAGAAATAAAATAAATCCTACATCTCTTTTTCCTTCAAGAAAAGATAAAAGGAAACCAATTAAATAACAGTGCCCAAATCACAGAGTTGAAAGATGATGCTTAGTCCCTAGAGAGAAATCATTTATTTAGTGCCTCAGACCAGATAATTCAGAAGAGGTGAGTTGCCCAACTTGAGACACTTAAAAACAGATTGATTTTCATTAAGTGATGAGTGTGCAAAACAGAAAACCCTTGCCTCTTTTGAAAGTGTCTCAAGTTGGACCCTCAAAAATTGAGTTATCAAATCACTATTCACTTCTGAAAGTTTGGTCTCTTATCGTGATGGATACTTAAAAATTATCTGGATACAAAGCTTATAAAATTTAGAGCCAGATTTTTGATACCCTTACAGTGACCATCACACTAGTCCCATTGACTTCAGTGGGCATACACAGAGTAAGTTACTACTTGGTATGAGCAAGGGTATCAGAACATGGGCCTTAACAAGGTTCAGAAAGCTTTCAAATGATCGTGGACCACTTTGTAGTTTTGAATCCAGATTATATAAAGCTTATGAATTTGAATATTTTAATACAAAGCAAGATTTAACTGAGTATTCCCAGATTTGTCTGTCTTTGCATTTTGGCCTTCACTTGAATCTAAAACTCAGGAGTCCCGGTGTGGTATGTCGACTTGTACAGTACAGATTGGGTTGCAGGATCAGTCAAGGGGTTATAAACTCATGTGAACTCAAAGCAGGAGCAAGTAGTTTAATTTGCTTGAAGTGTGCAATCTGAAGTCATCAAGTTTTTCACCGCTCTCAATTTTAAGCATCCCCCACTGAATTACTGGACAGATTTTGCTTTAAGCATTCTTAAGAATTCAGCATCACAGCCTTTTAACCAGTGTATATCCAGATTTAGAATTTTCACATAGTTATTTAGATCTGCCTTGTCTCTCTCAGCCTCTTCAGAATACTCTCTCCATGTTTATCATTTTCTTTTACTTCTTAGGCCCATTCCTACCTTCTTGTTTTCTGCCTTTGGGCAAAGCTGGGAAACAGTGAAAGTGGTGCTCTGTCCATCTCCTTCTGTTGATTGACTCAGTTTTGTTTTTCTCTTCTATAATAGTTATGTTGTAGCCAGTGGGAGAACAGCACTGAAGATTGTGCAAAGCCAGGGTAGATTTCACTCTGGATGTTATTTTCATTCAAACAGTTTAGAAAACAACAGATGAGAAGGTGGGAAGGCTAAAAGAGAGGAAGATCACCTTTTGTAATGAGTGAGCCAGTCCAAATATCTATTCAGACCTAATTTAATAATGTCAAGATTTGCTTATGAATTCTAACTGTGCAGTTTTCCCTTTGGAGTCTTGTTTTAAGGTGTTTCTGTTGAAGCACTATAACTGTCATGTCTTTCACATAAAGTGCAGGGAGGTTGAACTGTTCCCCTACTGGTTTTTTTAATGTTATCATTCTTGATATCTGATTTGTGTTCATTTAGTCTTTCGCACATAGACAGTCCAGTCTGGCCAATGTATAGGGCAGAGGGGAATTGTTGGCACATATCACACTGGTAGATGAGCAAGTGAATGAGCCGCTGATGGAGTAGCTGATTTTGTTAGGTCTTATGATGGTCACTTGGGTAAATATGTGGCAGAATTGGCAACAGGGTTTGTTGCAAGGATAAGTGCCTACGTTAGTGTTTCTTTCTTATGGTGTGAAGTTGCTGATTAGTATTTGTGTAAGTGTGGGGGATGTCTGCAAGTGAAGAGAGGCCAGTCTAGTGGCTAGAGGCACACCTAGTAGCTGAACTTTGTGACTTTATACTCATCTACAACCATTTCAGTTTGTAGGTGATTTATATCTTCAAGTCAGCAGCACTGTTATGGGTACCCACATGGTTCCCCAATAGACCAATGTTTCTATGGCTGTCTTAGAACAGCACTTCCTCAGCTGTCATCCCCAAGTGCCACTCTTCTACTTCTGCTACATTGATGATATCTTCATCATCTGGACCCATGGAAAGGAGGACTTTGAGGAAGTCCATTGAGATTTCAACAGTTTCCAGCCCACCATCAGCCTCAACCTAGACCACTCTGCGTTGGAGATCCACTTCCTGGACACTACAATACAAATAAATGATAGACACACAAACACCACCCTATACCAGAAACCTACTAACTGCTGTAGAAACATAGAACAATAGAAACTGGAAGGAACCATGTCACGTCATTGAGTCCAGTTCCCTGCACTCATGGCAGGACCAAGTACACCTATTAAACAATCCCTGACAGGTGTTTGTCTAACCTACTTTTAAAAAGTTCCAATATGGGTGATTCCATAACCTGCCAAGGCATCTTATTTCAGTGTTTAATCACCCTGACAGTTAAGAATTTTTTTCCTAATGTCCAACCTAACCTCCCTTGTTGGAATTTAAACCCTTTGTTTCTAGTCCTATCGTCTGTGATTAAAGAGAATAATTTTTCTCTTCCTTCTTCATAACAACCTCTTAGGTATTTGAAAACTCTTAACATATGCCCTCTGTCTCCTTTTTTCTAGACTAAACAAACCCAGCTCTTTCAGTCTTTCCTCATAGGTCTAATGTTCCAGACCTCTAATCATTTTTGTTGCCCTTCTCTGGACTTTCTCCATTTTCTCCACACCCTTTTTAAATGAGGTCCCCAGAACTGGACACAGTACTCAAGTTGAGGTCTATCAGTGCGGAGTAGAGTGGAAGAATCACTTCTCGTGTCTTACTCACAGTACTCCTGTTAATACACCCCAGAGTGGTGGTTGCTTTTTGTTGCAACAGTGTTATACCGCTGACTCATATTCAGTTTGTGATCCACTATTACACACAGATCCCTTTCTGCAGTACTTCTTCCTAGGCAGTCATTGCCCATTTTGTGTACACGCAACGGGTTGTTCAAACGTAAGTGGAGCACTTGGCACTTATCTTTATTGAATTGCATTCTGTTTATCTCCAACCATTTGACCAGTTTGTCCAAATCATTTTGAATTGTGATCCTGTCCTTCAAAGCACTTGCAACCCCTCCCATCTTGGTATCCTCGGCAAACTTTATAAGTTTGGTCTCTATGCCATCATCTAAGTCATTGAAAAAAATGTTGAACAAAACTGGATCCAGAACAGATCCCTGTGGCACCCAGCTCATTATGTCCTTCCAGAGTGAATGTGAACCATTGATAACTACTCTTAGGGAGTGCTTATCCAATCAGTTTTTCACCCATCTTATAGTAGCTCCATCTGGTTTGTACCTCCACAGTTTATTAATAAGAACGTGATGTGCAACTCTATCAAATGCCTTGCTAAAGTCTAGATATACCATATCTACCACTTCCCCTCTATCCGCAAGGCTCATTATCACATCATAGAAAGCTATGAAGTTGGTTTGACATGATTTGTTTTTGACAAATCTATGCTGACAAGGCCTAAGCACCTTAGATGCTTGCAAATCAACTCCCTAATTATCTCTTCCATTATTTTTCCCAGTATAGAGGTTAAACTGACCGGTCTCTAATTCCCTGGATTGCTCTTATTTTCTCTTTTGTAGATGTACGCTATATTTGCCATTTTCCATTCCACCAGGATCTCACCCATTTTCCATGATTTTTCAAATATAACAGCTAATGGATTAGATGTCTTCTGAGTCAGTTCCTTGAGTACTCTAGCGTGTGTACCATCCGCCCACAGTGACTGGAAGGCATCTAACTTGTACAAGTAATTTTTAACTTGCTCTTTCCCCATTTTAGCTTCTGACCCTATCTCATTCCTAGTTCCAAAGGGGCAGCCATGTTAGTCTAGTAAAGCAAAAAAAGCAAGGAGTCTTGTGGCACTTAAAGACTAACAGATTTATTTATTGCATGAGCTTTCATGGGAGAAAATCCCACTTCATCAGACACTTTGAAGAGGGGGGAACTTACAGAATTGGATGAGAATAAATGCAGGGAAGTGTAAAACATGGGATCAGGTCATACTGTTTTGCTTTTGCAGTATGACCTGATCCCATGTCTTACATTCCCCTGCATTTATTCTCATCCAGTTCTGTAAGTTCCCCCTCCTCAAAGCATCTGATGAAGTGGGATTTTCTCCCACAAAAGCTCATGAGATAAAATAAATCTGCTAGTCTTTAAGTGCCACAAGGCTCCTTGATTTTTTTAATTCATTCCTGTTGCCCTCCTCTACATTAGACATGCAATCTCCACCAACTTTCTCAGGGAAGACTGAAACAAAGAAATTATTTAGCTCCTCTGCCATTTCCACAGTTTCATTTATTGTCTTGCTGTCACTGTAGTTAGCAACATCTCTCCAGCCTTCACCTGGGACATGCCATACAATCCGTTGGCTACAGTCAAGCCCTAAGATACAACTGCATCTGCTCTGATCCCTCATTCAGAGACAAACACCATCAGGATCTCTGTCAAGCATTCTTAAAACTGCAGTACCCACCTGGAGAAGTGAAGAAACAGATTGACAGAGCTAAGCAGTTGCCCAAAAGTCAAGTACAGCAGGATAAACCAACAAGAAAAACAACAGAACACCACTATAGCCCTCAGTCAGAGCTCGGCAGCATATTATCAAAGATCTGCAGGATCCCTGGGAGGTAGACTGCTCTTTACTTACAAACAGCTGCCCAACCTTAAGCAAATAGTCCCTAGCAACTACACACCATACAACAGAAATATGAAGGCAGGTGCCTGTCCCTGAAACAAAACCCATTGCCAACTCTGCCTACATATCTACTCAAGTGACCATCCTAAGACCTAATGATACCAGCTACTCCATCAGAGTCTTTCACCTGCTCATCCACCAATATGGTATACACCACCATGTGCCAACAGTTCCTCTGTGCCTTATACATTGGTCAAACTGGACTGTCTCTGCACAAGAGAATAAATGGACATAAATCAGACATCAAAAATGGTCACATTCAAAAAGCAATAGGGGAACACGTCAAACTCCCTACCCAGTCTGTGAAAGACATGATAGTTACAGTGCTTCAACAGAAACACTTTAAAACAAGACTCCAAAGGGCAACTGCACAATTAGAATTCATATGCAAAGCTGACACCATTAAATTAGATCTGAATAGAGATTTGGACCTGCTCACTCATTACAAAAGGTGATCTTGCACTCTTTTAACCTTCCCACCTTCTTATCTGTTGTTCTAAACTGTTTGAATCAAAACAACTTGGTTGGTTTGCTGAAAAAGTCTGAACTGATCTTGTGACCCTTCTCTGCATTTATAAATTTATATATTCCCCTACAAACTGCAGTTTCCATTTTATGCTTCTTAACAAGCGTGATTTTACCCATGAGAGCTCATGCAATAAATAAATTTGTTAGTCTTTAAAAGTCCACAGGACTCCTTGTTTCTTTTTGTGAACTAAACTAACATGGATCCCCCTCTGGAACTCTGGATGTTGGTACTCATTAGAAATGTGAGGTTTACCGCCACATGCTGGACTTTTCTTGCAGTACCAGCATTAGAGTATCCTACAACTAATCAGCTTTTTGTCACTAACTCTGAATTGCAAGGCATTACTATGCCTTACAGCTTCATGGAGAATACAAGAGACTTAGAAATAGCCCAAATCCCTGTTCTACAAGAAGTTCTGCATGGGTAAGAAGGGTTTCATTTATAAATGAGAGTATGGAATTTCAGAAGATCTATTCATATTTCAGTGAAAATCTTGTAAAGCATGGTTGTCACACATGCTAAAACTGTTGGTTTTAATTCATATACAATACTTGTGAATTCCTAGTATTATAGGATTATTTTCACATAATTCAGCATGTGAATAGGCCCCTGTTCTTTAAAAACCACATTGTCAACCTAGTGATTTTGTCAAGTCAGTTTCTATTGTTGAAGAGATTGAGAAATACAACTCATGGGGGGGAGTGTCATGTATATGGATTATTCTAATTTTTTGGCATACTGCACTCATAATATAATAAACAAGCCAACTTGAATTATGCATAATAGAAATACCTGGGAATCAAGTGTCATGATTTTTTTTTTCTAAGAATGAACTGGAATAATATATAAGAAAGAAGAGGGGAGCTAAATTATTGGAAGACTGAAAACAAATTTTTGAAATAAAGAAAATCATTCATGCATTTCCTATAATGTTAATGAACTTTATTAAAAAACTTGTATATAAATCTGAAAGGAAACCCTGAGGGAGGTAGGGGGTGTGTGTGTGTGTGTGTGTTCATTTTTCATTCATAAATTCGATTTTCAGCTTTAGTTATAGTGTATCTCAGTCCATGTTCCCTGGGGAGGAGTGGATCTTCCTATATGCATATTAGACTGATGTTAGTATAGAACAGGATTGGGTAGGAAATATTTTTATGTACTGAGAATTGTTAGTCTCCTAGAATAATGCTCATCAGTGAAAATGCAACATCAAAGTTGATCAAGATGCCAGAGTTTTCTGAAATAATACCCAAAGCCTTTCCTGAAGGGGTAATTTTGCTAGACAGGGGAGAGAGACTTCCATCACTAATCCACAGGTTATTCTTTAATATTTGAAGAGATTTTTAAATGAACTATAGTGTCTGATTTTGAAACACTAAGTATAAAGATTTCAAGACTATTTGAAAAAGAAACACAACTCAGAGGAAGTGTTGTTTAATTCTATTTATCCATCCTCTTGAGGAGAAGCAGCAGATTCCATCTGGTTGTTGAAATTGTCTGAGGAACTGAATGTAATTCACTCATAAAGGTCGGCCAAATTAAAAGATATCTGTACTCTTACGTAGTTACATTGTTGTTCTTCCATCTAAATCATTACAAAAGGAGGTCAATAAAGTGTCTTATACAAATTTGACTACAAGTTCTTGTTTACTTTTTTTATTTTAGTAGGCATTGTTTTTTAAATTCTTTAATTTCTGATATTGGCAAGAACATTGTAAAGTTCCTTAGTTTACAATAGATCATCATCTTCATAAGGATAGTCTGCATTGAAAATCTTTTATGTTTAGGCTTATATCAAATTTATGGAGAAACATGGCTCAGGAAAAGGAAAACAGAAGATTTCTGTTTGCCTGCTAAGACTGGCTATAGCTATATAATATACTTGTAAAACAAGATAATTATCAGAAGACCTATTCAAACATCACCTTAATAGGAGTTGAAAGTTGCTTATAGGCCCTAAGTATCATTTTTATTTTGTTCTCACTCTTCCTTTTAGTGGCTCGCAGATCCTTTATTTTAGAATTTATTTTATAATCCCTTTTTATCTTGTGGAAAAAAAATCTAGATTGCATGTTTGGTGTTTCTCCCACATAGGAAATGTTACTAGGTTTGGAACCATTTTCCCCTCACTCATACTTAAGCCTTCAAATTTGTTAACCGTAATTTTGGCACATAGTGATTAGGCGATTTAAAATCCCTACTGGCTTTATAGCCAAATAAGGTCTGACATATAGTTCTGCTATTGCAAACCTGAGTTGCACAGAATTTATCTACACTTCATCTGTTCTGAAATCATGAAATTGGCTGTCTATTAGATAACTTACTGTCCTGGAAATTTCTTATTTTTATACAGATAGGAATTTTTTGACCTTTTTTGAAGTATATATTTTACTTTCTATTCTCATGGCTATTTTGAGATAAATATCTTTGTGCACAACTGTCGTGAAAACTATGAAGTAATATCCATTTTTTATGTTTCTGTGCTACTGCTTTTTTTTACTTTTTGTGGCTTTAAATTATATCCAAGGGCTGTGGTGTGTGTCTGCTACTTTTTAAGTTGTACATTTGGTTATTTTGTCTTCTTGATAGACTTCTTGATCTGCTTGAGCTGGCTTTATTACTAAACCTTTTCAAATTATAAAAATTCAGCACCCAAATATAAAACCTGCTTGCCTGCTCATTAACACAATACTGATCATTGATGATGGAAAAAAACTAGATATGTTGCTCACCTTTCAAAAAATTACTCTATATTCTTATAAATGAGAGAAAAGTAGAATTTTGTGAGCCTGACAGTTACTAACTCATTTGTATGAATAGCATACTTAGAGCCCTGCATGGATACAAATATGTGAATTCGTATCCAACCTGCATCCTCAAAAAATGGTCTGCGGATATGTGTGTTGTATCCACGGATGTGGATCTAATGCAGATATCCGCCTATTTGCAGGGCTGTAGCTCTGTGCAGATAAAAATATGTGGATCCATATCCGATCTGCATCCACAAGAAATGGTCCATGGATATCTGTGTTGTATCTACGGATGTGGATATAATGTGGATTTCTGCGGATTTGCAGGGCTCTAAGCATATTTCTGTAATCATATAGGAACTAAAAGTTAGTAAAATAACTTTTAAAGGGATGAACGATATATGTACAGTCTGCCCTGTGTCAGACATGTAGCTGCTCTGTCCTAAGAGAAATATAGAAACAAGTCCTTCCTTAAATGTCCGTTTCCCTGGGGTGGGTAAAAATTAGCTACTAGTCCTGATTAACTACTCTGATCATTGCAGTGTGGGATAGTGCTCTAGATCCTATGCCCTCTGCTCATCTGGTTGCTTGAAGAAGGGAGTAGCAGGCATTCAGCATCTGTTTACTCCATATGTTTAGACTAAAGTTCCAGGGATTCAGCAGATCAGAGTGGATGGCCACTCTATAGTCATGTAGCCTGGTCTGCAGCTTGAGAACACTTAAACTTGTATATTCCAGTGGTGTTTTCAAGTACTAGTCCTTGAAGTAGAGATCTAACGGTCAAAAGAAATTGATTATCACACAAAGTATTTAAGAATAAGCAGTATAGAGTATGTTACATTATCCTGTTCTTTGAGTGGTCTTTGTACCATAGGTGTATAGCCCTGACGATGGCATGTTTCTGGGTGTTGTCTGTTGGAATGCTCTCATCTCCTGCCCCTGTTTTTAATCTAAATTATTGGCCCTATGGGCACTGTTCCCTCTAAGCTGTATGCATGTGTGCATGCACACAGGTCATGAAACCCACGCACACAACAAAATAAAGTGCTCACAAAAATATTCAATAGTGCTAATTGCCTGTCTTAAATAACAGTCAATCAATTAATGTCTCTCTTAAACAATGGTTGATCAAAATAACTAGGCTGGTGAGCTGAAAGTCAGACACCCTAGGAAAGAAACCACGTCAGCAAGCTAAACCTAAGACAAAGCCAGCTAAAAACTGCGGAAACGCGGTTTTGAGTCACTTATTGAGGAAACGCGGTTTTGAGTCATTTGTGCAGTTGTCCCTAAAAGGGCATTCTGACGGAAATGTCAAAGTCAAGTTTGACATTAAAGATTCAATATAAAGGATAGCCCCCCCTGCCTAGCAGGGTGGTGCGCACCCTCCTAAAACCTGACTGTGGGTGATCTTTGGAGCTGACTTAAAGAGATTACCGGCAACCTAAACCAAAAGACCCAGCTTTTGGGGAACAGGCACGACTCTCACGGACTGGGTAAGGATATAGACTAGGTAAAATAGAAACTAAACAAGCTGAACAGGAGAGAGAGAGAAATAAAATAGGAGATAGGAACTAAATAGTCAAATAGAAAACTTAAGTAGAAATAGACCTGGCCAGTATTAGCTTGATGCAGTCGTTTTACTAATCTTTTGCTTTTACCTTGGAATTATCATAGACTAATAGTTCTGACTGTCATATACTTAAGCATTTTCTTATCTGTAATTCCTCACACAGTCAGTAAAGAGGAAAATGACTGTTACTTGTCTTGTTCTTCCTCGCACTTGCAATGATTATCTTATAGAAAGCCCTTTTGGGGTCACACACAGAGGATTAGAAACCTCTGTTACCCAAATCAAGACTGCCCCCTGCTGACAAGGGCGACAATACCCTCTCTTTCCTGGGACCCAGGAATTCATAGGCTCTCCCCCCTCTGGTTCCTGGTCGAAACCCAAACCTGGGAAAGGGCAAGTTGGCGGGGTCTCCATAGGTGGGCGTGCACTAATATTGCTGCTCCCAAAGAAATTTTTTTTGCACACAGCCTACAGATGATTATAGGGAACATTGCCTATGGGTACTCCAAATTAAGTGTGTGAACACATCCATGCTCCTGGAATTTTTGTTAGGGAGTATCTGAGTACACTAGTGTGCCCCTGTATATGCACATGCTCCTAGCCAGGTGTACATAAAGAAAGGTGTATCTGCCATCGCTGTGGTTTCTTTTCAACTGCCTGCAACCCATGAGTTGCTGTGCCCTCTTGCTTACTTCTAGCTGTCAGTGCTGCTTTATTCTTTTTATATGTATACATCTTATTTTCTCTTACTATTTTTTCCATCTGACGCAATTTTGTGCCACATTACCTTACTTCTTTTTTTCCCCCCTCTGGGTTGCCATGGCTATGGCTTCCATTACCTCTCAATGTACGCTGTTAAGGAGACTCCAGGATCTAATCATTATCCTCCCCTCCAACCTTGACAGGAACACTCCTCCTATCCTCTTCCCTTTCTATATATCCCACCCCACTGGGTGTTCTGGAATCCTGAGGCCCTCTAGGAAGTTCAATTTTAAAGAGTGCCTTCCCATTAAAAGGCCCACCAAGAGGAGCAGTGTCTGATATCCAAGGAGCATCCTCCACAGGAAGCATCACCTTTTCAGGGAGACTTCAAAGCAGATGAAGAGCCAAGAGCTAAGTGATAAGCAGCCCCTTCTAATAAACTTCATTGTCCCAAGATGAAGCAGTCATTGCACTCTCTTATCATCCTGTTTGGATGACTTTAAAGTTGTTAGGCTCTAATGAAGAATGGGGGAGAGACTTTACAAGTTCCCCTTGAGGAGGTTAAAGAGCTGCAGCGTTCCCTTCTTGGTATTCTGCATAATTCAGCTCAAGGCAAGCTGTTTAGCATTGCCTATTAATGATGTCCTCTTGTCTCTAGCCCGTAACATCTGGCAGACACCTCTCAGCATTCTACCTCAATGCAAGAGGTCTGAGAAAAAATACTGAGTTCCAGACAAGGGATCCCAGTATCCTTGTTCCCATCTCATATCCACTTCTCAGTGGTTTATGCATTTTCTTCTCTCCTTCTTTCCTCTTCTCCCTTTGGATACTGATTTTCTCCTAAAACAACAGGAGTTCTATTACCACAGATAAGTGGATGCTAGAACTCACATTGAATAACCCTTTGTACTACTCAACAACATTTCTCTCTTCAGTTGTCCACTTATCTTCCTCATTAGGGACCCTGCCAATGAGAACCCTACTAAGAACAGAGTTTTGCTCTCTCTTGGAAGAAGGAGCCATAAAGGAAGTTCAAAAGCTATTTAAGCAAAAGGGTTCCTATTCCAAATACTTCTGATCCAGACATAAGATGAAGATTTCCAACACATCTTAGAAATGACAATACCCAACTCCTTTATCAAGAAGTTCTAATTCTGCATGTACACCCTATAGTGCATTACTCCCTTTTTAACCACCCAAGTTTGATTCAGAACACTCTGTTTAAAATATATGTATTGCCACTGCTATCATGCCTTCATATCACAAATATTTAGATGACTTGCAGGGAAAGATCACTGTCAATATCTTTCCCTTTGACCTTTCTACCACTTCCTCATGTTTGCAAATGCTTATCTGTGGTGGCAGCACATCTCAGTACCTCATTTATACAGTTGTCCCACAAAGGCTTCATTACCAGAAAATTTGCAAGGATGTGATTCTCATCTGCTTACTTTTGAAAAACTAAGGTTGGGGGGAAAAAAATCACAATTTCTGACACAATCGCTTTAATTGGGGGCAGTTCTAAATCCAAAATGGACCGCTGTGATCATCTACTCTGACCTCTTCTATAACGTAACTCAGAGGACTTCCCTGATTTAATTCCTGTTTGAACTAGACCCCGTGTTTTTAGAAAAACATCCATGTACTCTTGATTTTAAATTTTCGAGTTTATGAAGAATACACTACAGTCCTTGTTAAATTATTCCAGTGATTGGTTAATCACATTGTTCAAAATTCGTGCCTTAGTCTGAATTTATTTAGGCTCAATTTCCAACCATTAGATATTGTTATATATTTGTCATCTAGACAGATGTCCCCTTTGATATTAACTTTCTGTTCTCCATGTTAGATATTTATAAATAGTGATTGACAGGTCTGGATTAAGGGACCTCAGGCTGCCCACCACTTATGCACCCCCTGTCACCTGGGTTCCAACCCACCCCCCACCACTATTGTGAGAGACACCCCACCGCAATGGCGCTGAGGGGAGGAGTGCAGTGGCCGTGCTCCTACCTTGTCCCTGAGTTGACTGGTCTGGCCCCAGGGGTGTAGTGAGCTGACCCCGTTTGCTCTGTCCTGTTTGCAGCAGATGTTGTACTGCACATCAGCCAACCCTGCCCCCAGAGTTGAATGGACATGGTTATCCAGCCCCTAGGAGAGCACCAGCCAGCCCAGGGCAGATTGGGAGTGCAGAGCCTGTCCCAGAGCCCCATTTCTCCCAATGCTGGCAGGGCAGGGGCTCTCTCAGCGCCTCCCCGCAGCACTTTGGGGGCTGAGTATGGAGGAGGCAGATCTGGTAGGGTCCATAGGGACTGGAGCCTGGAGCCCCTCTTCAGGCCGGGACCCAGAGCTTCCATCCCTATATCCCCTGCGTTAATACAGCTGCAGTGGTTGAGTCACTCCTTTATCTTGTCCTTCTTATGTTAAAAAAGTTGAGTTCCTTCCGTCTTTCACTATAAGGCATATTTTCTAATCCTGTAGTCATCCTTGTGGCTCTTTACTCCAGTTTATCCTCTTGAATTATGAACATTAGAACTGTACCTGGTAGATTAGTAGCAGTTGAACTAATGCCAAACACCGAGATAATATAATCTCTATATCCCTCCTTGATATTGCCTTGTTTATAGGTCCAAGGGTTGCATTGGCCCTTTTGGCCACAGCATTGTGCTGGGAGCTCATGTGCAGCTATTATCTACCATAATTCCCTAATTCTTTTCATAGCACTGCTTCCCAAGATAAAGATCCCCTGCCTGTAAGTATAGCACTCAGGATCAGTGGGGGCGGGGGGTGGGTACAAAAGGGGACAGAAGTGCCCCAGTGAACACTGTTGTTAAACATTCAGCCATCATAGCTGCAGTGTTCCTTCATTCCATGAATATGAATGTGTAGTCCCTCTCAAAGAATAATGGTTACAAGAGAATAACTTGCACTAACAATCTGTATATGGGAACTTAATGATGTTTGTCTTTCCTTCCTCCTTCCCCTCCCCCATATCCATAGTGGGTACAGTATTTACCCTGTCTTCATACTGTATACAAAATTAATTTTGTAAATACAATTCATGAGAGTTACAGTATAGTAGTTATTGTAAAATATGTAGTCTTTAAGCAAAAAATTGTATGTTAGAAATGACTGTAAGTTAAAACAAAGAAGCAGTCTGGTGGCACTTAAAAGACTAACAGACTCCTTGTCTTTTATTGAACTACTGTAGACCAAGTCCATGGACCACTGATGGTTTGTGAGGGTACTGCAGGTGGTCCAT
The DNA here is from genome assembly GCA_007922195.1 of Podocnemis expansa. NCBI lineage: Eukaryota > Metazoa > Chordata > Testudines > Podocnemididae > Podocnemis > Podocnemis expansa. The sequence continues at coordinate 341,495 of ML682017.1, read as the reverse complement.
GGGAAGGGAGAAGGATTATTACTGCAGGTAAATGTGCGGTGACAAATGCAATATGTTTGTGAGTGAGGATAATAAATTATTAGATATAGCTATGGTTTAAATATCCCTTGATCACTGTTCTCTCTAAGCTGCGCATGTGTGCGCATACATACAGGTCATGAAACAAAATAAAGTACGCACACACAAAAATCAACAGTGCTGATATTAGTGCAAACAAAGAATTTTTTTGTGCACACAGCTTCTGAAAAATTAGTGGGAACATTGCCCTTGATATACAGGTTTGGCTCCTGTCAGCCATAGGCTATGTTAAAAAGAAGGGTTAAGCTGGCTTACTTAGGTGGTGGTCCACAAAAGCTTTCAGTGAAGATGTAGTGGTCCACATAAAGGAAAAGGTTGGGAACCGCTGCTGTAGACTAACACGGTTACTGCTTTAGAATATGTAAATTAAGTGATTTTTGGCATGGCTTGAGATATATTCCATAATGTTCAGTATCATTCATTGATCAGAAGAAGTTCATCTGAAGCTATGTACCCTTTGTTGTTTTGTAAGTGTGGTTTTGATTTCAAGAATTCAATACTATTCTCTTTTGATAATTTATTACTTAAAGCCAAATGAAACGGGAGAGGCATAGAAAGTCAGATGAATCATTTAAAGAACCTTAAAAATCAATATTTTTGTGTATTTTGTTTTGTTTTATTTTACTTTACACATTTTAATGGGACTTAGAACAAAATAGGGTGTCATTACCATTCTTGTTCCCGAGTATTTGATTTGGCATTTGATGCAAGGCCTCAACTGCAGGCTGAAGTGCCAGCAGCTCAAGCTGAAAACAAGACTGTGGTGGGCAAACTCAAGATTTCATTTCAGAAACTGTGTTTGTTTTCCCAGGGGCCACATTAATGAGAGTCAAAGCCTCATATGTTACCATCAACACATTTTAACAGACCAGTTCCCCTGTTTTTAAAGTGTGGTGTCACCTTGAGTATTTTTCTTACCCACCCCCTTTCTGACTTTAAAAGAAAAGCAATAAAGCTCTATCATTTTTGGCTGAATATATTGCCATATTTGGGGAAAACACTTTTCACAAAGATGGGTGAAATCTGTCCCACAAAGATGCATTTAAGACCACTCAATCACATCTATTAGTTCCGTATAAACAGTTTTCGATCATTCCACTTTAAAGTAATGCTATGAACCATGGTGCTATACAAAAAGTTTTTAGTAGCCAATATGTATGTATGGGTGAAAAGGGCCCAGTAATTAGGATGCTGAAACTGGACGATGCTACATCACCCATGCCATGGTCAGAGTGAACTTCTGACCAGCAGGTTAGGGCCAAGAGCAGCAATGGTGATAGGGTCACTGAGAGTTCTTTAGCTCAGTTTCCTGCTCTCTCAGCTTGGCCTGTTTTGTGGCTTTCATAGGATTAAAGAAACATTTACATTGAGGCTTTAGGAGCATTTTCGCACTGCTTCTTTACCCAGCTCAAAGAGCAATATAAGCCCAAGGGATTAAGTAAGGGATTTATGTAACAGTTGTAGTGTAAAATGAGTTGGTGCACCTGGCTCTTCCTGTTTTCTCTTCATTAAACAGGACATGCTGAAGCTGTATACCGTGCATGCATACATCATATGAAAATGAGTTTGATACTTTCTATGCCTAGGAAATGCCTTCTAGTCCATATAACTTTTGATATTATCATCATTTTCAAATATTATATTGAAACAAATTGCTCATAATGTTGGGAGAACTGATACTCCACTAGATAGGCCCTGCTAGGTGGAGACATTTCAGCATACACAGCTGCTAATTTGAGCATCTGTTTGTGGGCTTCTCTTCCATTATCTGCCACAATTCAATACTATACCATAAATCTCCAAGCTGTTCTACAGTATACCTTTTTTCTTTGGGGAAAAAAAAGAAAAAGCAAGGAGGAAGGAAAAATGCATTAATTCCATACGCCTTATTCTTGTTTATTATAAAATACAACAGGAATGACTGAATACCCAATTATTTCAATTTTTAACATAGAAAATCAAGCTGACTCAAGTAAACTGTGAGCTGTGTGCGTGTGCGTGTGTGTTACTACTGCCTTAGAATAAACATAAGTGTGAAATTCTGTACTTCAAATAAATAATTCTTACGTTTATTCTTTTTGGTATTTATCCACTGTAATAATCTACAAAGAATTAGATTGATTTTGTGCTGATTAGTCAGGCTAAACTGTGATTGAAAGTCAGTTTTTGCTGAGAAAAGCAAGCAGAACCAAGCAAGTGGAGGGAGATGGCAGTCTGAAGTACTACTTTAGTAGTAAGAATGTTGGGTAGTATGGTGTTTCAAAACTATGCTCATTGTGATGTAGCTGTGCTGTATTTATAACCTTTACATGCATCCAGAAAATTATTGTGATAGATCCATGAACTATGGGCATAGAAGTTCCAATCCATAATCATGTAACTTAGTGCATTAGTATAGACTTCTTCATGTGAATAAGGATTTTCAGGTTATGTTTCTCCAATACTCCTCACCCATGTTTCAGTTGGGGAAGTTGTTTATCTGATGAGCATGGGTTAGCCAGTCCCTTATGCCAGGGAAAGGAAGAAGTAAGTTTAGCAACTCTGACTTCAACCAGAATGCACATGGAGACTGGCTTGGTTGAAAGGGGAGAGATAAGGCAAGGGAAGAGGATACCTCACCATCACCTCATTGTCCATTTACCAGGCCGTGTTGGAAGGAAACAACTAGTGGGCTCTTTGTGCCCTTCTCTGCTTTTGTACATAAAGTCTCATAAGTAAAACAGCAGCCATTTTGCTGTGGTTGCTTCCCCGCTCTCCCTGTCCTATAACTGAGACAGAATATGTTTCTCATACATTTGGGTATTTTTAAGGATCAGGAAGGGGAATTTTCCCCTAAAGGCAGGATTGACTTTGTGTCTTTTTTGTTTGTTTGTTTTAATCTACCTCACATCATCCTGGAATCCCATTTTTAGGATGATAAAGCAGTATGGGCAAACATTTAAAGTTATCATTTCAATAAGAGGAATTAGTAATTTTCTCACAACTTGTGGTTGCTGTCCAATGCAGCTTCCAGAGGTGTGCATGAGTAAAAGACATCAGAGCTGATTGGTGGAAACTGTAAATCTTTGCAGACTGAGGACCCCCTCATGAGTAGCCTCATACCCCCTACAAAATGAGGGCAAGATCATTAAGAGGTATACTGAACCCTCAGGGTTGAGCTGAAAGGGGCTGGTTCTGAATAGTGGCCATATGGCATGAGGCCATTTATGGCACTGCACTGCATTCAAGTTAAATGCTTCGTATTCAGGGTAACATGGACAAATACTCCCCCTCTTAAAGTTGAAGCCTTCTACTTTAAAATCTGTGTCTTTTTTTATTCTCTTGCATATCCTGCCCAGTAATGTATTCCAGCAATTTATGTAATTCGGGATAAATCATTGCCACTCTTTCACTCAGACTTTTTGAGTACATAAAATTAGATATATTGGCAGGTATGGCAATGGTTATAAAATGTATTGTTTAACGTGATGTAATCCACATTATTGTATAAATCATTACCAAGTTTAATCAATCCAATATGATGACCTTGGATTAATTACATTTGCCTAACTCACATGCAGTTTTGTCATAGGGCTTTTCACCATCCAGTGGTGTGGAGGGGATTTAAAAGTTGAGCTAAAGCAGCAGCTGAGGATTTCCTTAGCAAATGGGGAATCCTCCATCTCATTTTACATAATCAACCACACCCCCACCATCAGGCATAGAGAGTGAGTGGTGGCAGGGATGATGTGTGTAAGGCATAACTGGAGACCAACATTAAAGCTACCTATGCATCCCCCCCCACCTCCTCAGTTTATGAAGCACTACTCTGGCATAGCTGTGGATCCTGGTGCATTATGTGTAACTTTGCAAGAGGTGGTTTCTCTATTCTATTTGCTGTGTGACTCCAAAATTGTATTATTTCTTCTACAGCAGAAAAGACTTCCAAAGATATCATAAATAGTATATTCATCTGAATTTCACTGAAAGCCATGTAATTTCTTCTTTAAAGAGTCAATGTCATATACATTTCCAAAAATATGTTTCTAGGTAGCAAAATAGTTAAAATATATATTTCCACAACATTTTCTTATGTATTTATGTAAAATATCTCTATCTTTACTTGAAAAGGAAGGGATTGGATGACCTGGGAAGAGCATATGGATAGGTATTAACTTGGGGGGGGGGTCAGATGATTGAATCTATGAATTTCCAGAGGGGTAGCCATGTTAGTCTGTGTACAGCAAAAACAGCAAGAGTCCTGAGGCACCTTAAAAACTAACAATTTTCTTTGGGCATAAGCTTTCGTGGGCTCTAACCCACTTTATCAGAGTCCATGAATAAAATCCTCTGTTTCCTTAAACATTTTACAAGCATTCAAAATTATTGCTTTGGGTGCATTTTCATATATTTTAAATTAAAAAAATTTTTAATTCTCTGTGGTTTTTTCCTGCTCTCTTCATTAGTGGTCCCTTCTGATTTATGAATCATAAGGCTATTTCACTGTTAGAGTAGTCAGCTAGCAAGGGGACTTCTATACAGAATATAAATTATATGACATCTTGACACCTTTTTCTGAAGATGACTTATTTATTGGTTATATTTGATGGAAAGATGAAGTATATCGCTTTCTAGCTTTTAAACTTCCTGATTTAAACAGAACTGATTCTGATTCTGTTTTCATATTTTAATGTTTTATCATTGATATTTAGTTATAAGATATCAGTTAGAGAGGGATGGATCATCATTAAGTGCCCTGTTGTGGTCATTCCCTTTGAAGCACCTAGCATTGGTCACTGTTGGAAGACAAGATACTGGGCTAAATGGACCTTTGGTCTGACCCACTATAGCCATTCTTGTGCTCTTAATTTATTACTCACATCCAAATTACAATTATGTTCACTCGTATCTAAAGCTACACTCAACTTACAAGCTATGTTTTTGTTATTGCTTGCTTGTTTGTACACTATAAAATTAGTTTTATAAAATGAATTGAGTCAAGAAGCAGTGCATGCTACTGTATGTAGTTCTGTTGACCTGAAATTAATGAGACGCATTTTCTGTGATCATATGTGAGAATATAGTCAGTTGTAAGTCCTTGCAAGGTTGGGTCCGAAGTGGCAAATTCATTCCCCTCCTCCACAGGTACAGAGGAATCCTTGATAAATGGAAATGCTGCATTTCCACCACTTGACTGGGACTCAGATGTGTGGAGCTACGCAAGATGTTCACTCTGCTGTGAAGTGTCCTGTAAGCCAGGTTGCAGAACAGGATTTGGAAGGACTAGAAATGGGATGAGAGAGACCCACTACTAGAGAGATCCTCCAGCCATGGGGGGGTGAGGAGGGTGTAAAGATTACCATAGCTTTGTCAGCCTCAGGCCTTTAGTTCGGGGCTGAAGGAGGAGTGCTTTTTCGCCTTCTCTCATCTACTGCACAGCTATTTGGCACACAATCCTGTGCACTGCTCACTGGAAGACTGAATGTGTGCCAACAATGTATTGTTCCAGTGCTCTTATACATTCAGACTTACTGTGTGCATCGAGGCCCATGCACTCTGCCAGGGTCATATAACTTTCACCTCAGTATTGTCAACTATTCCAATTTCTTGTCACTTTTTTCAATGTTGACAATTATGAAAATAAATAATACTAGCTTACCTTTCATTTTTTTCATATTTTCTTGACAAAAGCTTGTTTGAGTTATGACCCAGTTGAACAACTTTGAATGTGTGACTGCAAAGAAGCATTTTTTACTTACGAATTTTGAAATGAATTTCCAGTCAAATTTTTTTAGTCCACAGACTGTATCTTCCAATTATTTTTATTCCTTTTCCACTCTTCTTCTGCCATGCTTTGATTTAAAAGTGGAAATAAAAGGGTTGGCCTCAGCCAGCCATGTTTTGCTTTATTTTTCCTACTTTTATTTCCTGCAGTAGGATGCTGCTCATGTACCAAAGTGAAGTCCCTGGGAGCTGAAGCAAAGCCTTTATCAAGCTCACTTTTAATCTAAAAAGAACTGTTGCATTTTAAAGTGTGTGTACCTTTCTAAGAAGCAAATGTCTTGACTTGTATCAGTAATAGTATTAAACAGATGATTAAACTTAATAATCTTGTATCCTTTTCAATATTGATGTTACTTATTTACTTTTTGTACTTGACTTTTCCAAAACACTACTTGGTTTCTTTCCAATGAAGTATTTAACTTAACGCTTTGTTGTTTTGATATTATGAATCATTTTTTTTACATCAATTAATTTCTGATCTAAACTACCTGACAGATCACTTTAAATTTCAAGGATTTTCTCCCTTAACTTTATTTATTTGTTTGTTTGTTTAATGGAAAGCTACTTCAGCCATAATACTTTATCCAGCTAAAGTACTGCCTTCTATTTGAGGATGAATGTCACCTTATGTTGTTTCTTTGAGCCCAAGCTGATTCCAGGATGCTGCCTCTGGTAAAGGTGCAGGTTTGATCGTCTTAGCTCTAGTCTGTGCTTACCTGGATTTTGGGCAGTAGTCGGCGGCACATACTCAAGGCACATAAAATACCTTGCATATCTGCCAGCAACCATCTAAGCTGCTAGGACACACTTGGGAAAGCCAACTGCAAATGGCTTGCAGTCAGCTTTCAGCTATGTCTTTTATGGAGCAGGACTTCCAGAGCCAACTTCCAGAACGCAGCAGTGAGTTTATACTCGCTGCTGAATCATGCCCGGAACATCAGGCTGACGGTAGTGATTTTGTCGCCATCAGTTTAGACATACCCTTAGTAATACCAAGGAAAAGCTTTCTCTGAGAATATGCTATCGTTGCGTAGTTCAGGAGTCTCTGCTGGCTGGCATCCGCAGAAGCAATTTGGAGTTGATTAGCGTCCTTAGAGTCTAAAGCCTGTAGATTATTATTTTTTGCTTATGGATCTTTCCTTCTGCTCTGGAAATCTCTCCTGTGGTGTCATGAGTGATGACCTGCTGTGAGCCACAGGCACTCTATCTGTTTATGTTTTAAAACTAGGAGGTCTTTTCTTTGATGACATTGTTGCAGCTGCAGCTTTATTGAGTGCTTCCCCCACAGCTGCACTGAACTTTGTTTCACTTTGGCATGAAATTCTCTCAACTTGGCTTTTTAAATAAAGGGTAAATATTACAATAAAAATGGTGCAGTTTTTTGCTTGTGGCTATAGTCTGACCAGCGCTGGTAGAGGAATCCAGAGCTCAAAGTGGTCTCAAATACAGATGTCTCATAGATGAATAATAGAATTTCTTTTGCTGTTATCCAACTTCTAGGGCTCGGACATCTTGTTTTAATACATGTATAATTCCCCCTTGTCAAAGGTTGGCTGACCATAGATTCTCTGCAGCAATAAGGTTTTGTTTTTCTGGCTGAGGCTGGAACCTAATGTGAACCCAACCCTCTTCTGTTGTTCGAAGGGATCTCATATGTAGGCATTTTCTGTGGTCTCATGCAGTCCTATGCTTGCAAGTGCACTGTCTTGCTGTACTATACCTATACTATCTTGTACTTTCAGATATTATAATAAGCTAAGCTTGATTTTTCCAAAGCACTTGTCAAATAAAGTGATGTTGTTGATGTAGGCACTCTTCCGTCTAAGTTAGGTCAGTAAGGAACCAGTGCCCCAACGTGGTGTTAGGAGTCACTTTTTTGTTGGCATAGCTGTATTTTGGTAGGCCATAGCATCTACTTGGCACTGGTGAGGCCTTTTGCTGGAATACTGAATCCAGTTCAAAAAAACATTAGAGATAAGTCAGAGGGAGTTCAGGGGAGAGCAGAACAAATGATAAAAGCTTTAAGAAACCCATACTGTGAGGAAAGGTTGAAAAAAATGAACATATTTAGTCTAGCAAAAAAGAAAACTGAAGGAAGGGGGACCCAATAAGTTTACAGATATAATAGCTGTTATAAAAAAAAGAACACTGGTCAGTTGTTCTCCAGGTCCATTGAAAGTAAGATGAACAATCAGAGGTTAAAGTAAGGGAGAAACGCACCAGAATGCAGTTCTAGATCCCCCTATTTTTAGGCCAACAGCATTCTGGGGCCCCTAAAAATAGAGAGAGGCACCAGAATGCTGCATTCCAGGGCCCCCCTAAAAATAGGATGAGCACCCAGAATGCAGCATTCCAGTGGCTCCACCTTAAGCCCAGGCAGCAGAGAGCTGTGGCAGGCTGGGAGTTTGCGAATCTCCCCCAGCAGGGCGGAGAAGCTTGTGGCTGGAAGAAGCTTCCATCTGGTTAGGCAGCCTGCAAACAGTTGAGGTAAGGGCTTTTTTGCTGTTGGGGATTGTGTGTGTGTCTGTGTCTGTGTCTGTGTCTGGGAGTGGCTCTGTATGGGGGTGGGGAGGGAATAGGGAGGCCCACCTTTGCCAGAGGGTTCCGGGGCCCACCAAATTATCCTTTAACCCCTGTAAAAAATGTCGTATCTCTCTCCTGACTTAGGGAACTAAATTGTACCGAATAAAACTGACCGTTAGTTGGATATAGCATTCTTCTTCACTTCACTTCCTAACCAAAAGTTAATTATGCTGTTTTGCTGTGAAATTGTTAAATACCTGCTGTGTTTTATCTCAGACGGGTAAACTGTGAGCACAATAGATGCCTTAACTACATAAGAGAATTATTGTAATTGTTAGATAAACCATTTGGAGACTGGCTGATTAGTCAATGGAATAATAGCATTGTACACTGGTGATACGATTACATTGTGATTGCCAAGTCCTGGATGTGTCATGTCTCCTTTTACTTAGTATACAGTTCCATTGGAAGCCATAAGAATAATACAACTATGAAGTAAGTTGTCCCTTTTAGCTGAGTGTATTTCTTGATAACTCAAACTCATTTACACAGATAGTAAAATAAATCATTATAAATCTTTCTTTGTGTTTTGCTTTTCAGTCAGGCTTAGCGATTCCTATTATTTAAATAAGATGCTGTCATTATTGTGCCAGTAAAATTATTGTAACACACATCTGTGTGAGCATGACTCACTATCAGCCAGTCAGATTACTGGATTTCTCCATTTCATTTGCTAATGTAATTTATTTGTTTAAATACAGTAAAGGAAAATGCAGATGCAGGGCACTGAATGTATTATCCTGACCTAACTATATTTGGATTGTAAATTGACACTGATCAACACAACAATAAGAAACTTCAGGAGGTTTTGCAGCTGATTTATCATCCAATCTCACAAAATGCTGAGTTCACTCAAGTTCCATTAACTCCCTCAGCAGCTGATGGTTCTTTGTAAGAAAAATGGTGCAACGATTAGAGCACTAGGTTAGGACTTTGGAATCCCTGCTCCAGAGACATCCTGTGTAACCTTATCTAAGTCACATAGCCTTCGTAAGCCTCAGATCCCCATCTGAACAATAGAGCTACTATCACTGCCCCATCTTACAGGGATGCTGTGAGTATACATATATTAGTCAGTGTGAGGCACTCTAATAGTATAGCAAATGGGGTTAAATATTTACCCATGGTAAATAAGAGATGCTCAATCCATTGCTTTTGTGTGTGGGTACCTCTTATGCATTTCTGTTCATTTCTGCTCTTATACATTTGGGTTCATTTTATTGTGGTTATAAATATCCACTGCAAACTTTATTTACATGTGTTCAAGAGAGAATACAAATTCATTTTGCTAGGACTAAAGTGTCAAAGTCATTTTTGCTGGAATTTATAATTGAGGCAGTCTTATTGTTGTTAAAAAAAAAAAAAAAAAACAAGGAGTCGTGTGGCAGTTAAAGACTAACAGATTTATTTTTCGCATCAGCTTTTTTGGGAGAAAATCCCACTTCGTCAGATGCTTTGAAGATAGGTGAACTTACAGAATAGAATGAAAATAAATGCACGAGGGTGTAAAACATAGGATCAGGTCATACAGTAACAGCAAATCAGAGCAGTTGTTAGGTTCAAACCCTGGGAAGCCTGAAGTCAAATTACCTTTTGTTATGGGAAAAGAACCCATAGGCTCGATTCAATCCTGCTTTCACAGAATTTAATTTGCATATTAATTCGAGTTCAGCTGTTTCTCTTTGAAGTCTTGATGTCCCAGCCACATCTCTGATGACAGTCATTAACAAATCATTTATCGAGTGATTAGAAAGATGGAAGTGCTCAGCAACTAGTTTTTTTGTTTTGTGATTTCTGGTATCAGGTCTTTGTTAATTTATTCTTTAGCGCAGGGATCATCCTGTTTGTCCAATGTATAAGGTGTTGAGGCCTTTTTGGCACATGATGGCATAGATCACATTAGTAGCTGAGCAGGTAAATGAGCCTTTGATGGAGTAGCAGGCTTGATTAGGACCTATGATGGTATCTATTGTGCAGATAATTTGGGCAGACTTGGCAGCATGGTTTGTTGCAGGGATGTGTGCCTGCTTTAATGTTTCTGTTGTTAGATCTGTAGTTGCTGGTGAGTAACTGTTTAAGATTGGGTGGTTGTCTGTAGGCAAGGAGAAGTCTGTCTCCGAAGGCTTGAGAGAGTGAGGCATCATCTTTTAGAATAGGCTGTAAGTCCTTAATGATCTGTTGCAGAGGTCTGACTTGAGGGTTGTATGTGATGACTAGTGGTGTTCTGTTGTTTTCTTTCTTGGGCCTCTCCTGTAGTAGATGACTTCGGGTTACCTGTCTGGCTTTGTCAGTTTGTTTTCTTACTTCCCTAGGTGGGTACTGTAGTTTCAAGAATGCTTAATAGAGATCCTCAAGATGTCTGTCTTTGTCTGAGGGGTCAGAGCAGATGCGGTTATATCTTAGGGCTTGGCTGTAGACAATGGATTGTGTGGTGTGTTTAGGATGGAAGCTCGAGGGATGTAGGTAACTATACCGATCAGTAGGTTTTTGGTACAGGGTGATTTTGATGTGTCTATCCCTGATTTGTACTGTAGTGTCGAGAAAGTGGATCTCCTGTGTGGAGTGTTCCAGGCTCAATTTGATTGTGGAGTGGAAATTGTTGAAATCTCTGTGAAAATCTTCAAGAGCATCCCTGCCATGGGTCCAGATGATGAAGATGTCATCAATGTAGCATAGGTAAAGAAGAGGTGTTTTGGGATGAGACTTGAGGAAACGTTGTTCTAAGTTGCCCATAAAGATGTTGGCATATTGTGCGGCCATGTGGGTGCCCATAGCAGTGCAACTGACTTGGAGGTATAAGCCTGCTACTCGTATTTGTGCGGTGGGATTTTTTTTCCCCTCTTATTAAGATGAGAAGAAAGCAGGAAATATTGAAAAATACTGAACACAAAGGTGTGTTTTAAGGCCAGGATGATTGATCCTGGCAGAAATCCAACATTGCTAATTGCAGCCCTTTAAGTACCTCTGAATAAACCTGAACTTTTTACCTGTTTTAATTCAGCAGGTTCCATGAACATATTTAAAAAAAAAAAAAAAAAGTCATCATCTTATCTTACAGCTCAGACTATTCCATGCTCTAAAAATTCATCCTGTAAATGTGGTTGACTGGTTAATTGCTGTACTTTCAACATCCTACTCCCTATATACCAGAGAAAAGGGAAGAGCCAGGCAGTCCTCTGTACAGTGTTCCCTTTCCTGCCATTCTTGCTGTAGGGATGGCTGTATCCAGTGAAACTGTGGCATCATTGACTTCAGTGGGCCCAGGATGTCAGCTGTAGAGTGTGGGTTGGGCTCTTACATGCTGATACTGCAACATCATGATGCAGAATCACTATTGTCATCATTTTGCCATTCAAATCAGATTCACCAGAGATGGTAGCCTGATCCTGCAATACTTCTGTTTTACCAACTCTTAATAACTATGTGGCTAGACTGTGCTTTATATGCATGTCTGTAGATGGTGTGCAGTAGATGAGAAATGTTGGATGTGGTTAAAACTCTCTCTCAATAGGTTGTCACCCCATACGTATCTACATTTGTGTTCATTACAGAAAAGTTAAACATCCATACATACAGACTTCAATACTGCCTTCCATTGCTAAGAATAAGCTTCTAGGTATCTTGGAAGTTTTGCTACTACATACACACATCACAGTAGCTGTATTAAAAGCCATAATATCAGAGGGCTCTGTAACTATATCCAGAGGGTGAAATCCTGAATCCATTTAAGTTGATCATAACTTTGCCATTAACTTAAATGGAGCCAGGATACACCCACAGGGTCTACTACAAACTGTTTAGAAGTAGTAAAACAACTGAGTAACATCCATGCCTGTTCTATGCATTTATTATATTACAAGAATATGGTGGATATTAGAGTAATAGAATTGTAGGACTGGAAGGGAGGTTGAGAGAGCTTCCAGGCCAGTTCTCTGCAGCCAAGGCAGTACTAAGTATTATCTTGTCCTGTGGTTCTCGAACAGAGGATACACATACCCGTGAGAACACAAAGAGGTGTTCCAGGAGGTATGTTAACTCATCTAGATATTTGCCTAATTTTACAACAGGCTGTATAAATGGCACTAGCGAAGTCAGTACAAACTAAAATTTCTTACTGACAGTGACTGGTTTATACTGCTGTATATTCTGTTTACTGTTTCACAGCCTGTGATGGATTGTGATTTATAATTAAATGGCAAAAATGAAAAAGGATGCAATTTTTCAATAGTAGTATGCTTGTGACACTTTTGTACTTTGTCTGATTTTATAAGCAAATAGTTTTTGAGTGAGATAAAATTCATGGGAAGCAATAAAATCAGTCTCTTGATAGGAGTTCAGTAGTCTGAAAAGGTCAGGGACCATTTATCTAGACCATCCTTGCCAGGTGTTTGTCTAACCTGCTCTTTAAAATCTCCACTTATGGGGATTCCACAGTCTCCCTAAGCAACTCATTCCAATGCTAAAACACCCTGACAGTTAGGAATTTTTTTCTAATGTCCAGCCTAAACCTCCCATGCTGCAATTTAAGCCCATTGCTTGTTGTTCTGTCCTCCGAGGTTAAACTGTTTTTCTTCCTCTTCCTTGTAACCTTTTGTAGACTGGAAAACTGTTACCACGTTCTTCCTTAGTTCTTGCTTCTCCAGACTAAACAAAACCAGCTCTTCCAGTGTTTCCTCATAGGTCATATTTTCTAGACCTGTAAAAATTTTTGCTGTTCTCCTTTGGACTTTCTCCAATTTGTCCATGTATTTCCTGAAATGTGGTTCACAGAACTGGACACAGTATTCTAATTGAGGCTGTATCCGAATGGAGTAGAGCAGCAGAATTACTTCTCCTGTCTTTCTTGCAATATGCCTGCTAATACGTCCCAGATTAATGTTTGCTTTTTGCTTTTTTCCCTGCAGAGTGTTACTCTGACTCATACTTAGCTTGTGACCCACTGTGACCCCCAGATCCCATTTGTGCAATACTCTTTCCAAGGCAAGTCATTTCCCATTTTGAATGTGTGCAATTGATTGTTGCTTCCTAAGTGGAGTACTTTGCATTTGTCTGTATTGAAATTCATTCTATTTACTTCAGACAATTTCTCCCATTAGTCCAGATCCTTTTGAATTTTTATCCTGTCCTTCACACATTTGCCAACTTCTCTCAGCTTAGTATTTCCTGCAGACTTGGTAAGTGTATTCTCAATGGCAATATTTAAATCATTAATGAAGATATTGAACAGAACTGGGCCCTACTTGATATACTCTTCTAGCTTGACTGTGACTCACTGATGATTACATTTTGGGCATGGTATTCCAGCCAGTTATCTACCCAGATTATAGTATCTCCATCTAGATTGTATTTCCCTGGTTTGTTCACGTGTAGGTTATTCGAGACAGTATCAGACGCCTTTCTAAAGTAAAAATATATCATATCTACCACTTCCTGTCATCCACAAGACTTGTTACCCTGTCAAAAAAAGCTATTAGGCTGGTCTGACAAGGTTTGTTCTTGACAAACCCATGCTGACAGCTACATATCACTTCATTGTTTTCTAGGTGTTTCCAAATTGATTGCTTAATCATTTCCTCTAACTTTCCTGGTGTTGATGTTAAACTGGCCAGTCTGCAATTCCTTGAGTTGTCTTTTTTCTAGTGGTCTCCAAAGTTTTTACCCCACACTCCATTTACTCCTGTTTGTGATATCTCCTACTCTTCCCTATCTGTACAATAAGAGCAGGGAATGGGGCCAAGACTGAGTGCTGAGGCCACATACTGCAACTGGTGACTGAGATTGAGTCAGGAGCTAGGCGCCAAGGCTGTGGCCAAGCCTGGCACAGAGCTCAGGCCAGAGTGGGGCTGGGTGACACTCCCTCCCTAGCTCCCCCCAGGGGGGCTTGCCTATCCTAGCCATACCCCTCCGAATGTTCCTCCACACATTCCTAAGGGATTGTTCAGCACAGTTTGTGGGCCTCTGCTGTTGTTCAGATTTTATAGATTAGCACTACATTTTCTCTTAGAATCATAGAATCATAGGGTTAGAAGGGACCTCATGAGGTCATCTAATCCAACCCCCTGTGAAAAAGCAGGACCACTCTTACTAAATCATCCCAGCCAGGGTTTTGACAAATCGAGCCTTAAATATCTCTGAAGATGGAGATTCCACCACTGTCCTTCCAAAGATAATCACTATTGGCTCAGATATCTTCTCAGTCATCTCCTTGAATGTTCTACGATGGTTGTTCATATGTTCCTTTTTTCTCCATTTAGCTTACAGAAAATTAGTGTCATGTGTTACTGTGTTGCTTTTCTGCTACAGCAATACCTTAAGATAATATTATAGAGCAAGTATTCTCTGTAGCTTTCCACCTTTACCTTATATTTTACAAGTGAAATAGTTGAGGAAGCATGCCTAATAACTGGCAATTCTAGTATTATGTTTCTAGCACTTGGCTTTGCTATTTTCAATATAAATTACAATAGTGAAGTTCCTGTCATTCTTGTGCCATCCCCTAAAAATCCTAACTACCCAAGGATGAAAGATTGAGAAGACAACAGATTTTTGTAAAAATGCTGATTTTTAGAAGTTACATAAATATATAGACATAAAACGAAGAATCGCCCTATTTATATGCAAAAGCTAAAATACGTATAACTTGTGTGGCAAAGCGGCTGCTCAGTTTTGCCAGGTAGCAGTCATCTTCCCTGGCAAAGCAGGCCTTTTCTAAGTCTGCCCCTTTTCAAGTGAGTCCTCTTTTACTTCCCCACTCTGTGTCTCTTCACAGCAGTGTTTGACAGTGGAGTGGGTGGTCTAGGTCTCAATAAATAGAGCCTCTTTCACCCTACTGAGCAGGTAAGTCCATAACTCTGTGAGGCCCAGGCCCTGGGCAGGACCTGTGTCTGGCTTTCCTAGCCAAGTTGCAGCTCTGGTAGTGTTGCACTGGAGCTGGGCACCTTCATTCCCTCCTCACAGGTTGCTGTCTGAGCTTTCTTCTTCTTCCTATCTTTTCTCAGGGAATAGGTACTGCTTTCCCCATTTTGGGGAGAATCTCTCCTGTTCCTGCAAGCCTGTGCTGGTTTCTCCCCTGTCTCCCCTATCCCCCAAATTCTAGTGCTGATGAGGCTTTTAATAGGGCTGGAGCAGCCTTTGCCTAGCCTCAGATGAGTCTAGTTAGGCTGTAATCGCCTTCCTCCTGCCTGCGAGGAAAAGGGCCTCTATGATCGTGAGGTTCACATATCTGGCCTCAAGCACCCTTTTCTAGCCTGCTCGTCTGACTCTATCACACTTGCTGTGCACAGGAAGTCTATCTCTGCTAATGCTTGCTAGGTCATATTTTCAAGAATTATGCAAGGCTTGATCCTGATCATGAACCCCTTGAAGACAAAGCTCCCATTGACTTCAGTAGTGTAGGATCAGGGCCCTAGAGAACAATATCTTCTTAGAACAGTCGCAGTCTAGCAAAGTAAGTTTGTCTATACTGTAAGAGGCTGAAAAAACACTTCATTTTAGTCGTTTATTGGAGGCAATTAGCTGGATTTACAGCATTCTTAAAGGAAAGGGTAGATAAGAATTGGAATAAAGACTTGAAAGGAAGGTTCATTGACTTCCTAGAAAACCAGTGTGTTGCATCTGATTTTTAAAAGCAAAATCTCTTAAACTTCATGATCACTTTTCTCTTCTTTTTATTTTATGTCAATATACCCCTTCCAATCAGAGCTTTAATGTTTGATTTAAAATTCAGGAACTACATAAATTTGATATTAAGGAAAACTGATGTAAGATCATTCCAGTTTTGGTCAACATTTTCTTGTGTTGGAGATTAGACCTTGATCCTGTAAAAACCAAACAGTGGGGCACACACTGCAATTATATAGCATTACTGGTTTTAATGGTATTTTCTGTTTTAATGTATAAGGAATATCTCAAAAATAAATTAACTTTTTAAGTCTGTCCACTGTACACCGGGAGTAACTTTAATCATGCATATAGACTCTTTGGTTGTCAGTGAAGTTGCTCATGTGTAACTATTTGCAAGGTAAGGACCTTAATTTGTAAGGGAATGCTTATCAACCATTTTTCACAAAGCATCATTTCATATCTGATCTTTTGGTATTTGGTCTCCAAGGAATCCTGCACAACACTTTCAGAAGGCAGGCTTAGGATCTTCAATTCATAATGCTGCTAGATACTGAAAACCATAGAATCATCAGGGACACTGGTTTTGTGGCTCATTACAACTGTTTGTAACACACACCTGCTTGGTAACTCTTAATGTCCCACTTGGAACACCTGTTGCATAACAATCTAACCCTTATTTGTCCATTTTGTTTTAAGTAGACTCTCATAACAGGCCATCTGCCCTTATGCTTAATGGTCTGTCTTGAGGTGTATATATCTCAGACACTGCTTCCGTCCCCACACCTGAAGAAGGGCTCTGTGTAGTACAAAAGCTTGTACCTTCCACTAACAAAAGTTGGTCCAGTAAGAATATTACTTCATCCACCTTGTGTTTCTTATATCTAGAATGATTCAAATATGCCCAAATATTCTGTTTATGAATTTTGTTTGTCTTTATAAACAAATTAGTTTGCTAAAATAAATTATTGTAAATCTTCCAAATTGCACCTTATCAAGAATTTGCTAATTCAGAAATCTTATCTCATCTGTAGAATGCCCATGTTCCTCAACTAGTGTCTAGAAAATAAAACATAGTTGTGTTAGTTCAAGTATTATGCATGGAAAATAAAATGATTGTCCCACAGCTAGCTAATGTTTTTCTCCAGCTAGATTGCTTGGATTGTTTTGTTTATTTTTTTGTAAATTCCCATTCTTCTCTTTTTGCAATCTACTGGGCAGGGCTGTTACCGTTTTTAGTTCTTTTGTGCAGCTAATGTAACTTTCTTAATTGAAAGCAAATTTTCTTCTTTATATGAAGAAGGAAAATTGGTGTTTTCTTACATTCCTGTGCTCTTCTGGGAGACAGAAAAGCTTCTAAGAGGGTTGACAGGGTGTTTTCCCACCACCTTCACAGTCTAGGCAAATCTGTTTTAAAGATGTCTCCAACATATGGTATTATTTTTAATGGCCTCACTGATCAAGTGCAGAGCATAAAATCCTTAAGGTTTAGAAGTTGCAGCATTATTTATTTAAGGAGAAAGAAACATTTTCATATGGCAATATAATTTGTTAAACATAATTTTTTTCCAAGCGGTTCAGTCCTGAATACTGATGGTTTTCTAATGCATAGCAGATACAGTATGAATTACAGCCATGAAGAATCTTGTTTTTATATACTTAGAAAGTGTTATCAATAGTGGAAATTCACAGGTGGACAGACAAAAATGTCCTGTTCTGGGATTAGCTGCAAAGTAAACTCTGTTACACACATGTGCCATCTGGATCTGTTTTCATTTTTGCACATTATAGAAAAGAGAGGAAGTAGTTCATTGTTTTCTCATCCAACTCCGATTTGCAGGTTCCTCAAGGTAGTAATTTTTCATATGCTCTATTTAATGTGTTAGGTTGTTAGGTTTTGTTTAAAAGCCCTTCTGTTGAATCGGTGGGGAGCAGTTCATATGTTAATGCAATGGGAAAGGTTTTCTGAGCCCATAGTTTTAGCAGAGAAGATAATTATATGGTTGAACTTTTCCAACTTCCAGAGCTTTTCAACACCATGACAGACTTATTCACTAATATGGGATAGCAATGAAAAACTCTACCATTATAAAAATTACACCATGTTCCTCAACCGTAATGGATTTTAGTCAAGGAATGAAACTTACCTAAAATATGAAAAGAGACTTATAAATCCACAGTTACAGAATAGTGTTCTACTGCACAGTCTGGCATCTTTAGTCAATATACAATACAGTGCATGCACAGAATCTGAAGCAGTAAGATGCAACAGACAATGCATTTCCAAGGAACTACTGCACTCTGGGCATTGTGAGGGACGAGACTGAAACGCAAAGTTTTCAACCTCCCAAGAAGAATCATAATGTCTCAGAAATGCAGTGCCTGGATTTTATTGGTATTCAAATAATGGAAACTACAAAGCAAATAAGGAAAATTGGTTAAAAATTGTAACTTAAAAAAAAATGAACAGCAACATGTAATAGTGAGGTTGAAAAATAGTTTCAGCAGTTATATTTGGCTTTTATCTGTGATGGATGAGTTCATACAAAACTGTACAATCAAACCATAGCATTAGTTACAACAAGGAAGATATCTATATTATAATGAAAATAGATAAAACTCTATATGCAGAGTTTATAACAGCTTTGCCCTATGTGAAATCTAAAACCTACTGAAGTCAAGGAGTTTTAACCCCTATGTTTAAATAGTGCCTTTCATCCCAAACATTCTCCAAGCACTTTATCAACATTATAAACAGTTTTTTTACTCCAATCAGCCCTGAAATGTAGACACTTCTGAGTAGTATGTGACCCCTGTTTTCACAGTGCAGATTGACACTAGAACAGTTTAGCTCAGGATGTGAAGAATATTATATACACTTGAAGCTACAGGATAAATTTATGGGGGCAGAATGTGATTACTTAATTTCGTCAGTATATTAGTGGTGACATCCCTCTAATTACCAAAATTTTAATGCAGAAGGAGTCCTGTGGCACTTTTAAAGGGTAACAAAATTTAATTTATCACACGAGCTTTCATAGGAGAAAATCCCACTTCATCAGATGCTTGAAGATGGACGATTTACTGAATGGGAGGGAAATCATTTAATGAGTAATTAGTTAATTTGATAATTCAGTTAATTTTAAATTAATGTTTATGTTCCTCACCTTTTGTAAATTCCCCGTCTTCAAGCATCTACGTGGGATTTTCTCCCATGAGAGCTCATGTGATGAATAAATTTTGTTAGTCTTTGAAAGCACCATACACTTTTGGAAAAAGTCTGGTATCTTTAAAAATTATAAACAATCAATTTTACATTTTATCTGACTGCTTTCACTTCCAGCTAGCTGCACAATGTCCTCTTAACACTAGCCAGTGGTGAGCCATGCAGACTGCATACTTGCTTGGAATGTAGAGCCTTCATGCCCATTTAACTTTAAGAAAGATTTTATATTAATTCTTAAGAACCAAAGCATTTGAGAATGTTTAAATTTAAGCATCTGCCTATGTCCCACTGACTTCAGGGGAAATTAAGCATACGCTAAGTACTTTGATGCACAAGAATGGACTTCAGCGTTCATTTTAAGTATTTTATCGAATCAAGGCCTTAATAACTAACCCATTTCCAGTAGTACCCTGTTCTCCTTGAAGGAATGCCATCTAAGTACTGACCACCCTCTGGAAAGTTAAAACTGGTTGATTGATTTAAAGAGTAAATCCTAAGTATTTTCACAAAAAAAGTGGTTATTTTGTGTGCTGTTTATTGTAAGGTTACAGTAGTTGTTCCCAAGAAATAGAACAGCTTCTAAGTCACCAAAATGTTTTGAAACCATCTGAAAATCCGTATTGGAAGTCTATTATTAATAATCCTTCACTCATACTTGGTATTTATTATTTTAAAAGTTCTGTCAATCTTGTCAAGGAGCAGGAACAATGCAGTGAAACCAATCACATGCCACAGCAAATATTAAAAAAGTGAGCAGGTTATGGACATCCAATTTAGTGATGTTTGCTTACATAAACTATTTGAATATTTGTACCAATAACACACATATTTAGAGAAATTGAAATTAGTTTGCAAAAGATATGCAAATCGAAGATGCTAAATTTGCACTGAATTTTATTCACAATAACAATTCAGAACTGTAGTTAAATTATTAAAATACCTTGTTATCAATTAAAATAATTACTCATACTTGTAAGAAAGAGAAAGAAACAGGAAAATATGTAAACAAATGGTCCATCTAGCCCAGTACCCTACATTCCGAACATGGTTGCACTTGTCTGAGACCTGTGTGTGTGTGTGTGTGTGTGAAATCAATACTGGTGATGAGAATAAATCCATAAATAGTTGTTTCTGGTTAAACGATGTTTGATTTGCTAGGATTAAGTTGATGAGGAATGACACTCAAAAAGTAATAAGCCACCTGCAAACAGGAAATAAGATCAATACATGTTCCCCTCCACTAGTCACTTACCCCGTTAAGGTTGGGAATCATTTTCATTTTCATTTTCCCATGCTCACAATGTTCATCTTGGAGGCTGAATTTTCCGTGCTTCATTTTTGCATGCATGTTACTATTAGTTCTCGCCATTCACTTTTATCTCCTCTGCAGGAGGTAGGGGATGTTTCATCTACATTTCTTCAATCAGGTATTTGAAGATTATCACAATGATTCTATGCAAAAGACTGAGTTAAGGATACACATGCTACCTTGACTTTGCATTTCTTGACTTTTGAAAGGTAACATCTTGACCTTGTTGAAGTCTGTGGGAAAATTCCCATTTTGACTTCCATGGGGCCAGAATTTTACCAGTAATCCATGGATCAAGCTTAAAATTTTCTTTTGCATTTGATACACATAATCTAGTACACAATATTGCTGCATGTGTATGTGGTGTAATAGTTGGTTCTTTCTGTCTTTTTTGTAGCAATCCTGAATGCTTAAACACAGACATTTATCAGAGAAAGCAATGAAAGATATTTCAATAAGATACCTATACCCATCAGGAACTGTATTAAAGTGGGAAAGGATTGCAGCATTAGAACTATGCATGTTCTGTGATTTTTATGTAAAGCAGTAGAAAGTATTTTCATCTTGAGACATCAGCCACATGGAATTTCACACCTTTTTATGGTAAATTTGAAATGAATGACAAGCAGAAACTAAGAAGAATTTATTCTAAGAATAACTTTAGAGTTTGGTTTAATCTCTGTATTTTAAGTAATGAAAACTGAGGACATGGATCAACACCAAATAAAATAGAGCAGTTGGAGTCAGAACAATCACTTAGTGGCAGTGTTATACAGTATGTTGCCATCTGTGGGACCCAGGTTCTATTTTCTGACTCAGTCTCTTGGTTGCAGCTCCAGAAGGCATCATGCTCATCCTCTGGGCATGCATCATATTGCTCAAAAGCAAAGCATTCTGTGTGGTCAAAGGGTGATGTAGATGGCTCCATAGGGAGTGCTATTCACTCATCTTTGGCCAAAAGGATGTGGAATCATATTGGGGCCTCAAAGTTGGGGTGAAGGTTAAAAAAGAAGGAAAAAAACAGCAGCTGAATAGTTGTTGGAATGCACTGTAAGGATCAGCTAATTTTTGGAACCTGCAGGGCTGTGATTTGTTGTGGAAACTCCAATAGCAAAAGGCACCCGATGAGTCAGGAAACAGTGTTGCCATGGCTATTAACATTTACAGCCAAATTCTAAAAGGGTGCCACATATGCACGTCAAAGAGAAGAATTTAGCTCTTAAATGATTGTCATATGGCCACAGAAGTTCAAGAAAAAACAACTTGGTAAAGTTAAAATGGTGTTTGTGTCCCAAAAACTAAAATAAAATAAAAAGTGCTTAGACAAAACTACAGTGCAAGGATTGTAAGAGATTTTGTGTAAATAGTGCCTAATATCTCTGTGTAAAAAGAAAAGAAAAGAAATAAAAAACAAAACAAAACAGAACAAAAAAAAACCTATGCAGAACCAAGGGTCTTTGTGCCACATATTTTTCATTTGTAAACAGAAGGTGAACGTTCCTCATTATTAACCATGGTGACAATGGGTAGAAAAATCTCTCCATGCTGTTGTAATTCCAGATCATCAAACTCATGTGCTTTTCACTGTCTGCAGAATTAGAACCCTTGGGCTGTTTTGGGGTGCATGAACACTCAAGCCCAAATGGGTATTATTCATGCTGATCACATTTACATGTCAATTCAGTATGTGAACTTGCCACACATCCATTTATTAATGAGATCATCCCATGAAGTGAACATAATCTAAAACTATGGAGAGATTACTGTTTAGAAAAACGAACAGTTGAAATAATCTACTTACATATTTTCACATCTCAAGTACGTACACTAGTGGAGGCACAAAGATGTTGAAAGCATTATTAAATAACATTTGTCTGACTGTGGATAAGATTTCATTAAACAATATATTGGTTAACAAAGCTGCTTGGGTTCCCCCCCTTCTTCTTCTCAGCCAATTTCTACAGTAAAGGAAATGTTCTCTTTTTGAATGCACTTGAAATTTATACCAGTTTCAAAGCCAGCGTAATTTTATTATGATTCTCATGTTATAAGAGGAAGCTAAGTGTTTATATACAGTGCTTTGTCATGCAGTACAGCATGAAAGAGTTTAAAAATGTAATGTTTAATGAGAGGGCACAGCTAACACACAAACTGAGCAGACAGGAGACAACTAAGTTTCTGATCTCTTATTTAACTTAGTTCACATAAACATTAAAATTTTTAACAAGCAATAAATGTTCCTTAAAAAATGGTGACTAGCTAACCAATTGAACTCAACCAAAAATCCCCAAATGTATGGCTAATTCACTTGAGACTTTTAAAATCTTAAGCCTCTTTCTCAAAAGCCAAAGAATTCTGATTTTTTTTCCCAAATACACTCAAACTATCACATGCAAGAAGTATTTACACCAACATGTGGTGAAAGAAATAAATTTTAAAGAAGACCCTTTGAGATTTCAGACTTAGATAAGAAAGTTCACACCACTGTGTCACATGTCTGGAGAGCTACTTTGATTTACATGAAATAGAATCTGCATGATCAGGCTGCAAGACAGGAGGGGGGAAATTTAGCTGAACATCTTATTAAAGGATAGACTTTAAGTGTTGATGATATGATGTGTAGTAAAGGAAAAACTGTTAAAAGTGGGTTTGGTACCAATCTTATCCAACTGGTGTATCTACCAAAGGGAACAGAATTTGATAACCTAACGATAGTTCTAGAGAAATAGTCCCAAATATTCTTTGCTAGCTGTACCACATGATCCTGCATCTATATCTTCCCTAGCCCCTATGGAGAAAGTAGGGGAGAAGATGAGAGAGAATATTTCTGCAAATTTCCCATGCAGAATTCTCTGCAAATCACCATATTAAAGGCTCCGGAGAGACTTCAGAAAAAGGGGGAAGCAAGATCTTCCAACTGTACAAACTGTCAAAAGGACACCTCCAAATCTACAGAGGCACGAGCAATGGCAGGTCCTGCTTTCATATTGTTCCCTGGGCGATCTTGCCCTCTATTAAGTACTGCTTGTATGGGGATTATGTTGCTGTAGGCTAGGCCCCTTTTTCTCTGATGACTTGTCTGTAACTGGCAGTTATCAAAATATATTAACAGACTTAAAAATGCACTTGAACCTGATCTTTTTGAAAACCCTTTATAAATATGATTAAATTCAGATCTGGCAGCGTGTGAAGCAGTTGGCGTCTACAGTATCATAAGAGGTGCAGAAAGAGCCATAGCAGCTGGATGTGTGCATTATGCAGCAGGAGAAGGGTTATTACACAGAAGCTGATGTAAAATTTGTGAAGAGGTCAAGGAAAGTGTAGCTTCTAGGAAAGAGGGTTATAGTTTGAGTGTGGCCATGAGACCCATTCAGAGCTGCTGAAAAAGACGACACTGTGAAACAATATTTCACAAAGAGTCTACTTTGTATTGCAAGAAATATATCATCGACAAATTCATGACAGCCTGTACCTATATAATAGGTCATTCAGTCACAGCATTGTAATTAAATCAGAAATGCATTAGAGAAGTGAAGAGGTGCCATTGGGCTGGTATAACATTGGGTATTAAAATAAAAAAGCTGTTATCTGTTAAACTGTAGCATTCATCCAAACTTTTCTGATAGTGTTATGGCAGCTGACAGGTAGCAGACTGTCTACATACATACTCTGAAACATGCCACAGGGCCTGTGGTTTTTGTCGAAAGCTGTAATTTAAATCCATGAGTGCTAGATGTGTGGTGCATATAATATATTTTCATAAACCAAGGCCGTTTGCAGCTGCTAACCACTTAAGGTCTGCCATGGCCACATGGCCTCATATTGGTATTTTGCTAGTGTTACAGCTGTATGAGCAATCTGCATGACTGTTAGAAAGCTGATTATAGCTCAAAGCCTTGCTTACTCATTAGCGCGCCACAGTTTGCCAGATGTGGTGCAAAATTAGATTTCTTCTGAGTTCCATTACCTACTTTCACTTGAGTGGCACAACTTACACGTCTCATTAGAATTATACCACTACTTCTTACTCCATCCTCATGAGTTTATTATACATAAATTCCACTGAAATATAGGTGTCCAAAGGAAGGCTGCATTGAAAGCATTGCTCTGCTCTATTTGCTTTGTATTTTAAAAAATTAGAGGAGTTAAATTATAGGTCTTTTGCTCTTCATTTTCATCACCAATAGTATAACATTTCAGCATTTCAGAAAAAAATTGTTAACCATGTTATTGTGTTATTTAGTTTTCCCCTGGCAAACACACCACTACAGGACAAATCCTAACATTTTGCCTCACCCTTTTTTATCACAAAAGGTCCTGCCCGCAGTTGAATGAAATACTGAATTTCCCTGGCTTGGCCAGAGGGAAATCCAGCAATGCACAAGAGAGACAGTGATAGATAAAAAAATGCAGATACTGCATTTCCTGTATGGACCACCAAAAATACATCATCATGTAAATTAAAAGTAAAATGTTTTCACTTGTTTTCTTTATTAAATTATACATTTAGATGTAGTGTCCAATTTTTTGAAGTGCTGTCTTTTATATCAATATTGGTAGGAATTTTCAAAGACTCTGAGATCATTGGAACAAGCCTTTCATCTGGAAAGGTAATTGGGTTATCAGTTGTAGGGCCATGCTGGTTGGCCTTTTCCAAAAATCAGTCTTCTAGCTGAAAATGATGAGTTTTCTCAATATACTCATTTTTACAAATAGATTTAACTTTACCTGTGAGGTTTAAGGTTTGTATTTTATCATTTTGAAATTAGCAAACTGTCCTTCTGCTTTACCTAATAGGAAACACTAACTTCCAAATTGCAAGTAACAATGAGCTATTTGCTTGTGGGCCTAACTGTGGCACTTTTTTGTAAACATTTGTATAGAAAATGACAGTTCCCTGAATAAGGAGAAGTCTTTAAGAAACTGCAGTTTTGGCTGGGTCAAGTGGTTTTAACTGTCCAACTTCAATCAGTATTTTGGATGTTGTCTGGAAAATCCCTTAGCATTCTGTGATAACTATACAGATATTATTTTACACCAAAAAGAATAATTTTGGTGAATCTGGTAAATAGAATGACTAAAACTGTATATTAAGGTAGAAATTACACAGTGAAGTAAATGGTGATGCTTTGTTATACATTGTTCTGTTTGTATCTGCTCATCCCATCCTTTTCTGCTTCTGTAAATTGCAGTTTTTGCACATTCACTGAACACCAGATCAGTAAATGTATCACTGTTCTACTGTACACAATCTCTTAATAAGCCCCTTTTTGGACTGTGGAGTGAATCCTGGGGACATGGAACTTTTGCCTTGGCTGCAATTGACTTAAGTGGAACCAGGATTTTACCTGTCACATTCCAGCCATTCACTCTGGGTTAGGATTTTATGCACTGTGGGTATCCAATATAAGAACACATTTTAAAGAAGAGATGGAAACACAGAATGGAAATTGTTAGTGAAATATATCAGTTCAGATTCCCAGCTGGTATGAACTAAGGTAGCCTTATTAAATTCAAAGAAGCTATACTGAATGACCATTTGAGGATCTGACTGTACACTGTTTTCAAAGTTATTCCAAGGAAACTAGAATACTACATCAAGGACACAAATACTGCCATTAATATATTATCAAATCATCAGAGCTGTTTAGGACTATACCTGAACTAAACTATGAACAGGAAGAAGCAATGGGGGAAGTGGGAGAGTCATCCACCATGCAGCTCTGGAAGGAGACAAGTGACTTTTGGCTTTTCACTGATGGCAGCAAATTTGCTACTGTCAGTTTGAACTTCCTGATTGACCAGTCAGGCCTGTGAAGACCCACTCAGTGGATCAGGAAGTCAATTGCTAAATACCACTGAAGCAAATGGGGTAGCACTGGCTCTAAGGGAGGCCACTCCCATTCACTCAGCACAGTGGACATGCCAGGAGTAAGGAGGTCGAATGCAGATACACAAGTTATTTTGATTATGGACCGGCCCTCTGAAACCAAATCCAGGCTGAACTGTCAGAACTATTCAGTAACCACTGTTTCTTTACAGATTCATTTGGGGTGCCATAAACTTTCATACCCATTTTATATAATGTTTAAGCAGTATTATTTTTTAAAATTATCTGTAAATAAACCACACATTTTCTGTCAAGTAATCTGGATGAATTCAGATTGTTCTTTTGGGGAAAATAACTTTCTAGTCACTTCTGAGAATTCCTTATTGGTGGTCATCTTTTTAGAACTACTAATGGGGGGGGGGATAAAGTGTTGTATTGGAGGTCTGTCAAAGAGTGCACAGACCAAGACACCAAAGGGTATTTTAATTCTTGACACCTGCTATCTAGCATTTACAGTGCTATGTTTGTAAAAGTTTTCCTACAGTATTTAATCATCTGGGCATTTTAATATCTAACAAACACTGGTAACTGTTGAAAAACTGTGGGTAGCCATTTATTCATTTTAGCTAGAGAAAAACCAGATATGTGAGCATCATTGTGATTAAATTTCATTGTATCTTTAAAATCCTGCATGTACTCAATGTATTTAAATTCAAAATGGTTTTATTTACAATTTGGTATTTATTTCAAGTTTCTTTCTTTTCTTTTCTTTGTTTTTTTTCCAACAGCTCGATCAAGTTATCCGCCAGCGTAGCCTGTCTAGTTTGGAACTGTTCCTCTCATGCGCACAGAAACAATTAAGCACTTTATTAAAGGAAGAACCAGTCACTTCAGATCAAAAGAGAGAAACTGACATTCTAAACAGCAGTGAAAACCCGTGATTCATGTTGCTACAAATTCATATGCTGCAAATTACAACTGTCTCTCTTCTTTTTAAAATGTGGAACTGTATCATTTGTTAAGACTGATCTGAAAAAATGTTTAGTAGAAATTCTCTGCAAGTGATTTCATTTGATTTTTTGTTAATTATTACTGATTTATAGTATTAGAAACAGGAAAATCATTGGCAGACATTCTTAATTTTAAACTATGCACATGCTGTCATCTTTATAGCCTTCAGTGACTTATTACTGGTATCTTCAGCAAATGCAGGGGCAATAGGAACATTGTCTTGTTATGCCTGTTTACAAGATGTCAGCATGTGTCCTGATGCAGTAAAAGGCTATGATTTGGACTCTGATTCAGCAAAGCACTTAAGTGCATAAGTAAGTCTATTCCTATCCCCCTACTACATGGTCAAGTGTCTTGCTGCAGTGGGAGCCTAGAATCTTATTTATCACCATATTTGTTATTTATCATCACTGTCAATACTGCAATCTAAGACTGCTGCTGAGCATTGTTTTTAAATTATATATGAAGATCAGTCTCTAGCAACAGAAGTGAAATTTAAAAAAATATAAAAACTACATCCTTTTTATACCAAAATAAAACAAAAAATCTAGAAGTCCCTTGCATTATGAAAACTACTCTGTGGTATGCATTTATTTCTGTATTTGAAAGATACTGTGATTCACAAAATCACTTTTTTCCATTAAGGTGGGACTTCTGTAATTGACTTCAATTACAGAAATGGATACATTTAAATATTTAGTGTTAATGCTGCACTTCTTCCTGTGGCAGAATTGCACCTGATCCAAATAGAAGCTCCATCTGAGTGAGGAGTACAAGATGGGGGATTGAAACCCTATTTGATGTCAGTGAAATTTGGGTTCTGATCCTGCAGCAGAGAGCGTGGAGATGGGCTTCTGTGCCTGTGCACTACTGATTGTAGAATTGGGGCCTCAGAATCTAGTAAAGAAAAATGAGAATATTGCTCAGATTTATGAATGTAAATAAATGATGAGTGGTATCTCACAACAAGTTTGTGCCTGATGGGCATTTATTTAGTGCAATTTTTATTGTACATAGACATCTTTTTGCCTTTGAAATTCCTTAGTTTGGTTTTCCTAGAAGTGGAGCTTAATGAATAACTGATTTTTTTTTCTGCAGTACCTGAACTAAACAACCCAAAAAGAATTTCATTTTGAGTTCACTTGAAGTGGAAAAATTTTGGTTGCTAAAACATAGAAATCAGGATAGGGGGAAGCAATAGTTTTCATGTTGCGCGAAAGACTTATTTGGCCTCAAATTATTTTTGTTTGGGGGTTGAGGTGGGGTTTTTGTTTCTGTTTTTCATTTTGATTAGGTTTGGGGAGTGTTTTTCCCCATTATTTTTGTTCCTAAATAAATCTAGCTAAATTTCATTTTAGTTCTGTATTTGACATTGATGCAACTGCTGCAGGAATACCATGTCCAGTTCTGGTGCCCACAATTCAAAAAAGAAGTTGATAAATTGGTCAGGGATCAGAGGTGAGGCACCAGAATGATTAAAAGATCAAGAAATCTGCCTCATAGTAGTAGACTCATGGAGCTCAATTTATTTAGCTTAGCAAAAAGATTAAGAAGTTCACTGCACTTGATAAGTACCCTATATTTAATAGTGGGCTCTTCTTTCTGTCCAGGAAAAAAGAAGCTCGATACAGTGACGAGAAGATGAAGCTAGATAAATTCAGACTGGAAATAAGGGGTCCATTTTGACAGTGAGCATAATTAACTATTAAAACTACTTACTAAGAGTCATGATGGATTCTCCATCACTGAAAAATTTTAAACCAAGATTGTATGGTTTTCTAGAAGATATGCTTAAGGAATTATTTTAGATAAATTCTGTGCTTTGTTATACAGGAGGTCAGACTAGATCAGGGGTCCCAAACTTGTAGATCGAGGGCTGCATGTGGCCTCTGAGGTTATTTATTGCAGCCAGCAGTGACATTGTTGCTATCAATATTTGTAATACTGTTGTATGAAGGGATTTCAGTGGCATGGCCCTTGGGCTACTGTAGTCATTCTCATGTGTGATGCGGCCCTTAGTCTAATGTAATAGTCCTCATGCAGCCCTCATGGTGATTTAAGTTTGAGACCCCTGGACTAGATGATCACACTTTTATCTTCTGGTCTTGAATCTATGATTTTCAAGCCAAAGCATCATTCTGAAATTTAATTGAAACATTTTTTTAAATGTTCAATTAAATGTCATTTTTATTTTTCAGCCTAAACTGTTCACTGAATTCATGAGTAGTTTTGGTCAACCTGAAACTGCTTTTTTCAATAAATAGACTATTTATCCAAAAATCTTTCACTCAGTTCTAACTGTAAATGCTTCTTTTTTCATATATAATAGGCTTTCTTATTGCAATAAATAAAACTTTAAATAGTGGTCTGTAAGTAATACAGATCTGGTGAAGGATATTTTTCTGACATGTTAGACAATTTTTTATTAAATTTTTGTGTTTGTTTTACTTTGTATTTAAACCAAAAATTATTTGTCTCCTTTTTAGACATGATGGTCACTTAAACAATAAACTTTGCTGATTTTATTGGTTGATATTACCTATCTGCTGGTTGAAAAGCCATTGCCCAAGCTCATTCCTTGAGATTTGTCTGTCCTTTTTGGTACTGAGTTGCACAGCATAGCAGGTCAAAATAATTCTGGTTAGCTTGGAGAAACAGCCAGAAACAATGGTGTGGATGACACTGTCTCATTCAGTTTTGACTGTCTGCCCACTTTTCTGGCTCAGGTTCACAACACAGAATTTTTTTTAGAGTTTCCAGAAGGACTCAGTAGCGGCCATGGTTGGAGCACTTTTACCACCTGTGCCAGTTCAACAGTTTATAATCTTTTTCTTGCATTTGCCACCCTCTCCCCCAGCACAATAATAATTCATGTATTTGTCAGCTCCGACTTCAATTTCATGGGGCTACATCTTAATACAGGGGTCAGCAACCTTTGTTTGACAAAGATGGTCCCTCTCCCAAAAGATTTACATTCTAATTTGAAACAAGATGCATAAAGTAGGCATAACAAATGGTCCTCACAATTTGAGAACTTTAATAACTCTGTCATAGGTTAGAGGTTTTGTACAAGAGTGAGTGGGTAGGATTTTGTGGCCTACATTGTGCAGGAATTCAGACTAGATGATCATATTGGTTACTTCTGACCTTAGAGTTTATGAGTAGTAGGAGGGAAGAAGGCATGAAGATAACCATAAGAACATCACAATTCCATAGACTGATGTGCACAACTTACATTTATTTCTGATTTTCCCCAACCTAATTTACTGTTAGTGGCATGGATTCTTGTAGGTACTGCAGCAGAGGTGGGTCTTACTGTGGGAGCTCAAAGGGTAGAAGGTAGTAACCTTACTGATTAGTTCCAGGAGGGCACTTACTCCATGCATAAGTAGAATGGAAGAAGGTGATGAAGTATTCATTGGAGAAGCTTACAATGTGGACTTCACTGACATCTGCTATGTACTCTTTCTATCAGTTCTGAACATCATCTGCTGTTGAATCTCAACATCTGAATATTGGGATTATCCCAGACAGCTGCAGGTGCTTTTACCTTTGACAGATTTACTCCCTTTAATCACCCGCTCCAGTCTCCAAGGAAAATTGCTGAATTAATGTCTGTTACTGAAAGTGGTGACAAATGCAAATCAGAATTAAACCACAGTCGTATAAAATTAGATGGATGATTCGGATCACATTCAAAACCCTACATTTTGGAGGACCATGTCAACCTGAAGGAAAAAGGGCACCCAGCATCCAGACTTTGTGGCACACAACAGTGTTAAACCTGTCTCTGCTGTATATTTCATCTCTTCTGTGTAACTGCAGTTGAACAGATTGGTCTATAGTAGTATCTCAGTTTTGTTTTATGCCAGCTCAAGCCCTGGGACATCACAATCCCTTTTTTTGTTCTGGAACACTGAAGAATGGCAAGTTCTGCTTAAATACAAAGTACATTAAAGGCCAATTGGGTGGAACTTTGTCTGCCTCTTTGAAGAAACTGCCGTCATCTTCATACAATGTGCACTTTTCTGGTAAGGCCAAAGCGCTAATATTTTTAATATGATAGATGATTATGTGCAGTAACATTGGTAATCAGTCATGGAAGAAATAGAATGTTAACCGAACTCAACTAAACCCTTCATGCCAGTGACTCTCCAGCTTAAAACATTGATTCATTTATCATTTTAATTGCTAATAAATAATCTGCAATATTCTGTTAGTCTTTAGGTGCCACAGCACTCCTTGTTTATTCTGCTGAACCAAACTAACACGGCTATCCCTTTGGAACTTGCATGTGTTGTAAGGATTAAGAATGTTGTTGTTTAATGAAAACTGGGTAAAAGATCATAAACAGTAATGTTAAACTGCAATATATCTTGTTGGGGTATGCAGAGAGATCAGTGTTGAGCCCGTTTTTTATAGAACACCTTCATTAACAGTCTAAAGAGGGAGTAAACAGGACACTAATGAAATCTTGCATCAGCATGGCGGTGGACTGGATGATACAATTGGTTTTGTTAGTGTTAGCTATTATACTGTGCCCTTAGACTCAGCTAATTTTTGTAGCTCATTTACTTAATGTTTATGTGTACATTGCTGGGGATCCCATTGCAAGTTTCTAGATCAGCTGCTAGCTCTTCCATATAGAAGCCTCAAACAACGAGTCATGTCTGGACAAGACATAATTTCCCACAGGCCTTCTGTGTGCTGTCTCCAACTACAGGAGAAATGAGATAAAGCCTTACTATAGTTCTGCTCAAGCAGTTAAGCATGGCGTTTAGATTCCATCACTGGTTTTTGAAGCAAGACCAGATAGAGACAATCCTAATGGATTTGAAACTTCAGTGTCCTGATTTTTGCTTATTCTTCTGCCCTTTTACACTACCCTGTGTGCCCCCCAGCATTGACTTTGAGCTGCTGACATGAAAACTGCCAACCACTAGTCCACATTGAGATTTAAACACATTGGCTAACACATGCTAAGAAATATACTTTTACTAATGTAGCTGCACCATAAAACTATACAGTGTTCTTAAAGTGGATATAAACAAAATTTAGTCCACTTTAAAGACCTTTATGATGCCAGAGTAATGTAAAGTGGTTTTAGTGTAAATGACATGCAGGCCCTTAAGGCTTTGAAAAGAAAGAGGACAGACAGCAAGGCAGAAATGAAAATTGATCAGAAAGTTGTAGCAACTTCAGCATTCTTTATTTTTTAACCAGGAATTCAGTGTAGTTTATAGTAGTGCTACAGAACAACACAGCCTGTGACACATTTTTGCCTATGTATAACTATAACCCTTAATAATCAGTGCACTTACAGGAACAGATTTAATAATGTTTCTGCTCCTTTGATTAATCCAGGAACATTGTTCTAAGGCTCCAAGAAGCGGGGTCTGATACATTTCTAAAGCTAGACCACAGGTTGCAAGAAAATTGCTAGTATTACTCCTGAATAGAGATTTAAAGCCATATTCAGGCATTGCTTAACTTCATAGAAGTCAATGGAGTTGCATCTGCATGCACCAGGTCTGTGTTTGCCCTTACAGTATGTATGCTTCATTAGCTAAAGGAAGGGATTGTGGTCTGTAGACTTTTATTTGTAGACATTACTTAACCTGTTCATTTGCCATGATGATGCAGTATCTAAAATAAAATAATAAAATGCCCTCACCATTTCACTATTATATGGAGCAAAAGGTCAGTCTTATTTTATGTCATTTGCCACATATGCACATGGTATGTATTTATGATTACAGCATTTCGGTTGGAAGAATCACTAACATTACTTTCTAAAGGCCTACAGCAGTGTCCTGGAAGCACTGACGCTCAGCTGAGGGCACTAGTGACATCATGGTATTTAGCAGCCCACAATGAAGTTGATTAATTTCTTCTCTTGATCCTGTCTGTTCCAGGGTGGGTGTTTTAAACTTCTAAACATCAATTTTCAGAAGAATCATTT
The DNA here is from genome assembly GCA_007922195.1 of Podocnemis expansa. Lineage (NCBI taxonomy): Eukaryota > Metazoa > Chordata > Testudines > Podocnemididae > Podocnemis > Podocnemis expansa. The sequence goes on along the minus strand of ML682017.1, from coordinate 308,113 downwards.
CATGTGATAGATGTGGTATCTGTATTTGTTAATGTCTTACATAATGCCTGTGAAATTATAGTTATTTTAATATGCGTCAGAGATTCATTTTTGTTTACATAGTCTATAATTCTTCACATTTCTGACTAACTATTAAAACCAGCATTTTTCAGATTCTTTCCATTGTCCTTCATGAGAGATCTGATCCATAAAGGAAAGATGAATGAGTAAACACTTGTACTATTCCATTTTTTCCAGTGGTATTTTTAAACAGTTTGACAGTTAACCATAGTAAAAAGGTAAGGGAGAGTTTTATAATGCAGATTTTTCAGCAATCAATTATCAATGAAATGTTTTTCTTTTCTTGTATTCATTCCAAGCTTCCAGAGTAATTCGAATCCCAGGTCAGTGTCTCTGTCTTTTACTAGAGTTATTAAAATATTTCCCCTTCTCCCCATAAATACAAAAGGCCATACTTTTGCACCTACATATAATATAATGGCAGCAAAAGTTCTGAGAAAATGAAAAACAGAATTCATGTTTGCTGATTTAACACTTAGTGAGGTTTCCAAAGTGCCATGTCAATACCAGATAAGGGCATTTGTTAAGTAATTTTAAGACTGGCCTATCCATATGTCTGTCTATATAATTTTCTGTAACGAGTTGTTCTTCTTCGAGTGCTGCTCCTGGCCATTCCTTAGTAGGTGTCTGCACGCCTCGTGCACGCCTATCTCCGTATCCCCAGCTTCGGTATGCGACCCTTCGGAGGCGCAGTTTAGTCCGGGCTCGACCTCCTCGCCTACCCGGGACATTTTAGAGGAGGACTTGATCCTGCCCACAACGCCAGAGGCCTTTGCAGCCGCGCAGGAGCTATCAGTGCAGTCGGCGCCGCCGGCTCCAGCGGCGACACCAGTACCGCGCTCGGCACCGTCCCGGGGGAAACCAACCCCCCTTGTAGCAGGTCGACGTCGAAGCCCGGTGCCGCTTCGTGAGCATCGGCACCGCTCTCCGGTACCGCCAACGGTGGTAGCAGCAGCTGGGGCTCCCCGGTTCCGCTCCCCGGTGTCTCATCGGCACCGTGAGTCACCTCGTCGGCACCCCGACCGCAGCGACGAGGGCCGGCGCCACTCCCCGGTGCAGTCGTCATCGGCACCGCCGTGGTCCCCTCGTTCCGGCTCTTCGTCGAGTTCGGCGGAGGAGTCGGTACCGCATCGACCTCAGAAGACCTCGACGTCGCAGCCTCAGTTGGCGCCGATGGTACCGCCTTTCCACCCTCAGTGGTCGGGTTGGCAGTGGCCATTTTGGACCCCTTGGGCCGTCCAGGGACCGGGTGTGACCTCAGGACCCCTCATTCCCAGTTCGCAGGCTAGGCATCCTCCATCGGCCGCGCTCGGCGCCCCTCCCCCCCTCGGTACCGGGGAGGTGTCGGAGGTGGAGTCCTTGCAGGACGAGCCAGATAGAGAGAGCCTGGCCACTGGAGACCGTAGTGTGGCATCTGGAGCTCCGTTTAAGGATCCAGATCTTGAAGAATCTTCTTCTTTGCCCCCTGATGAGGCGGTGGCGGGAGCCAAGCCGATGGTGATCCCGGATGATGCTAGGGCCCATCAGGAGCTGCTTCGTCGGGTAGCTAGCGGGCTGAATATGCAGGCCGAGGAAATTACAGAGGACGCGGACCCTATGGTGGACATTTTGCTCCCAGAGGCCCCGGGCCGTGTGGCCCTGCCCTTTATCAAGACTGTGCATAACACGACTAAGGCGCTGTGGCACACCCCGGCTTCGATCCCCCCTACGGCCAAGCGCGCCGAACGAAAGTACTTTGTGCCCTCTAAGGGTTATGAACATTTTTATTCATACTCCACTCCCAGCTCTTTAGTTGTGGCGGCGGCAAATGAGCGTGAGAGACAAGGTCACCCGGGGTCAACCCCTAAGTCTAAGGACTATAAAAGACTGGACCTGTTTGGCCGTAAGGTCTATTCTACAGGGGGGCTGCAGCTGAGGATAGCGAATCAGCAGGCTATTCTCAGCCGCTACATCTTTAATGCTTGGTCGGCTATGGAGCGTTTCAGTGACTCTATGGAGCAGGACTCCAGAGCGGCTTTATCGGCATCTATCCAAGAGGGTAAAGTCGTGTCTAAGGCCCTGCTGCAATCAGCCTTAGACGCAGCTGACGCTGCGGCTCGCTCCATGGCCACAGGGGTGACGATGCGGCGTAGCTCATGGCTGCAGGCGTCGGGGCTGCCCTTAGAGGTCCAGACCACGATCCAGGACTTACCTTTTGAAGGACCTGAACTATTTTCGCAACAAACAGACGCCCGTCTGCAGACGTTAAAGGATTCTAGGGCGCTGGTTAAGTCCTTAGGTCTCCACACTCCGGCGAGCCAAAGGAAGCAGTTCAAGCCGCCCCCCCCCTCCCCCGCGGCCCTACTTCCGCCGCCAGGACGACGATAGGCGAAGGGGCAAAGGGCCCCGTCGGCAGGCTGGACGCCACCCCAGCGGGCAAGGATCTTCGCGTCCGCCGGCAGGCAGCAAGAAGACCTTTTGAGGGTCAACACGAGGGCGGTTTATCAAAGGCCAAAGATCCAGAGGCTTCCATATTCAGCAACAGACTGTCCCCTTACGCGCCACGTTGGCGCAAGATCACAAAAGACCGCTGGGTTCTCAGAACGGTTCAGGAGGGCTATTTCCTCCAATTTTCTTCATTACCCCCGCCGGCCCCTCCTATGCTGCGTGGTGCTCTGCGGGACCAGGCCCACCAGCACGCACTGCGGGAGGAGGTGCAGGTTTTACTTCAAAAAGGGGCAGTGGAGGAGGTGCCGCTGCCCTGCAGGGGCAAGGGTTTTTATTCCCGATATTTCCTTGTTCCCAAGGCGAAAGGGGGCCTGCGGCCGATTTTAGATCTGAGGCGGCTCAACCGGTTCCTTCGCAAGATTCGGTTCCGGATGGTGTCCCTCTCATCAATTGTTCCCTCTCTGGATCCGGGCGATTGGTACGCCGCCCTCGATTTGCAGGATGCGTATTTTCATATTGCAATACATCCGCGGCACGGGAAGTTCCTGCGCTTCGTTGTGGGGCGGACGCACCTACAGTTCGCCGTGCTCCCGTTCGGCCTTTCCGCAGCTCCGCGGGTATTCACAAAGTGTCTGGCAGTGGTGGCGGCACATCTCAGGAAACAAGGGGTCACCCTGTTTCAATATCTGGACGACTGGCTGATCGTGGGGAAGTCGCGGCGAGAGGTGGTCTCCCACATAAACCTGACTCAATACGTCTTCGATTGCTTAGGTTTGTTGATAAATGTCCAAAAGTCGACGTTGGTTCCCGCGCAGCGAATAGAGTTTATAGGAGCGGTCCTCGATTCCACGTCTGTAAGGGCGAGCCTCCCGACCAACCGGTTTCAGACTATCAGACAGACGGTGGATGCTCTGGTGAGGTTTCCCAGGGTATCAGCGTGAGAATGCCTTCGCTTACTGGGTCTCATGGCGGCTTGCACTTTTGTAGTCCCTTTCGCCCATTTACGGATGAGACCGCTCCAACTGTGGTTAGCGACGGTGTTCCGCCCGGTGCGGGACACTTTGGACGCTATGCTCACCGTGCCAGCATCGGTGCTGGAGACCCTGCATTGGTGGTCCTGCGAAGCCAATTTATGCTCAGGGGTTCCGTTCAGTCTTCCTCAGCCATCACTGCATTTGACAACGGATGCATCAGATATCGGCTGGGGTGCGCATCTCGGCGACCTCAGAACACAGGGCCTGTGGGGGGTCGCGGACTCCGCACTACATATCAACATAAAGGAGCTCAGAGCAGTCCGGCTCGCATGCGAGGTATTTCGAGAACACCTCCGGGGCCAGACGGTGTCAGTTCGTACCGACAAGACCACTGCAATGTATTATATCAACAAGCAAGGTGGCACACACTCGCCTCTCCTTTGTCAGGAAGCCATGAGGCTCTGGGAGTTTTGTGTTCGCCACAAGATCCAGCCAGTGGCATCGTATATCCCCAGCCTCCAGAACTGCTTAGCAGACAGCCTCAGCCGGAAGTTCATGGCCCACGAGTGGTCGCTTCACCCGGAGGTGGCGGAGTCAATCTTCCAGAGGTGGGGTTATCCCCGTCTAGACCTCTTCGCCTCCATGGTCAACACAAAGTGCCGGAGCTTCTGCTCTTTCCGGGGACGCAGCCCCAGATTGGGGGCGGATGCTTTCGAGATCCACTGGGGGGGAGAGGTCTCCTGTACGCGTTCCCTCCGACACCGTTAGTGGCCAAGGCACTGTGGAAGATAAAGACGGACAAGGCGCAGGTCATCTTGGTCGCTCCAGCGTGGCCCAGGCAGCATTGGTTTTCAACCCTGATGCGGTGGTCCAGCCACAGGCCAATCCGGTTGCCACTCAGACCAGACTTATTGTCCCAGGACAGCGGGAGGCTTCTCCACCCCAACCTGGAGGCCCTACACCTCCACGCGTGGTGCCTTCATGGCTGACGGACAGCGAGCAGATGTGCTCCTCCCCAGTACGGGCCATGTTGTGTGGTAGTAGGAAACCTGCCACGAGAACTCATATGCCGCTAAGTGGCTCAGGTTTGTGCAGTGGGCCTCGGCCAACGGGGAGGATCCAGAGTCGGTCTCGGTTCACCACTTACTAGACTATTTATGGTATTTGAAGTCCAGTGGACTAGCGTTATCGTCCCTGAGGGTCCACCTGGTGGCGATTGCAGCGTTTCGCCGCGGTCCTGGGGGTAGCTTGCTGTTCACGGTGCCTATGGTGAAAAGGTTCCTGGTGGGGCTTTCTAAGCTATACCCGACTATAAAAGCACCCACGGTCCAGTGGGACCTAAATGCGGTACTGGTAAGACTTACTGGACCCCCTTTTGAACCACTGGCGACTTGCTCCCTCCTGTACATGTCATGGAAGGTCGCGTTTTTGGTGGCTATCACGTCAGCCCGGAGAGTGTCCGAGCTGCGAGCGTTGGTGGTGGATCCACCGTATACCCAGTTTTTTAAGGACAAGGTGCAGCTACGCCCGCATCCATCCTTCAGGCCTAAAGTGGTGTCACACTTTCATGTGAACCAGGACATTTCCCTGCCTGTCTTCTACCCGAAGCCCCATGCATCGGAAGAGGAGAGGCGTCTCCACTCCCTGGATGTGCGCAGAGCGCTAGCCTTCTATGTAGAACAGACAAAGCCGTTCCGCAAGACCCCCCAGCTTTTTGTGGCAGTAGCGGACAATAAAAAAGGCCAACCGGTGTCTACTCAGAGGATAGCCTCCTGGATTTCAGCCTGCATCAAAGAGTGCTACAAGCTGGGGGGTAAGCACCTGCCAAGGGTAACAGCTCATTCAACTAGGGCCCAGGCGGCTTCCGCAGCGTTCCTCGCCGGTGTCCCGACTATCGATATATGCAAGGCGGCAACGTGGTCCACCCCGCATACCTTCGCGCAGCATTATGCCATCACCCAGCAAGCGCAGCAGGACGCGGCAGTGTGCAGAGCAGTGCTGCAGTCGGTCTCTCTGTGATGTCTCCCACCTCCAAGGTAAGGCTAGATACTCACCTACTAAGGAATGGCCAGGAGCAGCACTCGAAGAAGAAGAAGAGGTTACTTACCGGTAACCGGTGTTCTTCGAGACGTGTGCTCCTGGCCATTCCAATCCCTCCCACCTCCCCTCAGACATTGGGTAGAAGGAACTGAGGAGGGACGGGTCGGCTGGTGGCTATATAGGCAGTGGTAGTGGCGCCACTCCAGGGGGCGCTACAGCCGACCCTGCGGGTACTCTGGGGGAAAAGTTTCCGGCGTGCCGTGCACGAGGCGTGCAGACACCTACTAAGGAATGGCCAGGAGCACACGTCTCGAAGAACACCGGTTACCGGTAAGTAACCTCTTCTTATCATAGTGAAACTGGTCCCTTTATGGGATGATAGGACCACGCTCACCTGGCCATAATTAATTAGGTGCTTCCCAGTCTGAGAGGACAGAACTAAAGAGAGTTGAGTGATACCTTCATGGACACATGGGCCTTCTAAAACAACTGAAAGTGAGTTCAATCTGGAGTTGGAACTACAGGGAGCAAGCAGCTTGAAGTAGAAAAAGAAAGTCTTAAAGGTAGCTCAGAAAGAGCCTGGGAACCAGGCGCAGTGGATGGGCTGAAAGAAGCCCCAAAGGAAAAAAGAATCTTTTTATTTCTTCAAGACGTGCTACTGCAAAACAAATAATGTCTGTTTGTAACTTAAATGGAAATCTAAGCCACATATCCAGAAAAGACTGGTGTCTTGGAAGCTGAGAAAACTACTGAAGGAAATCTGACACAAGGATTGCTGGCTATACTATTCTTTACCAACAGAAGGTGCTGTGGGACAGCCACACACTGTGGAAGTTGCATAGCACTGTGACATAAGTCTCTATTTTGTGGATATTATTTAATAACTTTTTTTGTCATCTAATTGTGCCCCCAATTAGCATATTTAGACCTTTATAGTGAAATCCAAACTCCAGTAAAATCAATGAAAGTTTTACCACTGACTTAGTGAATCCAGGATTTTATCCCTATGTGCTTAGTACTTGTACCTACAGTTGTACATAATAGGTTTTTTCGTGACCCAAATATATTGAGAAGGGTAAAAGGGAAGAGAGGCTGGAATGACGTGTTTTCAAGATCAAGAGCCTATGATAAGTTCTTTGGAGCAAGGACTGTTGACTAGCATAATCAGGCACCCCACCTGCATGAGACCTCCAGGCAGTACAGCCATATAAAAGTTTCATTAATAATAACGATGAGTATATACTTGCACATTCTCACTGAAATAAGCTTTTGTTCGTTTACTATGCTATAGCTCATGTCATTTCTGTGGCATCCTCTCAAAATCATTGACATCCAAAAGAAGCCCATAATACAAGACATGAGTAACTCCTAGTAGTGAGCATGATGGTAGAAAGTGCATGTAGAAAAATATAAAATATGGCACTTAATTGTATATCTCATCTGATTAACAATCTCACCAGGTGAGAAATTTTGTGATGTTTTCTTATAAATATATCATGTGTTGCCTTTGCACCCCAAAGTGTCCTAATCTGTAAAATCTGTACACAGGTGAACAGTGTCCACAAATAACTTCTAGATCAAACTTGCTTCTCTGTTAAACCACTGTGTTCCCACAGAGTTTGCTGGTGTGACAGAAGTGTAAATGAGAGCAGAAATGCTCTTGTGTGTTCAGTGAATTATTAGGCAGAATGGGTCAAATTGCCTTCAGTGCATGCATCTTCTTGCAGTGGGACTAAATTTGGTTGACTGTCATTGCAGATGTTGGTGTTGGAAGCTTGTCTGGAGGAGTATTGCATGTGATACGTAAAAATATGAAAAAAAGCAAGTAGTCTTGTGGCACTTAAAGAGTAACAGATTTATATATCGCATGAGCTTTTGTGGGAGAAAATCCCATTTCATCAGACTCTTTGAAGCTCTTCAAAGCATCTGACGAAGTGGGATTTTCTCCTGTGAAAGCTCATGCGATATATAAATGTGTTAGTCTTTAAGTTCCACAAGACTACTTGCTTCTTTTGCTTTACTAGACTAACACGGCTGCCCCTTTGGAAATTATAAAAATATTTTCCTGTGATGACGGACATCTTTTTTATAGTTACACGTGACTTAAAAAGTCTTCATCTCCTTGAAAGAGAAATGAATACTGACGTCTGCCAGGTAAAGTGGAAAGTGATCCTGAGATGGTGTCAGAGTTGACATGATAAGCTCATCTCCAGACGAATGAAAATGTGTAATGTCACTGTGTAATTGAAATTCTGTCATCAATAATGACTAATGTGTGATATAGCAGGTGAGACAGTTTACAAAGCACAAATAATCATAGAATTCTCTAGTTACTGTTGTGATGAAGTTAGGCCAGACGGCTACAGAAGAGTAGTCAAGGGAAGATACGTCAGTCCTAGAATGCTAAAAGCCCTGTTTCCAGCAGGCAGAGAAGAGGTAGCAGCAGGGCAGTTAGGACATCTGAGAGTAATCGGTGGCTAACTCAAGCCTAATAAAAACCACACCTCTGCTAGCATCACTGGGAAAAGGGATAGGCATGTCCTAGGAGGCTGATCTCAGCAGCAGCAGCCCACACACCCTCAAACCAGAAGCTAGAGACCCCCCCGCCCGAAGAGTAGTGACAGGAAGGAGGTAAGGCCTAGGACAAGCTGGGGAGAGGAGCTATTCCAGCTCTGCAGGAGCCCAGAAGCCAAGGCCTTGGCTAAAGGAACTGCCCAAAGTTACCCTCAGGGGAGAGAACTCAAGGACTATCAACTCAGACTGTACTCTGGGATGGCGGCCCACAGGCCGGAGCCTATCCCGAGTGTGAGAACAGGAGGGGCCCCCAGGACCAACAAAGGAAGAGGTTGCAGCAGGACAGGGGCAGACCTACCACAGTCCTAGCACACCAGGAGGATGGCCACTCCGTGGCACAAGCTGGGGGTACTTTGGCACAATATTTAGCTTCTAAAGCGCACTAATAATTGCAGCCTGCAGCAACTTTAACTTGCACTCAGTTGGATTACACACACACACACACACACTCTCTCTCTCTCTCTCTTTTCTGGACATTGAGCATGTCTTAAATGGATTATCTCACAGTCTTTTGAAAGACTCAACATGAGTTAGGGGGCTAGCTCAGCAATGTTCCAGCTTAACAAGGACTCAGATCATGGTGGTTTTGTATGTTGAAAATCTACGGCCAAACTTCTATGCCACTGATTTAATACGGCTAGGATTTGTAACTTGATCTTTAAATATACTCAGTCTTCATATAGTAGAGTTATAGTAATCCAGTTTCCAATCTGCTTAGTTTAACAGTTCAAAAATTCAATATTTTAAGTTAAAATGTTTTGTTTAAATGTTAACTCTCTTGATGTGTAGCCACTATTAAAGTAAGTTGGAATCTAGTTTATGAGCTCTCAGTTGGCTCATCCACCGCTCATGTCATAAATGACTTCATTACAGCTGCCTCCTGCACTGGGCTCAGAAACGTCAATTAAGAACTTTAAAATAGATTTCGTAGATTGCTCATGATGAGAACTGATTCTTATTCTGTTGACTTTTCTTTGCTGAGCTGAGCAAAACGGTGCCATTTTTCTTTAAATAAGACAAATTGATTTCTTTCTTCTAAACAGGCTTCTTTTTTATAGCAAAAGTTATCTCTGTCTGTCCATAAACTATGTTGTTGCTCTGCTCTGAAAAATGCCTCTTTAGAAAATGGCTGCAGCTTACCCAGCAGAAATGTTCCTTGCCGACTTTGATGACAAATAGATTTTACTTATTTTTACTCCTACTAGCAGAGCTGAGACATAATGAGCTGGTTATTATTCTGGTTCACCATCAGAATGATTAACAAAGGTCAGCATCACTCTCTCATGTGGGAAAACCCAAAGGAACAGACAGAAGAGTCAGATATCCACACAACAGTCATGTAGTGACTGCTCTCCATTCTTTTGGGAACTCAGGGGTGCTCCTTTCCACCGGTTAGTACGAGTTCTTAGGCTGGTCCAAAACCGTACAGATCCCCAAGGTTCCACATGAAGGCTGGAACAACCATATTGGGAGGCTTTGAGTGGAATCCTAGCCCTCTTCAAATCGTTGTGAGCTTTGTTGTTGACCTCAGTGAAGCTAGGACATCGATGTTTCCAACAACCATCCCTCCTCCTACTATCATGATTGTAATAGAGCTTCCCTGTAATAGCTCTATAGGCCATAGGCTGCCTCAGAAGCTATCTTTTAAGGAAGAGCCCCATCACAAAGGGAGAACCAAAGAGTCAGAGTGGAGCTACTATGCTTCTTACCTCAAACCCCCATTCTGTTTTGTCATCCAACCTCATTTACGCATCATCCTGTTTAAGGATTTCCTGGCATTCCACCACACACGATCCAATCAAAAGTCTTAAGATGTGCCAGGACTTTATTGGAGATGTTTGCACCATGTGTGAAATTCATCCTTTATAATCTAAGACTCTATGTTTTGAGTCATTTCTTTTCATATTTTTTTACCTTGACCTATTAATATTGGATTTTCCATAATATCCTTCTATATGTTGTGTCAAAGTAGCTACTCATATAGCAATCCTATACTGAGGGGAAAGTGCTAGACTGAAAAATTTTTAAATGATCACTTTTTATTTCACTAGTAAAAACAACTGCTTTTTATTTTCCTGTGGGGCTGGGAGGTGGGGTGTGTTTGGAAATGGGTAATAAAACAGGACTTCCTGTGTATTTTTTCATCATGAGGCTACTGTTGCTTCTCACTCTGCATCTTTAAGGAAGAGATTAGTACCTTAAACACTTACAATTGGATGATGTGTTTAGATTATACAAAATAATTATTTCTATCACGCTCAATTTAGGCATATGTTTGGTTTCAAAAACTAGGTTAATTACCTCTGGAGAATGCTAAGCAATTATCAATTAATATCACCAAACAGGAAACTCCAAAACAACCTGTTCAGGGTTCTCAGATGGAAGATGTGAAACAGACTCACTCACATTCATTAATGGAAATTCTTAGGGACAGTTTCTGCTGGGAAAAAATTCAGAGGGGTAGCAGTGTTAGTCTAGTTCAGCAAAACAAACAAGGAGTCCTGTGGGACTTTTAAAGACTGATACATTTTTTATCGCATGAGCATTCGGATTTCTCCCATAAAACTTTATGTGATAAATAGAGCTGTTAGGCTCCTTTTTCCTAGCAAAATGAAAAAGGTGTCCTATGGCCCTTAAAGTCTTTCTCCAATGTTTATAAAGACCTTGCACCACGGGCCTGCTTCCCCCTCTGAGCTGGTCCAACAGCTGGGAGCAGGTTGTAGCCCAAAAGCAAATTCATAGTAGTGAGCATGGCTGAGAGACCAGGAAGACATTATACTTCCCCAGGCTCACCTAAGAAGGTGATGCTTTTTATGATCCCGATAGGCTATGCCTGATGGGCCTGTTCTAGCTCTTAATTAGGAGAAACCTGGCTGTAATTTGAGACCTTCCCAACCTGGCTGTTTTGAGACCCTCTCCCTGAGTATTGCTTCAGTGGGTGTTTCTGATGCTCTGGCATGACCTTTTGGGGTCCTATCTCTGCACCTTAGTTTGATGGTCCTTTGCTCTGATGGCTCCTATGGCATGCAAGTCCATCCTTGTGGGCCTACCCTTACTCAGCTTAAAAAAAAATGACTGGAAACATTTTTTAGGGCCATTCCTTACTGATCTTGATACAGGCCTGTAACCTTCCCCCTGCTCCACCCACACACAGCCCTGTTTTAATGACCTGATCAGCATTTTGTTTAGTTATGTAGCTTATTTCTTCTAAACTCATTCATAAAGTGTCTAGCTGACTTCAGAAGGTGCTGGTGGATGCCCAGCACTCTTGAAATCAGAACATGTCTGTACAAATAGGTGCTTCAATATGAACTTTGATGAATTTTAGACATCCGTGATTGTTTCCATCAGCATATCATCTTTGAATTTCAGCTCCTCTCTCCATAGAATGACTGATCATGCTCCATTTTCCAGCCTGTGCTACGGCAGCTGAACTGGACTTTCGTGGCTATTGCTCCTTCCATCTGCCAGGAGTTGCCATGGTGCCAGGTACAGTGAACAGGGGGACTCTCTCTTGTACCTCGATGCTTTCACAGCTGGCACCAGCCAGCTTGAAGGGAGGGGGGAGAAGGGTGACAACTGAGGGAAGAAGGCAGGGGCATGGGAAGAAGCAGAGACAGTCAGGGGTGCCTCAAGGAGAATGGGATAGTAGAAGAGCATAGCAACATGTATTGGTTATAGGAAAGACAAAGAGGCTTGCTTGGATGTGAAAGGGAGAAGAAGGTGGGGCAGGCAGCAGGTTGGTAGCAGCTCAGAGGCATTTCTCTGGGTTTTAAAAGGATCCAGTGTCAACTGCTCTAGTCTGTGACCTGCCGCTCTCCCCTACTTCATTTCTAATTATCAGGCTCTGCTGTGTATTGCAACTTTTGAACTCAGAGACAATAGAAAAGTCAAACCTCAGGACTCTGTTGGGAAGCTTAGGCCCCATCTTGCATATCACTTTGTGAGGTAGCAACCTGATATTTCTGTTGTACCTGGAAGAGAAGGCTGCCATGGCACTTGGGGTTAAGTCCTCAAACCCTTGTTTCACCAGCACCAATGGCCCTGAGGAGGGGTTTCTTAGAAATGGAGATGTTGACGTCAACCTCTCTCAAAAAAGCACAAGACACATGATAAAATCATCCTCAAAACACTGGCGTGGATCAGTGGCTCATCTGACAGAGAATGGCATAGTGCAGAAAATGAGGGCATCACTAGCTGTCTTTCTGTGTAACTTTGCTATTGACTTTAGTGGAACCAGGATTTGGCACACAGAGAATAAGCAGTTGGATCTGATCTCTGGCCAGTTTTACCTGGGTGTTAGCTTCCAGTGACTGATTTCTGACCTTATCCTGTTGCTAGTGTCTCTGAAATGACTTCTGAAATATGTGACTACAAAGTGAAGCTTGAGATACAAATTTTCCTGTTTAGGAGCTTTAATTTCTTAGTTGATGATTTTTATCATTATTCAGGTGTATGTGTCTTCCTCCCACATGAACTGCACCATGACATAGCTGGGAAACCGAGGGATTTAAAGTGTAAATTTCTACAATCTTCACTAGGAAGTGACTGACTGATATCTCTCTATTCAACATGCAGCCCATGTATCAAGCAGAGCAATGGCCTCTCCCATTAAACAAAGTGTACGAGTCTCACCAGCCCCTGTAACACACAGGCGACCCTTTATGTATCATTCCCACTGCAGCGTTTGGATAATTTGTAGACACAGACCTCTTGAATAGAGAAGTGTTTAAACAGCTCAGACACAGATAAGACAAAAATGTGGAAAACAAGTACTGCATCCAGAGTGTCAAAATATTATTGATGATCCTGTTTATGCAAAGAATCCTTCTCATTAGGAAGTCCAAGCCTTATGCCTTTGTAGTTCTCAACAAAACATGTAAGAAATGTCTAGAGATGATATGACCAAGCAGAGAACAACATATTTGCAGTAACTGGCTTTTTTAAAAGTTGGAAGACTTTGTTAACATGAGATTTCTTATGATTCATAGACTCTAAGATCAGAGGGGAGCAATATGATCATCTAGTCTGACCACCTGCACATTTCGGGCCCCAGAACTTACCTGCCACGGCCATAATAGACCTGTTAGCAGAGCAATTGGCATTTTGGTTCAATAGAGAAGTTCTGTCTTGCTGTTTCTTTAGACTAAGTAGGCTGTAGATATGCTTGCTAATCCAATAACTAACAAAGGTTAAACACCCAATGCACATAAATAACTCAACACTTGATAACATGGTGAGTAGTTTATTAGGTTGGTGTGTTATGGCAGGCCTCAGCAAATGTGCCACACACTGAGGTGCTTGCTCAAAAAAGTGCCTAGATGTGTGGCACTGAAATACCCCACTCTCTCCACCTGCTGTCAGCTAACTGCCACCACTTCTTTCAGCTGCTGTGTGAAGCGAAGAGGGCCCCTGCCACCAAGAAACTGTGGAGCCACTGCCTTTTTTGGTGGTGCTATAGAGTGTGAGAGGCTCTGACCGCTGGAAAAAAAAGTCAATGCCCGAGGTGCTTGCAACAGGAGGGGTGACGGGGGAGTGTACCACCCACTCTTTTTTTTCGGCACTGGGGGCATTTGCCTCCCTGACTGCCATGGCACAGCTAGGCACCATGGACAAAATCTAGAGAGTCTAGTTCTATTCACAGAGGAATATGAATATACACAATAACCTACCTTGATGCGCAGAGCGAGAAATTGTTTTTAAAAAGTCTATTTTTGGCCAAATTCTCCTTTTTTTCCACCAGTCCTTTCCCCTCTCTTACACCCTTTGCCTCATCCTGTTTCCTCTCTACAAGCCAGCAGGGCTGTTCTTCCCAAAAGAGCTGTAACATACTTGTGTTTACAAAGGAGCAAATCTGATTTACTAATCCACTCTTGTAATTAAGGTAGTTTTTAGTTTGAGTAAAGTAACCACAATTTGGTCAAAAAACTGACAAGAATTACACAGAGAACAACATGCAAAGAAGAAAACTCTTTTGAAATAGGATAGGCATTCCCCTCCTCCTACTGTCTTTAATATTATTTTGCCTTTCAAAAATTTCACAAACCCATTTTCACTGCTTTTGTTTCACATATTTCTTCTGTGTCAGTGGAAGGGTGTGGGACACTGAGGCAACATTTTGATGACTAGCAAAATTCAAGGAACCAACCAGCACAGAGTGATCAGAGTAGAAAGATTTGCATACTCACAGTATTGTTACATAGGCATAACACTTAACTTGCATAGAATTAGATGCTACCTCCAGAGTGCTGTGTTTTCTTGGGCTGATGGCCATTTTTAGCCAATCAGAATACAGGGATTCACAGACTGCAGAGCCAGCAATACCTAACTTAGTGAGTATGTAAAACAGGATCCTACAATCAACAAAGATCTGTGCAGAAACAAATGAAAAGGAGAAAAACATCTGTGCAGTTATGCATCAGTATCTATGCAACAATTCTGCACTCTGATTGGCTGAAATAATCCATTTCAGTATAATTAAGGAGTGATGTTCAGTGAAATCATGAAACAAAACAGAGTTTTGCCAACAAAGGAGACTGTTTACTCCAAGACCCAGACCATTATTCCTAATTGTAAAATAAAATACAACTTACCAAACTAAAAAATAAAAACGCAACATTTTTCTTGCTTTTTGAGAATCTGAAAGCTCAACTTTTCTTTCAGATTTTCTCTTGAGCAAGTGGCATTGCAGGGAAACCATAAAGGGTGAAATTCTCCACAGTGCTACAAGTGGCAGGCTCAGTGTTTTGGACACCCTCAATATATTCCAGTGTGAACACAAAGGAGACTGCACACTATGAGACCAACCCATTTGGAAAAGTCAAAAATACTGTGATTCACAAAACACGTCTCTCGGTTAAGGGACAATTCTTCACAAGAAACTAGCAGTCAGATGAGACCATTGATGATGTGTTTACAGATGTGTGATAAAAATAAGTCACGTGAATTTGAACAACTATCAGATGGACTCCTTACAGATTCAATCATTTGTGTGTGAAATAATTGGTAACCAAGGCAAAAACACGGTTATTCCCTGAAATGGGCTTGGCTTTGCGAAGGGCAGTACATATTAGCAAGGGTAGTGAAAACTGGGCATCCCAAATAAAAGTGTTGTCATGTAGTGAAATAGATGAAGTGTATCCCTTTAAAAATGTGCACCTAGGCATGATAATAGAATACCAAACAACTGGTGAAGTCCAATTTTGTTTCCAGTAGAAATGGGTAGACGATGCAATAGGTATCCAGCCCCAGAGATGCACGGTCATGCTTTCAATGAAAGCAATCATACTTCATTTGTATTTCTGTCATGGCAAATTGCAAAGTAGTACATTTAATGATCGTGTAGGTGGAGGACCAAACTCACTGCTAGTGGTACAGAAACAAAGCGACTTTCCAGACAGATACTGGAGCTGTGTGTAATGTAATCACTGCAAATGCATACAAATTGATTAGAGACCCTCTACCATTGAAATTAGAGTTACAATGCCTGAGCACAGCTCAGTGGCTACTGATCGCACTTATGTGGGCTGGGCCAGAAAATTAATTCCAGTTTCTCTAGCACTCCTTTTAGCCATAATTTTGCTACAGTCAGCAGGAGCTGGAAGTAGCTTGTGTCCACACTGCAGACCTTACAGCACCACAGCTGTTCCTTTTTCTGCTGCAACAATGTAAAGCCTCCTGTGTAGCCGCTCTGTGCTGACAGGAGTGAGCTCTCCTGCCAGCACAGGTAAACCATGCCCCCAGTGAGCAGAAGTATCTGTGTGGGTGGTAGATTCTCTCCCATCAACATACTGCTGTCCCCACCGGTGCTTTTCTCGGTGAAACTTACGTTGGTCAGGGGTGTGTTTCTTTCATATCCTGATAGACAAAAGTCTTATCAACACAAGCTTAAATAAATGAAGAGAATTTGTTGTTTAGAAAAGGAAAGAGTGGAACCAATTGAGGAAGGAATGAATTTAATAAGGAGGAAGTGGGGCTAGCCCAGGGACGACTTTGGTGGAGTCACTCTACTCTGTGGAGGCATTGCCTCCTGGCAGTTCTGAGCAGTAGCTTGGTCAGGTTGATGCCTTGTCCAGCGTTTATGGCCTGCAAGTCTCCCCTGCAGTCTCTCTCTCTCACGCCAGGAACCACAGCATCCTCTCCGTGACTCAGGTTTCCCCTTCTGGAGGGAATGCATCTCCAGCAGTCTCAGGAAGTCTTCTGCTTTCCACAGTGCCACTCCCATAATGACTGAAAGGGGAACTCCAGCCCAGCCTGTATTCTGGGTCTAGCTCAGGGATGCCACACATAACAACCAAGGTCTGTTCCACTCAGTACCTTGCTGCCTTTCCGTAAGCAGCTTCCGTATCTCCTGGTCGTCCCCACTCCTCTGGGTTTGCCAGTCTCTGCAGTGCCTCCACCCTGGGAGTAATTTTAGGTAACTCAGTTCTGCAGCTACCTAAACATTCCTTCTCCAAGCGGGTGACTGCTGGCTTCTTCCCTGCAGCCCCAATTGCTTCCAGTTTTCTGTCTTTTGTGGAAGCCTGTCAGTCCCTTGCAGGAGATCTTCTCTCTAATTACCTATCTCCAACATAAAGCTATCCTGTTTGTGCTGTATTTAGTTGATTGGGCCCTCCTGGCCTAATACAGCTCTCACAGGGCCAGTATAGGGAACACACACCATCCTTCAGAGATGCCCAACAGTGCCAGAACAGGGGCAATAGCAGCAGTGGGTGCACTGGGTAATACTGACATAGGTGTTCAACTATCTAAATTGTAAGCTTAGCATCAATTCTCAGATGGAGAGACAAAACAGCAGAATGGTGGGACAAGAGAGACTACCTTTGGCAATGGGTACAGTGGAAGACGGTGAAAATGGCGTACGAGCCATGGTAAAATAAGAAAAAGTGGTTGAATAGAGATAACAGAAAGAGAAAGGAGTGGGAACATGGAATACTGAAAGAAAACAAAATGGTGGTCATGGTCAGTCAGCGGGAATTCTGACGCAGATCAAAAAGAGAACAGACATAGGTGTCACTCAAATGATCACTCTAAAAAAGAGGGAACAAAGAGCCCAAAAATAGGATTTCTGTATGTAACAGTTACGTCCACCAAAAGAAAATGCTTCTATTTTATTGAACTTGAAGAGAGAAGTTCTTCAAAAAAGATTGAAAAGGAATTGATTTCCCAGGCTTTTTGTAATGATTCCATGAGGATCTAAATGTGTCTCTCACATCTTTAATATTAATTTGCTATTAGAAGTTGGCTGAGGAGATCAAGTTTGATTCTATGTTCATCCAGTTTCACTGAGAACTTTTTGGCTCAAAGCTGAAAACTGAAAACTTTTAGGTTGAAAATATTTAATTTTTTGGTTTGTTTTTGTCAAGTAGTTGAAATTTTCCATGGAAAATCATATTTCCTGACCAGCTTTTATTCTGGCCCAAATGAAATTTAAAATTCTAATTCAGAATTGACAGGATCATAACTCACAAGCTCCTTTCATGGCATTGTGACCCAGCTATGACTGCTGTATTTTTGCTATCCATAATTGCCTCTTGTTTCGAAGCGCTCTCATAAGCAGTACGGTGGAGGTATATTTGGATTAGGGGATGAGACTCAAAATTGTTATTTTCCTCCTTCGCATCTACTCAAAACCTACTTTTTTTAATTCTGTAAGATTTCTGGCTTCGGTTTTGATTGGTATCTGTGTAAAATTAAAAGCCACTCCATTTTGCCTCACCATTTTATAACGTGATGTCCCTTTGGGGTTGTGGTGGTGAAGAAGTTAGAGTCCTTATGTATTCTCTTCAACAAAGGTTATAATTTTATTTTTATGTTCTTCTGAATTCAGTTTTTGCATCTGTTTCTGGTCACTGTCAGAGACAGGATATTGGACTAGACAGATGTTGGGTCTGATCCAGTATGGCAATTCTAATGTTCCTCAGTATGTACTGCTGGCTTCTTTTCCCTTTTTTAGATTGCCATAGTGTAATCTTCTAAACTATAAATATTATTGACTGACTCTAATCCAGTCTCACAACTACTCACAAGGTACCCAACATGTTTAATGACAGGAAGTGCATGTATATTTGAATCAGAGACATTATAACATTCAGCTAACCATGCAATGTAACTAGGCGACTATGCTGTCTAATACAGGGGAATTAGGAGTTCTGGGAACCTGAGGTTTTGTTCCTGAGTCACTCTGCCAGTAAATCAACATGTGACTGTAGAACCATTCTGTGACTTAGTTTACCTATCTGTAAAAAGTCCATACATTATCCACTGTACCTCAGAAGAGTATTTTGAGGCTGAAATGATGATTTGAGAACACACTGTGGTGCTTACTCAGTTGAATATTATTGATAAGCAGCATTTCCAGGCTGTCTGCCAGGGAAGTAAATAAAATAGGTTTTTTAAGGCTGCCACCCAGATGAATAGTATGCTTCTAACACACCTCTTTCTCTGCCATCTGTTTGAGCTTATTCATAGTCATGTCAATTGAGTGTGGAGTGAAATAACCTGATAATGAGTATCATTAAGACAGATATAAATACATAAACCTTTTTAGAAAACATTTTTCCCCCAGTCAAAATTTCGGGGGAGGAAGGGGTGTATATATATATATATATATATATATATATATATATATATATTTCTTTTTGGTACACTGTATGTGGCATGTAATGAGTAAATGTTAGCTTTGTGTCTTTTTTTTTTTTTTTTTTTTGCCATTAGGAGTTACGCACCATGGTGAAGTATAAACAACAGGTGACCATTTATGCATGGCAAAAGGAGGCTTCATGAATTACAGGAAAACAGTAAATTATGTGGAAAATCACATTTCATACTCTGGTAGGGATATAATCACTATAGAAGAAATACTGACTACAATGCAGTGATTATTTTTCATGAACAGATCGGGTGTTGTGAGTGCTGGGATAGTATTGTAAAGAGTTACAACAAAGCCCTCTAATATTTTTCAGGAGAAAGAACACTTGAACTGTGGGCTCCAGTGTGGCTCATTGAAGTGAATACCAAGTGCATAAACACAGAACTGGCAAGTGTACGGGAGGTCAAACCCCAAAGAGCACCTTGTTTGTGAGTAGCAGCCGCCGCAAAAGATGGGAAAGGAGGTAGTATGTGGTTTGGTGCGGGTGGTTTGTAATGGAGGAAATAACTATTTGCATCATGCTAGGCTGGTAGCAAGCAATGCAACGCATCTGTGCTGTAGCAATCACTCTTTCGTGGTGCAAAGTAAAGAGCATTTTTTTAGATAATCATAGAAAGCAGCAGGTGTCATTGGGGCTGACATTGTGCACATACCTACATGCTGCCTGCTTACCCTCCTCTGCCCTGGAGCCTGCTGGGACAAGCAGCTTTACAATCAGATCTCTGTGGGTGGAACCTTACATCCACATGGAGTCCCGTTGACTTCAGTAGGCCTCCAGGGTTTGCCCACTGCAGATATGACCACAGGCTTGGGGAGCTAGCACTTTTAGGGAGCAGGCAAGTGTCTTTTCTTTCATTTTCAAGACACAGCTTTCAGACACAATTGGAGCTTGTTTGTGCTGCTGTCAAATTTGAGTCTACATTGCCCAGCACTTCTGCAGATCCAATAGCTCTGTATTTGTATGTATAATTTCTAGTTCAAAATAGCACTTGAAACCATTCAGTTGAGGAAGATTATGGCACTTCTCAAGTGGTTAAATTCACTTGGCTTGAACATTTTCCTGGTTGGAACATGAAATGAGACATGGAGATCACCAAGAAAAGTACCTCCTACCTGGTGTGTCTTGGTACCCAGTTAGGTCTCAGGAGCATTGTTAAGAATTTCAGTTGGTGACATAATACAATGGAGCTCATGGTTCAGAACATCTCGTCCTGATCACTTATGAAATATAAATGTTCCAGTGGCTGGGACTATAACAACACTAATCTATTAGTATGTAGAATGGAATGGATTGAGAATATGGAAATTTTGAGTCTTGTCAGCTAGCATGAAGTGAGATGCTGAAATTGAATGATTTGATTTTTACTAAGAAGTTCAAGAGAAATCTCTGCAAAAAAAAAAAAAAACACTAGACTTGGGGAAACCAAGTGGGTTGGACTAGATGGCCTCCTGAGGTTTCTTCCAACCCTAATCATCTATGAGTCTGTAAGGCAGTAGTAAAATATTTACGTGCATGTGTCCAAGCATGCACAAAAGTAGGAGTGATTGTGAGAAAGCTGCATATCGATATATTCTCTGATGAAGCACACAAAGAACTGATTTCTCACTGTCTCACCTTCTGGTAAGTCATCTACAACTGTGCAAAGTGGATATAAAATGCTAATTCCAGTGTGACTACGCCAAAAGCAAGGCAGTGGAGAATCAGGCCATGGTGGATATAACATACACTCCTTTTTGCTGGGAGCCAGTGATGGGAAGAGGAAAGATGAGGGAAAATTTATACTAGATAGGATGAGTGCAGACTGCAAAAAATGTCTTTTATGTTAGTGGTGCCATCTGCTATGTCATGTCAGTTTGGAGGAAAAGGACCTGAGATGCCCATTTGCCCCCATTTTGCCTTTTTTATTCATTATCATCATTCATCAGATGTTGTGTCACATGTAACATTTTCCATCCCTTTTTGGCCATGTGGTCTGGTACTGCTCAACAGCAGCAACCTGTTGATTCTGGACCACTGACTACTACTGGCTGGCAGACTAGTAGTAGGTGACTTAACTGTGGCAGACAGACAGAATTGTTTCCAATGTACACCTAAGGAGGCCCTCAGCAAAGCAAACATTGATTTTGGAGGGGTGGGGGTTTTTTTCTACCTACCTGCTGCCAGAAAGCTGTAAATAAGATCCCTATATTTTTTTCCATTTTAATAGTAACCCATATTGAAGCTCAGAGACCTTGCTGAATATTGCTGGAGGACCGTATGCTCCTAAATAAAAATAAAACCAGGTCCATATCAGTTGTTATGGATGACATAAAATGAGCTAAGGCTTTGGAGGCAAAGCTGAAATCTGTGGGTGGCCTCTTACTGCTGGTTCACAGGGTTCATCCTGCCTTGATGGGCTAGCTCCCAGTATTATAAATCTTATAGATGTGATTTTCTTCCTCAAGTAACTTGTTTGCTTTATTTATTTGGAAAATTTCAGTAATAGCACTCTCTACACCCTCTGCTGTTGAACTTACCATAAGTGAGGCTTGTTCAAGAATGTTTAGTCTTCACAGTGTGTGGTTTCTTTTAGTGACTTCTGAACCACATTCTGAAGAGAGACGTGCTGGTACTGAAGTATGGTAAATACCCTTCTGGATAAGCGCTGATATCTCAGAAATAACCCTCTTCCCTAAGACAAAGACAAACCAAATTGTTGAAGTGCCCTCTTTCCTATAAACTGACTGACAGGCAATCACTCAGTGCAGGCATGCACACTCTCTTTCTTTCTCCCTCTAAAGATCATGGGGCTGGTTTAGAACAGAGAAACTATTTTTAGAATAATCAGGCGGCTTATTCACAGTATTTTTTATATTTAAACCAAAAAAAATATATATATGTTCTTGGTGGACTGAAAAAAAAAAATCAATGTTACTGGGGAAAAACTGTGCTTGCAAATAAATGAGACAAACACATCTAGGAAAGCAATGGCTCTTCCCTGTAAAAACAGAAAAATAGCAAAGTGAACTAGACATATATTCAAAGGTGGCTGCCTGTGAATGACTCTCGGAAGTCAACTCTGCTCTGTCCTATATAGCAATAACTAAGGGATTTCTTGGGCAGTAGTTAAGAGAAATGCCCAAAGGTGTCTGTTTAGAACTTTTTCCTTTATGTGACTTTATTTACAGTGTGATCTAGATGTCCATAACTGTGGTTACTCTATAGCTAAATATTGCTGTGGTTGTTACTGGAACAATGTTGCAAAATGTATACTCTATACAGGTGTCCCGAGAGAGACTTACTGCTCATGTCTTTAATTTTTAAGAAGAAATCATTGTTACTATGTTTTTCTTCCTACCTAGTGATTCTCAGAATCAATATGGCTGTTGAACCAATCTAAATTGTCAGTGTTTATTTTTTCACTGTGCACTCGGGGCCTTAATCAAAAGTTATGCCTACACCGATGGTGGCAAAATTGCCACCATCAGTGCACTCTTTGGGGTGCAATTGAGTAGTCTGACAAGACTGCTCAGTCGCTCTGGAGTTTGCAATAATAACTCCAGCACTGGAAGTGGCATAGTGCTAAGGGAACCGGATGGCATTCCCATTTACATTAGTGCAGTGTGTAGGGGGAGGTAAGTGGGCATTATTAAGGTGATGGGAGATACATAAGTATTTTGCCTTGCATGTCTCCTGTCAACAGCCACTGGAAGGTGTGGTAAGTGTAGACTAAGGCAAAGACCATCGAATTGGATGCAGAAACTGTCATTAGCATCAGTGGGCTTTGGATAAGACCTAAACTTGCTTTAACATCCTCTGCTTCATAAGCGTTCTAATATTTTGTTTGTTATGAATGACCGTAAGGGAATGCATATGGCTAGGTGCACCACCAGTCTCTCTTCAGACTGATTCCACTTTCCAAATGAAGCTGTAGTCTCTCTGAGAATATTGGACAGCAGAGTCTCAAGGGAGCGGAAAAACATCCAAAAAATATTTCATGGGATTAGGCCCATGAAAGCTCATGTGTTGTTAGTCTTTAAAAGTGCCACAGGACCAATATTCCCTCTAATTTTTCATTGGCTGTGTGTGAAAAAAAATTCTTTGTGTGCATAAAAAGTATTCTTTGTGTGCTCTAATATTAGCACTGCTGAATTTTTTTGTGCAGGCTTTATTTTGTTGTGTGCGCAGGTTTCATAAGCTGTGTGCCCCTCCACACGTGCACACCTTAGAGGGAACAGTGCACAGGACTCCTTGTTTGTTTTGCTGAAATAGATTAGCACAGTCACCCCCCTGAAAAAAATATTTTGACTCACTCTTATTTCAGTTAATAAAATCTATGAATCTAATCTAAGTTCAGAAGGGACCATTAGGTCATTGAATTTGATCTTCTGTATAAAACAGGACATTGCATTTCACACAATTATCCTGTATTGTGCCCAGTGAGTTATGATCAACTAACACGTATCTTCTAGAAAGGCATTGAGTCTTGATTTGAACACTCAGATATGGAAAATCACCACTTTCTTTGGTGGTTTGTTCCGTGACCACTGTTGACCTTACTGTTTTTGTAATTTGAATTTGTCTGGCTTTGTCTTCTAGGAATGGGTTCTTGGCATTTTCTTAAGCTCTTGGCTCATTTTTGAGACTTTTTAACTAGATGGCCATGATCTTTTCCAATAATGCAACTTTCATAGCATATTTTTACTGACTACTCTTTTGACCAAAATGATTGCAAAGTGATGCCAAAATAAAACATGGATGATCTAAAAGATAAAAGACCATGGATAAATCTAAAAATACAAAGACCTGGACGAAGGGTCAGAACTGAGAACCGGGGGAGGACATAGGACATTGCAGAATGGACAAAAGAGAGAGGCGAGCAGGACTATAGAGAGCAAATCTAATAAAACATTTTAGATTTTTGTACACTAATGCAAGGAATATGGAAAATAAATAGCAAGAACTAGAAATACTAGTGAGTAATCATAAATATGAAATAAATGGCATCACAGACATTTGTAGGATAATTCTTCTGACTGCACTATAGATAGAGAAGGGTGCAACTTGTTCAGGAATGACAGACAGGAAAAAAAGAGGAGGTATTGCCTTTTATGTCAAAGGTGTATACAGTTGCAGTGTTATTGAAGTGACAGTGGGTGGCAAACCTGTTGAGAGTGACCGGGTAAGGATAAAAGGAGTTAAAAACCAAGGATGATGATGTGATGGGATCTATTATAGATTGCATAACCAGGGAGAAGAGGTGGATAAGACTTTTTTTATAAACAACTAACAAAGTCATCCAAAATACAGAACTTAGTAGTGATGGGGGAATGCAATTAGCCAGTTAACAGGAAAATCTGGGGCACAGATTATCCAACTGTTAGGAAAGCAAGGCACAGGATATCCAAAAAGAAAAAGAATTGGCATTCACTGAAAACAACTTTTTATTACAGAAGATTGAGAAAATAACTAGGTGAGACGCTAGTCTGGATTTTATTTTGATAAACAGGAAAGAGCTTGTTGAGAATCAGGGTGGAAAGCATCTTGAATGAAATTGATCATGAAATAATAAGAGTTCATGATTGTGAAGAATAGTAGATTGTTGTATTGCATTCAGGCAGTACATTTTTGAAGGCAGTCAACAAACAAGTGGAAAAGGGTGATCCAGTGAATATAGTGTACTTGGACTTCCTGAATGCTTTTAGCAAGGTCCTTCACCAAAGGTTCTTAAGCAAAACAAGCAAGTGTGGAATAAGAGAAAAGTCCTCTTATGGATCATTAATTGATTAAAACATAGGAAACAAAGGGTAAGAATAAATGGTCAGGTTTTGGCATGGAGAGGAGGAAACAGCAGAGATCACTCAAGGATCTATAGTGGAACTAATGCTGTTCAACATATTCATAAATGAATTGGAAAAAGTGGTAAACATTGAGGTAGCAAAGTCTGGAAATGTTATAAAATAATGTAAGAAAGTTAAGTCCAAAATATCTCATATAATTAGTTAAATGAGCAGCAAAATGACAGATGAAATTCAGTGTTCATCAGTGTAAAGTAATGCACACTGAGAAACATAATCTCCACTATACATAATAATTTAAACCCCATCATACAAATTGATGGGATCTAAATCAGCTGACACCACTCAAGAAAGATGTTGGAGTCATTGTGGATAGTTCTCCAAACCATGCACTAAGGCTATGTTTACACTAGGAAAAGTTGATTCAGATTTGTTTATTTGAACTAGTAATTTCAAGTTTAGTTTGAACTACACTCAAATTTATTAGTTTGAATTAACAAAGTGGACTAATTCACCTTAATGTTAAGTTGAACTAGTCCACTTTGTTAATTCAGACTAACTGCCCTTAATTTGAATTTATTAAATTCAAACTAAGGATTAATCTTAACCTACACTGTCCTTAGGTCAAACTAAGGATCAAACTAAGGGTGTAGTTCTAACTAACCAGCAGGTCTTACTAATTCAAACTAAATTTTCATTAGTTTGAATTAAGGAATTCCTTAATTTGAACTAATGAAAGCCTCATGTAGACAGGTAATAAGTTAGTTCAAATTAAGCCTCCTTAATTCAAACTAACATGCAAGTGTAGACGTACCCTAAATGTGCAGAGGCAAGTAAAAAAAAAAAAAAAGAAAAAAGAAAAAAAGCTGGCAGAATGAATGGTAGGAACCATAGAGAAAGGGATAGAAGATAAGACGGAAAAGATCATAATACCACTGTATACAGCCATGACACCTCACATGGTGAATACTGAGTGAAATTCTGATCACTTATCTTAAAAACAAACAAAAAACAAAAAGAATTGGAAAAAGTATAGAGTAGGAAAAAAATTATTAGGGGTATAGAACAGCCTCCCTATAAGGAGCAATTAAAAATAGTGGGGAAAAAATGACTGAGGGGATACTTGATAGAGGTTTATAAAAGCATGAATGGTACAGGGAAAGTGAATAACAAAGCATTATTAACCCAATTGGGGTCACTCAAATATTAATAGGAAGAAAGTTTAAAACAAACAAAAGGAAGTATTACTTCAAACAATGTACAATCAACCTGTGGGGCCTGTTGCCAGGGAATGTTCTGATGGCCAACAGTAAAATTGGGTTAAAAAAAAAAAACTAGGTAAACTCATAGAGGGTAGGTTTACTATCCGCTATTAGCCAAGATGGTTAGGGATGCAACATGCATGTCCTGGTGGCCCTAAGCTACTGACTGCCAGATGATGGGATGGATCACTAGATAAATTCCTTGTTCTGTTCAGTCCCTCTGAAACACCTGGCACTGGCCACTGTCATAAGATGGGACCCTGATCTAGATGGACCATTGCTCTGGCCCAGTGCTGCCATTTTTATGTTCTTATGTGCAATGGGAGGTCTGTGTGTGACAACCTGGCATATGAATGCTTCATGTGGTTAGAAATGGTACAAATGAAGAGGTGTTCCTTATGGAAGGATTGCTGAGTTTGGTGAGATGATGACCCCGAAGAGGGCGACTTTTATTGTCTGCCCAAGAATTCCACAGATTATAATCAAGTGTTTATTTGAGGATGGGTCACTGGCAATCAACTTTGCTGTATACTCAGTGCAATACGGACCAAAGGGGGTTAGAAGGAAAGTGGTGTAGCCATACTGTGTACATTCAGTCTGTAGCTTTAGAGAATTCCACAATTAGATTTGATACATTAGTATTTGTTTGGTATGTAAGTCCTGGGGTAACATTAAGATGGTATTAGTGCTGGGATACTGCCACAAAATCCCTGTCTGAGTTCCTGAAGTTAATTCCTGACATGACATTGGAATCATTTAGGCCAATAATGCTCTGTGATCTCACCTAGATGATAATTCTTTGGGGTCAGCTCCACATTGCATAGCCACCATCGGTCATTTTAAGGTTCAAGTCATATGGGTACTCAAGTGCTGGATCTGGTATATTGGTTAGGATCAGAGATTGAAGAGTTGTATTTTATATCCCTGTCGGGAATCAGTCATTGCCTTCTGTGGTTTGAGGCTGAATCCATAGCTTTCTGTTGGGGTGTGGAACCAGTTTTGGTGACTTACTCTCAGAGGTTAATTGAGGGCTCTGAGGGAAAATATTACATTGCCGACAACAATTAACAGAATGGTCTAAGTGGGACTTTATAGCTGTGGTTACCAAAATTTTCTCTGCTGTGGCACACCTTGCTACCTTTAATTAATTTCAGGCACACCAAAATATACTTTCCAAATGAACTCATGAATATTCATGAGCTAATGAGCCAATCCAGAGCCCTTTGAGTATTTTTTCAAAAAATGTTGTGCCACACCTGTGTGCCATGACACACTGATTGGGAAACACTGCTTTATAGTGCTCTTCTGAGCTGTGTTATTGCTAGTGTGGTTCCAAAGCATCTTTGTCCCAAGATTTCTCCTTGCAGAAAGTCACCTTGGTTTCCATATTATCTTGATTTTTTTACAGTCGCAAATTCTCATAAGCAAACTAGGGAGATGTGGTATAGACAAAATAACTATAAAGTGAGTGTATGATAGTTGGAAATACTATACTCAAAGAGTATTTAACAGTAGATCACTGGGAGGGCATCTCTAGTGGCATGTGTCAGGGATCAGGAGTGGATGTGATACTATTAACTTATTTTCATGAATGAGTTGGCTAATGGAATGGAGAGTATGCTTATAAAATTTTCAGATGACATCATACTGGGTGGGGTTGCCATCAGTCTGGAGGACAAGATTAGAATTCAAAATGTCTCTGACAAACTGGATAATTGGTCTGAAAACAGGGTGATGAAATTCAGTAAAGACTAATTCAAAGTACTACACTTTGGAAGGAAAAATCAATTGCATGACTACAAAATGGGGAATAGCTGGCTAGGCCAGTGAAAGTCAGATTGTGGCTTTTGTGGCTCTTTGCAGCACATGGTATTACACCATTGTGTGATTTAGTTGTTAACCAATCTAAATTACTAACCAGTTAGGATGCTTTTACTATGTTATTACCCAACTGTAGTTGATAAAATAATAATACTTGGTCAGTCATTTGACTGTAATAATTATATATAAAACCAAATATTTTTGTCATACTGTTTAAATATATGTCTCTATAGTACTGTGGTAAATGAAAAAATGAATCTGCACTGCTGTGGCTCTTTTAAGTAACGATGATCAGTAATTCTTGACTTCTCAACTACTGACCTTTGAGTGTCACAGAACTAGACTGAAAAGGATCTGGAGACTATAGTGCTTCACAAATTTAACATGAGTCAACAATGAAATGCAATTGTGAAAAAGGACCAGTCTACGCTGCCAGGAAAATTCTGCGGTAGTTGATGGGAGTTACACAAATTATTCTGCTTAGCTTGTAAAACTCATGTTGACTTCCTAACTCCCCTTCGGTTCAGCATCTTCACTGCACTCCACCACTTAAGTTGATTTCTGGATCAACTTGATACGTCTTAACTGACAGCTAAGTTGATCCAAAAAGATTGATCTGACAGTGATGACTTTGCCATCATTAGTGTCAACATGGCCAAAGACTGATACACTGAGATGTATTAACAGAAAAGTCATATGTAAGACATGGGAGGTAATTCACCTGCCCTACCCAGCACTAGTGAGACCTCAGCTTTGTAGTATATCCAAATCTAGGCTTCATACTTCAGGAAAGGTGTGGATAACATCTAGAGTACATTGAGTAACATAACTGGAGAACATCCAGAGGACAGCAACAAAAACAATTAAAGGTCTAGAAACCATGAGTTAGGAGGAAACAATGAAAAAATTGGCTTTGTTTAGTCTGAAGAAGAGAAGACCAAGGGAGGACATTATAAGGTTACAAATATATTAAGAGCTGTTATAAATCAGCCTGTGATCATTTGTTGCCCATGCCCATAGTAGGTAAGAGAAGAAGTAATGGTCTTAATCCTCAGCAAGGGAAATTTAGGTTAGATACTGGGAAAAACTTTTGAACTAGATGAGTAGATGAACTATGGAATAGGCTTCCAAGGGAAGTTTTTGTATCCACTCCTTGAAAAATTTTAAGAAAAAGTTGAACAACCACCTGTCTGGAAAGCATACTTGGTCCTGCCTCAGCGCAGGGGGCTGCACTAGATGATCTTCCAAGGCTCCTTCCAGACCTTCATTTCTGTGATTCTGTGTAACAGCTAAAACAGAAGGGAAGTTAGAGCAATGTTGTCAAAGTAGAGACTGAAGATGATCAATTGAGGCACAGAGATTTAAACATTCTTTCATTGTGGCTGTGCAAAAGGCAAAAAAGAGGCCTTCTACTCCCATAATGGCATCTACAAAATCTCAGTCAGCAGAGCTCTTCTCAGTGGCAGATAGCCATTGTAATTTGTGCTCTCTCTCCATTCATTTACTTTTTTAGTTCCTTTTCAGGAGATTTCAACATACTTTGCACATAAAATTGAAGCAGATACATACTGTGATTGAGTTGCAGCTGGTGTTGTCACAGGGGATAAGTGGCCAGATCTTTATACCATCACCAGTGCTTGGGATCCTTGTCCTTTCATGCTGCACCAGTGGCACTGGCTGCTTTGCTGATAGAGATTAACAATGAATCCTTTGTGGAGAAAAGGATAATAATTGCTTTAAAGGAAGTATGTTTCTGGCATCAGTTCAAAAATCTCTCTCTTGACATGGGCAGTTTATGTGACAACTGACAAGTATTTAAGCTGTCCTTTGTGGTTAAAAGTATGTAAAGGGTTATGACAACTCTTGCCGTATGTGTATGCCTAGGGGGTTTTTCACACTTGAAAATCAGGGTTATAACAAGGACATGACACAGTGAGTCTGATCTGCTCATTGGGTAGGAAGGAAGACGATCTCTTCGTGGTGATGGCTGATGATCAGGTTCCATTTCCATTGATCAGCTGCTTTCATGATGGTGGGTCATGAGTTGCTGTTGATTTGGTTGTGGTCCCTAATGAGAGTGAATGGAATTGCCCATATGTGGCTCCATTACTTTCTAGTGGAGAGACCCCAGAAGGCATTGCTGGGTATATATTTCATATCTCCTCTGAAAGCACTGAATTCTTTGTTATCATTCCCATTCCTCACTGTCTATGTGAGGCTGATGGATATAGTATCTGAAGTGATATCCTGTTGGAAGGACTAGTTCAAAAGATAAGGGGAAGTTAAATCTCCATAGGCAGTCAACACTTGGCTTTTCAGCTTAAATGGCAGCAAGGATGGTGGCGGTTTTTGTGTGTTTTCACTTTTGAACTAGACACTGAACAGTGATCAATGCCTAGTTTCAAATAAACCACTGAATTTCACCTAATGTGAATTGAAGTAAACACCTAGCTCTCTCACACCCCTGCTTACTTCTCTATAAACAAAACAATCAATAAAAGCTATGTGCCATGTAATCCTGAAGTTTAGAAACATCTCTAACAGTTCATACTGAACATTTGTAACATTGACAGGCTTGGATATAATATCTGAGTCTAAACTAGAGTTTAAAATGGCAACATTTAATTGCTAACTGCCAGGGAAGGACACACACAGACTATATTTAAGAATAACCTATTTTTCAGTGCAAAGGAATCTGGAGCTATTTTGACATGTTTATGTCTTGTAATGGAATTATTAGATGGGCAGAGAGAAGTCATAATTTTTTTCTTAAAAACTACTGTTTTTGTTTACATACCCAGATGAAGTTTAGCATTGCAGCAGTGTCCAACTCATATTTTCCTTCCCTCAATTTTGTCTCATTTCTGTGTTGCTTACATTCTGGTTAACTTTGACTAGTAGAATGACCAAGACAATTGCCTCATTGTATCTTTTGTCTAGAAGTGAAGGTATGGAACAAATTATAGTTTTATGAATGGAAAGAAGCTACTAAAGCTTCCAAAACCCATTAGCAGGCAGGAGAGAAAGAGCATCCTATGCATACTACAGTGCATTGTTCAGCTTATACATTCCTTGAAAAAAATGAATATATGTATAAAAATGGGTTCAATCAATTAAAACAAATCTGATGTTTTGGAACAATATACACAAGGGAGATAACTCTAGGTATGGTTGAGCTTTGTTTGTGGCATGATTTGGATTGTTGGGATAGGTGGAAGGTGGCTGTAATCCATCTTTATGCTCCCCCCAATCCTTGGCCTGATTGGGGTTCAAGTAGTGTCTAAGTGAAATTTGGAGCAGCCTAAAGCTTGTCCTGTATTACTCTTGTTAGTGTGGAGCCCTTGGTGATGCTTATTTGGCTAAGGATCACCAGAGTGCAATGTGTTTTGGCTGCCTCTTCCAATCTCTAGCCATGTGCTTTTCCTGCCTGTCCTCATCCACAATACTCCTCTTATGCAGACCGTCGGGGGGGGGGGTGACGTAAAACCATCTGCACTGGCTTTCCACCAGGGGAATCCTTGGCTTTCGTGCTAATCCGGTTCTCGTGTATAAACATGTTTTCAGCATCCGTACACAGGCTGCTTGCTGCAAACACTATTGTTAAGCTGGTAGAATGCTTTCTGTTCTAACCCAGTGGTTCCCAGCCACTGTCAGGACACACTACTGTCACCACACAGTGGTTAGTGTGTTGCAGAGAGTCAGGGAGGTGGTTGCATTTGGCCTGGAAAGGGTGGGCTCATGTGTCCTGTAGGCTCCTGATATACCAAGTGTGTTGTGACCTGCAAAAGGTTGAGAACCACTGTTCTAATCTACTGTTGCACTGGGTTTATGTTCATAACTCTCTGAAAAATTCACCTTTGGATTGAAATACTTTGTTCTTGGTTTCTTCTTGATGATGCAAATTTTTTGGAAGGTGGGAGTAAAATTTAGCAGTTATTGTTGAATAATGGCTGTGGGTTTAGAACCTCTTCTCTCCCAATAACCATGTTTTTTTTTAACACAGCTTCAGAAAGAATGATACATGTATGAAGATCCAAAGGGGTAGCAGTGTTAGTGTGGTTCAGTAAAATGAACAAGGAGTCCTATGGCACTTAAAGGCTAACAAATTTATTGTTTGCATGAGCATTCGTGGGAGAAAATCCCACTTTGTCAGATGCTTTGAAGATGGGGGAACTTACAGAATGGTAGGAAATAAACTCAGGGAAGTATAAGTCATGGGATCAGGTCACACTGTAACAACAAATCAAAACACTTGTAAAGATTCAAACACTGGGTAACAGCATGCACAGCTGGATGAAGTCAAATTACCTGTTCTAATGAGAGAAAAATCCAGTATTCTAATTAAGACCTGAAGCAATACAACCAAATACAAATGAAATCAATTACAATAGCTTCTCTTTGAAGCCTTGATTTAGTATTCATCTGTGTGAGCACAGCAATTAACAAATCATTAATGGAGTGATCACAAAGATTGAAATGCTGACCCGCTGGTTTTAGAGTGTGGAGGTTTCTGATGTCAGATTCGTGCCCAGATCTGCGTGAAGCTTGGCATAGTCCTCCCTGAGGACCAACATCTCTGCTTACTGTGATTAGAAATAGGTTTGACTGAACAAAAGTTATGACTTTTTGAGGCCTTTCAGGCATATGCAATTAAAACCATATGTACTGGACCATCCTGATGTTATGTCACTGCAGACGCTCAGGTCAGGAGTATGCAGATGGTTAAGTGTATGCTGGTTGGTTCAAAGAAGTAAAGAGCTTAAATTCATAGAGATTAAACAAGCCTTATTTTTATTTCTTCTGAGAAGTTGAGGGAATCCAATACAAAATAATAGTATAAATGCAGTGTTCAGTTTTCAAACTTAAAACAAAAATAGGCAAAGAAAAAGTTTCAAATGCAGGGGTGTCACTGGCACTGGGCTTATGGGACTCAAACCCGGAGTTCCAGTGCCCAAGCCCTGGATCCATCACCAGGCCACGCACGGCAGTGGCTACAGTGGTGGTGCATGGGCCCTGAATCTCAGCATGCTGAGCTCCAGGTCTTTTTTCTAGCCAGTGGTGCTCCTGTTCAAATGACAAGGTTAGCTCATGAAGGTGTGCAAATGGAGCTAGATTCACATAGGTGGCCACTGGACAGGGCATGTGTAAATTACACTATCCCCATAATAATCTTGGATTCATACCCTTAAGGAGGCTTGGCTGTGATACCAATGACTTTTCCTTTCTCCCAGGGCAGGTCTACACTACCTGCTCTTTTCTGTGGTATTTGAATGGATCTGCACTCAACTTCCCTTCTCCTGGCATGTGCACTGCATTGAGTCAAATGGAGGGAGTCTGCCTTTGACTCAGCACTGTGCGCGGTGGTCAAGGATTGACTTTCTGATCAGCTGAGTGGGTCTTCACAGACCTGAGCAGTTGAGCAGAAGTTTGAATTGACGGTGGCAAATTTGCCACCGTCTGTGAAGACTAGCTCCTAGTTTATTTCAAGAGAAGCAACTGGGGTCCTTTGGAGCACTTACCAGGGAAGGCTGCTCAAGGAATGCTCTAGAAATCAGAAATCAGTAAAGCCTCAGCCACTCTGGCCAGACCTTGTCACCAGAGCTGCAAAAGACATGCAGTGCTAGTCCCTCTTTGTGCTACAGAAGGGTTTCTCCCTAAAGTAGATTGCTCAGAGCCTTTTCCAGCTTAGTTTTAAATCTCTCAAGCAATTGCCTTTAAATAGCTCAGTGATGGAGTACCAGAAAGTACAGCAATCTGTGTGCTCCCCCTTCGAGGGTTAGCTGCTTTAGAGGATCTGACTTGGAAGCAGACAGCAAAAATATGACTGTGTATCAACGAGGCAGGGGGCACCCTCAGCAAGTCTGAGTTAGGTTCAGCTGTTAATCAAAAGTTTAGAGGGAAATCCAAGCCTCCTGAGCTTGAAAGAAAAATAGAAAAGAGTGTTTCCTATTATAAAAGCATATAACACTGTGTTAAATGAGACACCCCACTGGGAAATGGCTTTTCTCTCCGTACAGCACATAGATTTCTCTATAGCAATGGGGCACTTTGTACCACATTGGGGAAAACCCACGGTTCACCAAGAGGCATTTGTCTAGATACATTAATATTCTACCTGCTGATCCCCTTACCTGACAATGACTTTCCAGTGATTTACTTGTACTATTCAGGGTGACTAGAAGTTAGGGCACCTCTCGATCCAGACTTCATGAAGCCTGCTTTAAAACTCTATTGACTTCAATGGAAGATACTGACTTTAATGCGAGTTGGGTCAAGCCTACAGTCTCCCTAACATCTTGGACTGTATTTAGGGAAGCCCTATTTCTGCAGAGCTCTGGTACTCCATTCTCAACGCTTGGGAACCTTCCCATTCACCCCTCATTTTGGGGACTATTATTTGATATAAGTTTTTAAACCAATAAAAAGGTGTGATCTTCAAGCCAGTTGGATTGTCACTTGCTGGGTTCATTCAGCTTCTGTTGCAAATCATTCATGCAAAGTTAAATGTGTTCCAGACCTGACTCTAATGCTGAAAAGTGAGAACAAATTGCACAAAAAAAGATGGGAAAGGAGAGAGATTGGAGAGCAAGGAAATGAAGGGAGTTGGTATGGTTATATCCCTACGGCCTGTGGCTTATCTCTTTGTATATGTGAAAGAAAAGAGCAAGTACTAGATCTATACACCTGACTCAAACAAAAGAGTTAAGATATTTTACTTAGCATAACTGGCATGAGTCACTCTGGGCTATAGTCCTTTTGGTACTGTGCTTACAAGTTTAAATCAGCTATGGAAATAGGAAACCACTACTTTTTGCCCACAAAAACCTGACCACACAAGCTCACAGCTGGAAGTTACAGGGATTGTCTTTCAGTGAAGTAGCAGACACTGCCTTCTCTCAAGAGCAGCCACAGCTGTTGTGGCAGCACAGAAAGAAATCTAAATCACGACAGTGAGTCCTGAGAAGGAGCCCATAGATTCACTGCCTGCTGGCATGTTCACTGAAGCCACTCACCCATGTTAAGATTGAGGGCAAGTGTTCACTGCAGGTACATTCTGTGGGCCACCTCTGACATGTAAGCTGCTCTTGAACTTCCCATTAGAAAGGGGTTGGTTAATATATGTCTCCCAGAAGTGGCATTCCCCATGACATCGTATGTTGTATGAAGCTGCTGGGGGTTTTGGGGCTTGTACTGAACCCGTCAAATAGTGCAGTAAAAGTAATAGAAGATTTCAGATATAAACAAGAGAATCTATTCAGTTCCTCATGCTTTCCCCCAGGATTTTATTGTCCTGTAATTCACTCCGTTGCAGAGCATCTGTAAAAGGCCCCTCTGAACAGGCTGAGGCCACATCTATATTGATGGTGGCAAAGTCACCACGGTTAGATTGATTTTTCTGGATCAACTTAACCTTCAGTGTGTTGGACTTGTTGTTCTAGAGCCAACAGTGGTTGACTTGAGGAAGATACGGATGGTGGTCTTTTGCCTCCATTTGTGTGTTTAATATTATCCTGATTGAATATAAGGAGTTAAATAAAAGGTGTGGAAGGTGGAAATGGAGGGGACAGGAAACACCAGTGGCAAAGGTAAGGTATAATCCAAAAGAATTCCAGGAGTTCTTCAGGAAACAATAAGGAAGCTATTAATTGGGAAATGCCTGCCTGCTGGGCTCCATGAAGGCAGCAAGGTTTATTCTTCCCAGGACTGAACCTAGGATCAAAGGGAATGCTAAACTTTAAAGATACCACCCTGCAGCAAAAGGGAAATTGAGTGAGTGTTCAGCAGCTGCCATGGCAGAGACATGGGCAGAGATACCACAGAGGAGTGAATGCAGCAGGGGAGACTGCATCTACCGCCCAAAGTCAGAGGTAACGGGGCTGAAGGGAATTTAGAAAAGCTTGCAGGGAAAATTAAGGTTTACATAAGAGGAAATAGGTGTGTAGAGGCCATCTGTGTGTTCACATTCTGTTTTGTGCACTAGGTATCTTTGGGGAAATAAATAATGCTCTGTATGAGGAAAATGTTTCAAGTCAGCCTTTTTCAGTGGTGACCAGAGGTAAACAGTTTAAAGTGGGGAAACATGGTTAGGCTTCAGAGGGGTAGCTGTGTTAGTCTAGTTCAGCAAAACAAACAAGACCCTGGTCAGGACTGTCCTGAGCAAGGCACAGTGCCCAGGGCCAGTTGGTCTGTCACCCCCACCCAGAGGCCAGGCTCTGTGCTTCCTCCTCGCCCTTTCCCTTTGACTTGCTGCTGAAGACAGAGGAGAGGGGCAGCGGATGGTTGTCTTGCTTGCCTCCTCACCCCCCCCCCCCAAGGAAGGCCCTGGCCCTGGTCTACCCTGACCTTGAATATCGATGTAATGCTGCTTACCTCGACCTTCTTCAGCCTGCCTCCTCACTGTGCTTTGGGGGGGGGGGGGAAATGGTGCTGTAGTTTGACCTGCTAACACCACTCCTGCAAGTGGCATAGCACTGAGATTGAAATCTACAGTTCTAATTTTGGTCCATCTAACCAGAGAGCAGTTTTTCCAGTGTGTTGTACCATAGCAACATAACTTCTCTGCTGCCTGCAGCCCCTGGAAGTTTGCAATTAATTCCTTTCTTTGCATGCAGCACTGTGCCTCTTTGTTCTGCCTGTGGCAGAGAAACAGCAAGGAAAGTTTTCCTGCTTTTTTTTCCTGTAGCGAAGAGGGGAGGGGAAGTGAGCGGAGGATGACTGCCCCCTCACAAGCCCCTGTTCCTACTACCTCAGTAGTAATGTGAGCAGTGGGAATGCGAGACCCTGAGCAAGCAATTTGTTGTGACCACCTGCCTTCATCTTCTGTAGTTTGACTTCCTAAAATCAAATTACAATCCTACTCCCAGTGTAGACAAGCCCAAGGAGTCCTGTAGCACTTAGCAAAACATGGCTGCAGCCTGAAGTCCAGTCGAAGAGTGGTTGGGTAGTGGGGGCTTCACCAAGATGAGAAATTTGTTGCCTCAGTGTCACACTTGAGACTGACTAGGAGTGGCCTAAAGTGCAGCTCACCCTGTAACAGTGACATGATCTGAAAAGGCAAACTATTATAAAGCAACCTTACTTCCATGCCACTACTTCCCACCACCACAAACTGTTCACCTCTCTGTCCTTTCCCAGGCACATGGGGACCAGCCCTTGGCACTTCCTGCTATGCTAGCCATCTAGATTACTCTCTCGTGTGATTCAGTGCCTCATTCTCTTTAGGGTCCTGATTTATAAAGGGGCCCAACTTTTCCAGTTTTGATACGATCATTAATTGTGCTTACATTTTTGCACTTACCATTAACTGCACATTGAAATCTTACCCTTTAGAAATCTAATTCCCTGATCTATGGCTACTTGCATGTCCCAGTGGCAGGATATGTATGCACAAAATTGTCCCTGCAATGAAGGAGGTCAGTGCTGAAATTCTGACCCTAAGTATTTTCTTAGACAGAGATTTGCACATTGGCAAACCAGAATAAAAAAAGAACATTTTTCTAAGTTTGAATTCTCCCATGTTTTGCAATGGTGTATTGAAAGGTTTGTTGTTGCTTTTTTAAAAAAGTCGTCTGCTGTTTGATGCCTCACTTCCCCTTGTCTTTCCCTCCCACAGTCAAACACTCCCAAATGGCATGGAAGTTTTAATCTACACCTGAATTTTCTGGCACTACACAAAGCGGAGAAAAGCTATTACCAGTGGGGCACTATGCTGCTAAAAACAGCTGTGTAGCCAAAGAAGCACTGCTTGGGCACGTATAGACCCAAATAGGGTACATACCTTAAAGATCTGGCATGTTTTTACTCTACTCACCGAAGCAGAGCCTCACTAACTACACTGCAGTTTACGTCTCTGCTGGGGGGGGTATGAAGTGTGTGCATGTTGTACATGCTGCTGGAAGTGTAGACATGATCTATGTATAACTCATCTCTGGAACAAGAGGAAAGGAGAAGTCAGAGATAAAGAATGTCAAAAATGACAAGGAAACAGATGAGGAAACAATGAAAATAAAGCATTTTGACTTATTCTGCATCACTTAAAATACTTCCACTATGACTTTCTTTGAAGACTTTCTTTTCCCTTTAACTTATAATTATGTACCTCTGCTTAATGGGACCCATAACCACAGCATCTGAGCACCTCACAAGAATCAATGAGTTTATCCTCTTAACACCCCTATGAGGAAGGGAAGGATCATACCTCTCATTTTTAAATGTGGAAAGTGAGGAACAGAATGATGATGTGACTAACCCATGGTATCACTGAAAGTCTGTGGCAGAAGATGGGACTAAACCCAGATCTCCTGAGTCTATCTAACATCTTAACTACAAAACCATGTTTTAGCTCCCATTGTTTCTCTCTGTAACAAGACTGAATTTAATTCCAGGTAGGGCAAGTTACAGCTTGGAGTTCTATAGCATTATGGGGCTTTATGTAACCCCAGCAATGTGCAGTTTCCCGTCTCCCACGCCTTTTGTTTTCTTTTTAGAAGAGAGATTAGATCTTGAGTCAGCAAATCACTTAAGCACATGCTTGAATCCATCCTTATTCATCAAAGCACTTAACCATGTGTATGAGCCCCATTAAAATCAATGAGACTTTAGAAGAGTCTTAAAGTTAAACACATGTTCAAGTGCTTTGCCGAGCGAAGGTTGTAGAGCGTGCATTGATGGCATGGTTCTTATTTTATATTTTAGAAGAAAATAGAGATTGCTATGTACAGATCAGACCAGTGGGACCCGCCAGCCAATATCCTGTCTCTCACAATGATTTGTATCAGATGGATCTTAGAATGGTACAAAAAATTCCATACTGGATAATTACTGAACAATTTGTCCATATGGGAAATTTCTTCTGACTTGTAGGAAGTTAGAGGTTGGTTTCTGAATTGAAGTGTGACTACATCCCAATTTTTTTATAAATATACATTTATCTTACCTAATGTATCTGTAGATGCTCCCAGAAATCATAATCGTTTTTTGACTCCTGCTAAACTCTTGGCTTTAATGCTGTCTTGTGGTACTGAATTCCACAGGTTAATTTCATTGTTTTTAAAAGGTTGCCTTTAAATTTCCTTGAATGGTTCCTTGTTCCTGTACCATGAGAGAGGATAAACAGGAGTACCCAATTTAACTTCTCTATGCTATTCATTACTCTGTGTACCTTCGTGCCATTCTATCTTAGCCACTTTTTGTGTAAACTATGTTGCCCCACTGTTCTTAATCTCTCCTCAGACGAAAGTCTTTCCATGGCTCTAATCACTTACATTTCCCCTCTCTGATCCCATTCTGTTTCTGCTATATCTTTTACTGAGTCAGCACTGATCACCATTTTTTTCCTTACCCCTAACAAACTGGCATACTGCAGATCAGAAGCACCAAACTGAAAAGCACTTTTAATATATACTGCGTATGAAGGGTGCTGCATGTTTAGCCAAAATGTTGAATGTCTGTTTTGCTCTGACTTTGGATCATGGTCTTTTCTTCCATAAAGCTTTGTCTCTCCATCCCAGGGAATGTTGTCATACAGGAGGTCATCCTACTGTCCTTAGCTCAACTAATGATTATTCGTGCCAAAGGAAGGCCATAATAGAGAGACATTGTGTATTGTCCCTTCTCCAGTACTTCTCTCTTAAACCCAAATAATTTCCCTCCAACCAGGTTGTTATCAACAATGTTATCTGTCTATGAAGACATTAATCACAACATGCTGATAGAGCTGGGACAATGGAAACATCCATGCTGCCTGCACTGACGTTGTTTTTGTATCATACCTACTACTTCAAGGCAAGGGTATGGAATTTGATTCTTATTTACACTAATGCCACTTTACTCTACTTTAATAGTGAAAAGGGGTCTTAAAGTGGATGTAAACATAATTTACTTCCACATTAAGGCTCTTTTACCCTATGAGAGAGTATTAGGTGATCTTAGTGGAAATAAGAATCAGATCCATACTCTTTGTACTGGATCACACTTTTACTCCCACCCCCACCCTGTGCTCTGTGTAGTATTTTCTTAATTTGTGGATTTAGGGAAGGTTAAAGCAAGGTTTGATTTAGCAAATAACTCCATTCTAACAACTTTCATGTTGCTTCAGCTTTAAATTCCCCCTTTCCCCCTCCCACCCTCTTTTTGTTTTTTTAAAAGATGTAATCCACATAGGAAAGCGACTTTTTGTTTATTTGGATTAATTTTTTCTGTAAAACATCACACACATTTCTGGTTTACTCAACTGTTGGTATAAAAGTAGGTGATATATTCTGGTGTCCCTGGCATGTTACATAAGTTCAAGATCTGAGCACAAAGACCTCATTTTGTGAAAATAAATGCATTCTCTCTCAACTCACGTCCGTAGGATATCCAAATGTACAGTACTGTGTTTACTGTGCAATAATATAATGCATATCTGTGCAACTCATGGCCATATTAGAAAAGCATTCATGTTTAACACACGTCGTTGATGCATCAATTAACTTCATTAGAGTTGGCCCCATGAACGATTGTGAGTGCTTCCTTGTACAGAATGTTCCATGCCTGCGTTTGGGAAGGGAGACCAGCCAGAGGAACTTGATGTTTATTTTTCAGCCAATGTAAAAGTAGACCGTGAGCAGACACCGCCTGCTGCAGGCTAGACCCGACAAAGAGGTCATCTTTGCTGCACATGGCTGACGGATCGCATCCCCTGCTGATGGTCAGCACTATTTTTAGTAACTGGCTAAAACTCTTCATTCTTGACATTGTTTTAATTTCATCAGAAGAGTCAAACTGCATGGCTAAGGAAAGGGAAAAAAAATGCAGGGCTAATATGAGCCATGGGTCTATGTAAAAAGAAACCTGATGAAATTGCTTCTACTGGTGCTGACAACTTTGTCCTGGCAGCACCGGTGCACTAATAGCTATAGGTTGAAAAAGGACCATTTCCAAAGAGCAGTTCATAATGATAATGTAAATTTCACTTAAGTATATATGATTACAGCAAATTACACAGAATTGCAACAGACACTGTGCTGCACTGTTTATGGAGCAGTATAGGTTTACCAGATCCATTTTTCTACAGTAAATGGAGCCCTGGAGGCGGGAAAGAGGGGGCCTTTTGGCTCCACAGGTATCTTTGGAATCATTTAAAAATCCATTAAAACTTGGTTCACATCTGCCACTGATACAGTGAGTGTAAACAATCCAGTAGAATACCTTCTCTGTCAGTTGGCCACTCTGAACCTATTTTTTCTATGTGTGGTGACTAGCTGTTGAAAATAATGGTTTAGGTAATAAGCATATCCCATCTGAAAGGGGACAGACAAAAAAATCCTTATTTTTAACCACATGCAAATGAGTTAAATGAGTTTTTCATATATTCATATGTTTTTACGATCAGAAGGGATCATTGTGATGAACTAGTCAGATCCCCTTTATAACACAGGCCATAGAATTCCTAGTTCAAGCAATTATTTCTATTTGACCAATAGTGCAGCTTTTAAGAAGACATCCAGCCTTGACTTCAAGAGTTCACATGATAGAAAATCTGTCACGTTCCTAGGTGAGTTGTTCTAATGATTAATTATCCTCACTGCTAAAAACTTTTGTTTTATTTCTAGTCTTCCTGAATTTGTGTAGAATCACCTTCCAAATATTGGATCTTTCTATCCCTTTTTCTGCTAGATTAAAGAGCCATCTACCATCAAAAACCTTTTCCACATGTAGGTGTCTGAGCCTGTGATAAAGTCACCTTTTAACTTTCTCTTGGGTAGACTGAAAAGATTAAGTTTTTCTGTTGTCTCTCAGAATAAGCCATAAGCTGTGTTTTCCAGATTTCAAATACTATTTTTTTCTAATAATTCACACCCTTTTTGACGTTTTGATAATGGTCTAACCAATGCCATATACAGATGTAATACCATGTTCTGACTCCTAAAGGATCGTTTTGTGTTCATGTATCCAAGCATTGCTTTCACTCTCTTAGCTATGGCATGAAGCTGGAAGTTCGTGTTCAATTGGTTATCTACTTTGACACCTAAGTCCTTTTGAGAGTCATTGCTTTCAAGGATACACAGCCTCCCTTTCTCCATATTACAAGGGTGTCCTACATTCTTTGTTCCTTGATATATGTGTGAT
This sequence comes from Podocnemis expansa, assembly GCA_007922195.1. Lineage (NCBI taxonomy): Eukaryota > Metazoa > Chordata > Testudines > Podocnemididae > Podocnemis > Podocnemis expansa. Next base: position 266,414 of record ML682017.1, on the reverse strand, counting down.
GTAGCTTAGTTTATATCAGTGGTTCCCAGCCTTGTCACTGCCCTGACATACCTTGATACTTTTAATTATTTTGTGGCGCAGCACCATATAGTCTCCAAATGAACTCATCAATATTGATGAGCCAATCCAGAATTCTTCAAGTAGTTTTTCAAAAAATTCTGTGACAGACTTACTCAGGCCTGGCGAAACACCATGTGCCATGATCTGCTGCACACTTGTTGGGAAATACTGGTTTATATAACCATCCTCTCTCCCCCCTCCACCTGATTTACCACTGTAACAATTTTTAAGCATCTGCAAATTTTAGTAGCAAACTTTATGTTTTATTCCAGAAAAGGGTACTGAATAGCACTGAGCCAAATTCAGATCTACACCTCCACTGTATGACAGTTCCTCATTCTTCGTTCTTTTTTGTGATTCAGTCAGTTTATTATTTAACTAATTTATAGTCCATTTGACTTGGGCTATATTGATTTTGCATAGTACTAATTTCCTTCTTTTTTATGATAATATTATGTGGGAATAAATGGTAAAACAGTTACCTTTATTACCAAACTTGTGATTTAATTAAAAAAAAAAGTTTGGAGGAGCAGTATGATCTAGTGAATAGAGTACTGTACTGGTAATCTGGATTCCTGGATTCTGTTCCCATCTCTGCCGTCAACCATCTGGGTTAACTGGCCCAGGCTTCTTTATGCCTTAGCTCTCCTAGCTGTAAAATGAGAATAGTGTCACTGACTTCATTTGTTAAGTGTTTTGAGATCTGTTAATGAAGAGCAATATATAAGAGCTGGCTATTATTATTATCTGTTTGACAAAAACTATTTTCCATAAACTCATGCTGGTTGTCTTAAATATGCTACCATCTCTTAATTCTTTACTTATTGCCTCCCAAACCAGCCCACTGTGACAGACTGACAGTATCCTGAATGTACTTTATTGAATTAAGTTTAACATTTTGGGGTTGCATTGTATTAATAGTGCAATTGTGTGCAAAAGTGTATCTATGTATTTTCTCTGGGAGATGAACACATTTTCAGGAAGATATCAGGAAGTTTAAAAGACTTTTTGGAATAATACCCAGGAAGCACATTTCCTAGGAAGTAATTGAGAAAGCAAATGACCCAGTGTTAATCCACCCTTTCTGAAACTATGGCCTGGGTAAGAACATCCATTATCTGCTAATTACCTGCTGGTGGAGACTCTAGAGCAAAGACCCCTGAACTGTCTAAATGGTGAACTAAACATGCTATGAGAGTTCTAGCTGTGAGTTGAGACTGCAATGAACTTGTGTCCAGAAAGGAAGCTTAGAGATTGGGTGATGAAGGACATCTCCTGCCAAAATTCATGGTAGAATTAGTGCAATATCTGTTACACATACTAGCATACATGTAGGTTCTGTTTGTTTTTAATGTTTTCTCTATAAGGTGTTTTACCTAGGAATCCAGCAGGGATGTTTGATAGTTCCTAACAGTACTAATTTCACCTATTAAATATCTCTGAAGAGAAAGTGAGCAGGTGTGCATGGACAGTCTGTCTTAGCTGGGAATAACACAGTGAAGACGAGAACTGTGCAGCCTGGAAATACTCCAGTCAGGAGGGAAAGAGAAAGGTGGATCTCCACCCAGACATGCAAACCTAAGGAGTTAGAAGCCTGAATTTGGTTTCCTTTCCTGGGCCACTGAGAGGAAATACAGGAGCAGTTGCCCACCATTTTGCTTGGAATCGATGACAGACTTAAGATGCTTATAGTTTGCCAGGTCATCTTGTTCGTTTCAAATATTAACACATTGTTTAACTTTTTTTCCCCAAAGTCCTTTGGGGGTCCTCTGTGTTCCAAGATTTGCTAAAAATCAATATTAGTGGTTCAGAGAGCTCTGGGCTAATTGTTTTAAAACCCTTGGGATCTAGTTGTCTGGTCCTGTATGTTTAAATTTTAATAGTTGTTGTTTAACCATCTTCCCTGGCTACTGAGGAAATACAAGTATGTTGTTATGTTGTTTTCACTGTAAAATATGAAAACACAATTCTGCTTCTTTCTGAATGCAGAAGAGAAATATATATTGAATACTTCTGCTTTTTCTGCATCAGGACAGATAGTCTTACCACTCTTGTTTAGTATCAGAAGTAACTGAAGGCTTAATTTTAATCTCTGAATGACACTGAGCATTAGAAAAAGAATTAAGTGGATATGATCTGTGCAAGAATGGCTGTGATGGGATAGAAGGTGTTCAAATAAAATTGTTTAGGGAGTCCAAGATTGGGCCAGTAGGAGGTGCCTAGAAAGATTGTTGTAGCCATACAAGGCCTGGAGTTGCAGAAAGGCTGGTAGTTCAAGATTCATGTGCACTGTGGAACTGAAAGAAGGCCCAAGACTGGCAAAAGACTCTGTAGGTCATGAATGGGCTGCATGATTACAGTTATGTGGAGGATTCACCCACAAACACTATGTGGCTATGTCCACACTTAACAGTTAAATCTATTTAACTTATATCAATTTAATAAAATTGATGTAAAAATCATTAAATTGATTTCAGTTAAATTGATTTAAGAGGTCCCCACTAGAAACTCAAATCAAAATAGCATGTCCATGGATGGGACTTGCTATTTCGATTTAGGAGAGGGGCACCACTGGAGGTGTGGCAGCATGGCCCCCTGGAAGGGCCATGCCCCCACCCAATACATAGAAAATAGAAAGCACCTGGGAAGGAGAAGGGCAAAAAGTATTAAACCGATTTAACAGTTAAATCAAAGTAACATGTCTGCACTGTGTTATTTTGAAATAACAATTTCAATTTAACTGTCATAATGATATAATACTAGGTTTTATTACATCAATGCGACTTTCCTTATATCGAAATGAGGGAGCTCCTCATTTTGAAATAAGGGAACGTTGTGTGGACATACCATTTTTTAACTCAAAATAACCAGCGTTATTTCGATTTAAACAGCGTGTGTGGACATACCCTGTGACTCTAACCAGATATGTCACCCCTACTTTCATGGGTATCATGAAAATTATACATAATATCCACACATTCTCAGTGTCATTCCTGTTTGAAAGAGGGTTTCTGTTTTCTTTATTGACAGAGTCCTGCCCAATGGCACAGCTTCACCTCTTGTACTGCTGTTGGGAGGTAAAGGAAGAGCTCAGAGTCAAGAGGCAAGGTAGATGATGGGGGGAAGAGAGTTTAGTAGGCACAGGAATATTGTGAAAAAAAAGAACTGATAGGTAGAATGGTCTTCATAAGTATACATATAGTAGATAGCACATTATATTGCGGGGCACAAATAACAATGTCATTATTGCATAATTACTTGGGAATCATTATTGTGACTATCCCTAAGCTTTTGTGTACTCTCTGGCAATTTGTCTTGGACAGTCATATTAAACCCTTATAAATTTCCAATGCAGCTACCCCAGGATAAATTTGATCTGGATCAATACAATTTGTTTACTTTGCTGAGCTAAGCTAGGAGCCTGGAACTGTTTGAACTGACCTTGTGACTCTCCATCTCTGTATGTACATATACAGCTAAAATCCTACATTTTCCATTTCATGTATTTGATGAAGTGGGACCTTGCCCATCAAATCTTGTAAGATAAATTAATCTTTATCCTTAAAAGTGCCACAGGACTCCTTTTTTGGTTTTATGAAAACAGGGGAACTTTCCAGGTAATGTCCAAAGACCGATGAGATTATTAGTGTCACATGATTAAAATGGAATGCTGATTTCATGACCATTAGACTTTTAGTTTGTGTGAAGCAATCAGTAATGACCGTTATACATTTACGTAGTATCACTAATCCTATTACATGGATTATCATACGTAAGTGATTTTCAGTTCAGAACACTTTTTTAAACACGCATTCAGAGTCTGATTCTTCCCTCATTTATACAAGTTGTGTATGAATTGACTTGAGTGGAGTTAATCCTGATTTACACCAGCCTAATGAGAAAAGACTCCAACCCCTTATTTCGATGTTGTTGTTATTCTAATTGTTTGTGTTAGGATGACACCAAAGGACCTGAAGAAATATCGAGAGACAATTGTGGTACATACTGTATTAGTATTTTTCCTCTCTGAAATTGTTATGGAAAAAGATCCTAAAGATAAAGTTTTGCACCAAATAAAAAATTTACAAGAGGTCAAGTCAGGTGAAGGTTCAAAAGATTTTATGTAAAGTAAATAATAACATTTAGTTACTTATCCTAACTCAGTTCTTAAAGCAAGCACAGCCAAATGATGCCTCTTAATCTGCTGTCTAGTTCTGTTCATTTCTGCTATCAGCCTGTCCCCCGGGAGCTCCTCATCCAGCAAACCTCTTGGTGATAACGTTCTCTTCGGCAGCAATACCCAGGTGTTTTCTGTGCCGTGCCAAATCAAAGCAACTATAGAACAGAAACAGGCAGGATTGCCAAAAATACAAATAGGAGCAACTATATCTCTCCCTTTGTGCACTGAAAGAGGTCAGCAGTATTTCTGAGCCGGTCAGAAGGAGCAGGTGGTCTTTCTTATGGTGATCAGATGATAGGCAAGGCAAAGCTGGTTAGTAAAGGAGGAAAGTGAAAGGCAGGAACACCTTAAAGGCATATGCTTCACAATACTCAGCCTTCTCAGTGAGGAGACTGATCTGAGTGTCCTTTTAACTAGTTTATTGTTTTATCTGACTTTGCTGGGCACTTGTCAATTGTATAAGAAAGAAATATGGCTGAGTGACTGAAGAAGTCTTAGCCCCTTCCAAGTCACTGAAATCCTGATTAAATAGTAGATTCAGGAAGAAGCATTTGTTTTCAGGGGTTAAAGTATAATTTGGCGGAACCCTCCCACATGGGTGGGCTTCCCTCCCGCACATCTGGGCCTCCCTCCCCCATGTCTGGGCCCCCCTCCAGCACCCCAGGTCCTGCCCCCAAAATGCCAGCCCCCCCACCCCAGCTCCTGCTCCCAATATCCATTCCTGTCCCCAAAATCCAGCCCCAGCCCCCAATACCTAACCCAAAATGCACCCCCTGTCCTCAATGCCCATGCCCCAGCGCAACCCGTGCCACCTCAGTGTTCATGGGCAGCCACGAGCTGGGCTGGGAAGCTACCATATATACTCATTTATAAGCTGGTTTGTGCATAAGCCGACCTCCCAATTCTGAGCACCCAAAAGAAGCAAAAATGGGTGACCTGTGTATAAACCAAGGTCCCCTTTTGGCCTCAGCCCCTCTCACCCCCACCCAGCACCACTGTCTTCACCTGGGGTTCCCAACACCCTCCCTGACCCCGAAACCCCTTCTGCTGCTTTTCCCCTGTGCCCCTGTTGTCTGCTCCTCCTGCTGTTCCCCTGCTCACTGCTGCCTTCTCTGCTCACCGCTGCTCTTCCCCTGTACACCCTTTCTGCCCCCTTCCCCATCACCCCCAACTCCTGCTGCTGCTTTTCCTGGCCTCCCAAATACTCCCCCCAACACCCAGGCCCTGCCACTGCCTGGTCTCCTCAACCCCCAGGCCAACCCCCCACCCCCACGGCCCCCTTACCTGGCCGGTCCAGACACAGGGGTCCCCTCCTAACTCTAATCCCAGCCCAGGCCGACTGCCCAAGATGGCCACCCTGGCCACACGAGGCCTCCAGCCTGGAACGTACCCAGTGAAACTCCTGTGCTGAGGCTGTCTATTGTATTGACCCATGTATAAGCCGAGTGCCTGTTTTGAAGCCAATTTTCAGGCACACAAATCTCACCTTATACACGAGTATATATGGTATGCAGCCAGCAGGCTGGATGGGCACTGCCCCCCCCACGCTCTCCCCCTGCCTACTGGAATGCCTGGCAAAACGCTATTCTGGGGCCTGCTATTTTTATGGGCTCAGCATTTGGGCCCCTAAAAATGGAAAATGGAGCCAGAATGCTGTGTTTTGGGGCCTGCTATTTTTAAATGGCAGGCCACAGAATGCAGTGTTCCAGCACCATTTCCTATTTTAGTGGGCCTAGAATGCTGAATCCCTAAAAATAGTTGGCTGTGGAATGGTATTCTGGGCCATTCTGGCCCACTTTAACCCCTGTTTGTTTTACAGAAAAATTGGCACTGGTGTGCACTCTAAGCCCATTTGCAGTTCTCACTGATCAGAGGCAGTTATATTGATAGGCTTCTGACTGGAACCGCTAAAGGTGGGGGGAAAAGGTGCTTAGAAGGAAAAGAAAAAACCATGCACCATAATGTTTGTGAAATGTGAAATGGGAAAGCTGTGAGGAAAAACTTTACTATACGATATAACCAATGCTTATTGTATATGATGTTCTGTCGCCGTCTAGTGGCTGAACCATAGATAGCACCTGAGAAGCGTGCTACATGTTTTGTTACTTTTTGGTCAACTCTTTTCACTCAGGCTGTAGAGGCTCATGCTTTTAGATCCAGAGGTCCTGTGTTCGATGCCCATTGCTGATGCTGCTCAACAGCATTGTGGTGCAAATTCCTAGAATTCAATAACAGTAAATAGGAACAGCCAGATTCTAGTTAGGTGGTATAAATCAGTATAAGTACATTAACTTAAATGGGGTATAGAGAGTAGGGCTGCCTGAGCAGCCCACTTGAAGAATGATGGTGTCCCTTGCCTGGTACAAATCACAGAATGTATATAAAAAACAAAGTGTTTATATATATAAATTCTAATTTTTAAAAACAGTTCAAAATTTCTAAGAATCACAGAAGAAAGATGAAAAGGAATAATTTAGCCCTATAATTCATGCCCCTTCTAGTGCTGCATCATTTTTCACAGTAGGTGGGACAGAGCTTTGTTCATAGCAGATCTAATGGCCCGGTGGATGGGGGTTCCACCATTTTTCTCAGGAGACAATTTGGCTATGTCTACACTGGCAAGTTAGTTTGAATTAAGGAGGCTTAATTTGAACTAACTTTTTACCTGTCTACATCAGGCTTTCATTAGTTTGAAATGTTCTCTAGTTGAATCTTTTTTTCACTCCTTTTCTGCATTAACATCTTTGCTTCCTGTGTTATGATGGGTACACTATCTTTGTGCTCTGGACCAAGATTGAGGAAAATGCTGATACAGATTTCAGGTTAAAAATCTTTTAAGGCAATATTTAGAGCTGTCGATATGTTAAAAAATTGTTGAAACTTTTTATCTCTGAAGTGCTTGACCACCTGTACTACTCTCCACCATTCCTTTAGACGTTTCCTGACCATAGTCATACCCAAAATAGTTAAATCCAAAACAGACTGTGAAGAGTAACAAAGGTGTCTCACAAAACTGGGTGATTGGGCAACAAAAGATAAGAGCTCTGTGTGGTACAAAAGTTGGTCTCTTTCTCATCAACAGAAATTAGTCCAATAAAAGATATTACCTCACTTGCCTTCTCAGGGCAACAAATAGTAGATGAAATTCAGTGTTGATAAATGCAAAATAATGCACATTGTAAAATACAGTCTCAGCTATACATATAAATGATGAGGTTTAAACTAGCTGTTATTACTCAAGGAAGAGATCTTGGAATCATTGGTGGCGATTCTCTGAAAACATCCACTCAGTGTTCAGCAGCAGTCAACAAAAGTTAACAGACTGTTAGGAGCCAGTAGGAAAGGCGTAGGTAACAAAACAAAATATCATTATGTAAATCCATGGTAGACCCCATGTTGAATACTGTATGTTGTTTTAGTTGCCCCTTCTCGAAAAAAAGAAAAAAGATGTATTAGAATTGGAAAAGTTACAGAAAAGGGGACCAAAAATGATTAAAGGGTATGAAACAGTTTCCACAGAAGAAGAGATTAAAAAGGGGGACTAGTGAGCTTGCTAAAGAGATGACTAAGGGCAAACATGATATAATAAAGCTGTGCAGACCAGAAGTTATAGGGTTGCTGGAAGGGGAGATGTGGGGGAAGAAGGGGAGGGAAGTGGCTGCTTCTTAAGGATCTCGCTGTTGTAACATAGTGTCAGCCTTCAGTAGAGAGCACAGAGATAAACATGCAAGTCGTTAGGATTAGCTATGAGGTGCTTATTATTGTTCAAACAATCTCTGTGCCTCCTCCCTGAGTCAGTATCACTTTGGGCTTCTCTCATTCCTATGAAAAGGTCTGAAGTTACTGGCAAGCAACCTTTGTGTTTTTTATCAATAGACCCAATGAAGAAAACAAAAAACATTGAACACCTTCTTATTCCTCCATTTCTGAGATCTAGGGATTGCAAAGCTCCAAACGGGCAGCCGTTAGTCTAGTAAAGCAAAAAAAGCAAGGAGTCCTGGGGATTGCAGTTATTTTTGCAAATTAGGACTTGCCTATTTTTGCAGTGGTTTGAGAGTTCCCTTGCTTGCAACAACAAAAGTTATAACTTGTAGATTTTAATAACTCTTTCCAGAGATTTTTTGACTGATATTTAAAAAGAGAAGAGGAAAAGCAAACTGTTCCAGTGGGAGCCTGTGTTTCAAAGTATGGTATTTTTTCTACAATTAGAAAGCCTAAGTAACAGAATAAAATCCAACTCAGGGATGTATCTGCTGGAAGGAGAAGTTATAAAAAGGTCTCAGTCTGAAGGGGAGTGGATAGCTCTGTTGTGCTGCTGCGTTATGCACACCGACAGTGACAGGGTTCACCAGCAATGTTCCCTCTAAGCTGCGTGGCCATGTGGCTGCACAGCCTCCAACGCTGCTTGGCACAGGGAAGGCTGCTGGCCACACATGGCCAGCAGCAGCAGTCCCTGTGAGGAGAGAGACCCTGAGCTGGGAGATTTTAAAATTCCTCCTCAGAGTCAGCTCTCACTGAGCCTGTGCAGACTGTCTGCGCAGCCTCAGTGAGAGCTCCCCTGGCTGGAGGAGTGGCCAGGGGCCTGGCAGTGTCATTCCAGTGGCCAGGGAACGGGGCCCTGACCGACCCCCCCCCCCCTTTCAACTCCTGGTGGGGGGGAACCGGGGCCAGAGGCTGCTCCACCTGCCCGCCTGGCCTCACTGCAGCGGGGCAGAGCAGCCAGCCCAGCCTGCCCTCAGGCAGCCGTGCCTCCCCAGGGGCAGAAGGGGCCAGTGCTGAGCTCTGGCATGCGGGATTGGGGCCTTGGAGCGGCCCACCCCATTCCCAGAGAGTTTGGGCCACTTCACCCCCGGACCCACAGGCCATGGACCAGGCCCATTCAGGGAGACACAGCCAGCTGAGGGTAGGCTGGACTGGCTGCTCTGCTCCACTGCGGTGAGGTTGGGCGGGCAGCGGAGCTTGGGGAGGGGTAGGATTGAGCCACAGGGAGCAAGATTGGGCCCACACCCGGGGGGGGGGGCGCACAGCAAGCAACATATGTTGCTCAGCTGCATTGGCCCCTTAGAGGGAACATTGGTCACCAGACCAAGCAGAGAGGGCTAGCACCCCTTCAATCACACTATTGTGGACAATTCTGTGTTTATGGAAACTCATGCAGACTCAGGGAGCAGATGAAGAGCAGAGATGAAAGTGAAACACAGAGGGGCTGCTTTAGTTCCTAGGGTTTGGCAGTGGAGAAGGGACCAGGACCTGGAGGGACTTGGACAGGCTCAGCAGCAGACAGGCTCTTCTAGGACCTTCCTTTCCAGCCTGTCATTGGCGCTATTCTCCTTCCCCTGTCTCAGCACTTCCATCTTATTTCCCCCACGCAGTCACTGCCCTGCCCCTGCATTTGCAAGGAGCTCCCACACACACACTCCAGGCTACTATGTGCAATTTGGGACTTGACATACTCCTGATTTGAGACAGGAGTATGGCATGTGGGATCGCCCTCTGCATGTTCCATGTAGGTGATCTCAAATTAGATGCATAGATTTTGGAGATGCAATAGAGGCCTCAAGAGAGAGGATGAAAGCCATGAGTGATTCCCACCCTGCACAGCCATGGTCACTGTTCAGTTTTCTGGCGGTGGCTGCTTTTTTTCAGTGGAGGGTTGCCGAACGCCAGACGGGTCCAGAGCTGGGTCTTGAGGAGAAAAGTTTGACAGCCACTGTGATAGAGGTCTAAGAAATTATGAATGGTGTGAAGAAAATGAATAAGGAAGCAGTATTAAGCCTGTCACATACCAAAAGATCTAGGAATCACCCAATTAAATTAATATGTAGCAGGTTTAAAACAAACAAAAGGAAGTACTTCTTCATGCAACATATAGTCAGCCTGGGGAGCTCATTGCCAGGGGATGTTGTGAAGGTCAAGATAAAAAGGGAGTAAAAAGAAATTAAATGAGTACATGGAGTACAAGTCTATCAATGTCTATTAACCAGAATGGTCAAGGATGCAATGCTATACTCCGGGTGTCCCTAAAGCCTGGTTCCCAAAAGCTGGACATGGATGACAAGGGAAGGCTCACTCAGTGATTTCCTCCAAAACTCCTGGCATTGGTTGCTGGTGGAAAAGAGAATGCTGGGTTAGCTGGACCGATTTGACCATTTTTATGTTCATGATTGGCTGTTTTGGACTGGTTTGGTGGTCTTTAATAGCAGGTCTGTAACTAGGCTGGGGCAACTGGGGCAAAGCCCCAGGCACTGAATTTTAGAGGACAGAGCCAGCTCCTCGCTGCAGCTGGGGATGGATCCAGCTCCCTGCCACCTTCTGGTAGTGGCTGGGGCTGCAAGGAGCCGGATCCATCCCTAGCCAACTTCTGGCAGTGACTGGGACTCCCTGATGCCTTCTGGCGGTGGCTAAGAATGGATCCAGCTCCTTGCTACCTTCCAGCAGTGACTGGTCCCAGGTTGGGCCCCGGGCTGGAGGAGGGCACTTTTCAGGGTGCTTGCTAAGGGCACCAAAATGTGTAGTTATGGCCCTGTTTAATAGTTTGTAAACGCCTGAGACAATGCAGAACAGTCACTGAAAAGATACATTAACAAGCTGTATATCTCTAGCCCCCACTCTAACCGTCCACCAGGACAATTTACCACACCACCTACCCAAATGCATTCACCTCACCTGTGCTTCAGAATCACATTACTTCTGGAGTCTTTGCAACATAAAGATGATCTACAGGAGTCTTTGACTTGAATGGGCCTTGACTCAGGGCCTGACTTCTGTGACTCGATTGTTACTTCAGTCTTTATGTCAAAGTCAAAAGACCTTGTAGCACTTAAAGACTAACAGATTTATTTATCTCATGAGCTTTCGTGGGAGAATATCCCACTTCATCAACTGGGATATTCTCCCATGAAAGCTCATGAGATAAATAAATCTGTTAGTCTTTAAGTGCCACAAGACTCCTTGCTTTTTTTGCTTTACTAGACTAAAACAGCTGCTCCTTTGGAACTTCAAAAGACCTTGCATGTCTTGGTTTTGTTTCCCCAACAATCTGATTGACCCTCCTTTACCTTTCTCCTCCTGCTCCACTATGACTAATGAGAAGAAGTAGAACCATGTTAAGTTAGAATCTGTTTTTTCACATAATACCCTACATCATGTATTTTCTTCATCATATTCTTTAGGCATCACTGTGCTGGCATTTCACAATGCAAGTCTAAAAACTATCCCCCAAACTCACTACAGGCACCAGATGTCCTACTTTGATATGTTTTGCATTCCTGCTCCCAAAATACATTTGAACCTCAGAGTTACAAAGAACGTGGGGATAGAGGCCATTTGTAACTCTGAAATATACATAACTCTGACTGAAGTGTTATGGTTATTCTTTCAAAAGTTTAAAACTGAATATTAACTTAATAAACAGCTTTAGAACACTACTATGAAGAAGAAAAATGGGGCTTTCCCCTTATTCTTTAGTAGTTTATATTTAACACAGTACCGTACAGTGTTTGCTTTCTCTCACCCTCCCTCCCACCCCCTGCAGTGAATTTATTTTGTACTTCTGGTTCCATATGCAGTGTAGGGTTGATGATCAGTTCATAGCTCTGGTGTTCATAGATCTTTAAATTAAGAGGCTAAAGTAACTACATAAATCAGAATATATATATATTCTTGTGGGAGGAGTTTGTGATGGTTTGTACATAAGCATAACAATTCAAGGTTTCCCTCTTCAGTGGCTTCTTCTAGCCTAGCATTGTCTTGATGGACGGCTTATAATCACTCATAGTTTGTTTTGGATTTACACCAATAGCCTGTATGTTATGAATACTTAATGAAGCTGCCTGATTCAAGGGATTTTAATAGGTTGCAGCATTGAGTTAGGTCACCAGTTCAAAGGTAGCAGATTGGTAGTGACATAAAGCTGTTGCTATTCAGTGCTCCATGTATTGGTAGAGTTTAGTTCAATTCCAAGTGAATCACAAAAACTACTCTCTGGAACAAAAAAATACCACTCTGGAACAAAAGTTACTATTACTTTTGGGCTCAAATTGGCACCCCTGTTTGAAGTCACACCCCAGGGGCCAAAACTGAGTGGAAAGAGGGATGAACTCTCTCTCTTTTCCACTAGAAATGGTGACTTCAAGATAGAGCTTAGTTGCAATGGTAGAGCTATGTGACAAAGCTCCTACAGCTGCCACTGTCCTCTCTAGTCTCCAGGGCTATCAGCACTTTTCACCAGGAACACCCTCTCACTTTAGGTGGGAAAAAGCTTTAAACAGACTATTAACAGTCCCTACATCAAACAGTTAAAGGGACTGACATATACCAATGATACCCAGTCTTTATAGATACATAATATGCACTTTCCTTTTCTAGGAACTGGTCAAGGTCATTCACAGACAAATGAGACATGGATTGTTGGAGTAGGTTTCTGCTGCTGCTTTGAAGGTGTGATAATTTGATTTCTCAGCTAAAAGGTACATGCTTCATAAACCAGAACTCACAATGGAAATCTGCTCTCCTTGAAAGATTTGGTCTTTTCTTGATCTGTTGCTTGATGTGCTGATACAAAAGGTCTACTTTTTATTTCTACATATGTAGTCAGAAGAGTTATGAAAGGAATTCAGATCAGGCAGTGAACTTTAAGATGGATCTGCAGTCAAAGGGAAACTAGAAATGTCTCAGTCTCAAGTATATATCAGCTTGTCTTTAGAGAAAGGCTTGAGCAGTAGTTAGGACCCTAGGCTGGGAGTTGGGAGACAGAAGTTCAGGTCACTGATCTTCTTGGCTACGCCTGCACTAGATGGCGCAGGTTAAGTTGAATTTAAGTCGATGTCAAGAGGCCCCATTTGTTTCATTTGACTTTATAAAGTCAACTTAAGCAAGGGGATCCATTTAAAGTTGACTTAATAAAGTCGACTTTAAATGGATCCCCTGGCTTAAGTCAACTTTAATGGCCACATTTTGTTAAGTTGACATTAAGGGTGAGAGTTATTAAGTTGACTTAAGCAAGTGCTTAATAACTCTCACCCTTAATATTGACTTAACAAAATGTGGCCGTTAAAGGTGACTTAATGAACTTAAGCAAGTGCTCAAGTAGACTTCATGAACTCCAAATGTGGCCCTGGAGTTGCCTAAGTCAACTTAAGGCTCCAGTGTAGACATACCCCCTCAGATTTCCTGTGTGACCCTGGGAAAGTCATTCAGTCGTACATTGCCTCCGTTTCCTATCTAAAATGTCATTATTTTACCTCAGAAGGATGTTATGAGCTTAAATGGATTGTGAGGTGTTCAGAAACTATGGTAAAGGGGCTAATACCTAAATAAATAGTTTTCTTTATAAACTCTTTCCAAATACATTTATTTATCTGTAGGTTATATAGAGAGGAAAAAAAGGTGCCTGTGCCAAATTTGTAGTTGTCTTTGACAGTTGTTTAAAAGTGCCAATAAACATAATCGCTCAGCAAGAACTTCTGTCATATGCCACAGCAACCAGTCACTTCTTTTTGCAAAATAAAACTAAAGGAAAACAGTTGACTGCCCTAAAACTTATTCCTCAGCTAACATCCTCTTCCTCCATTTAAACACCACTAACAAGATGAAATTTGCATTTAAGTTCAGGAGGTCAACACCTGGGGGTTATTTTGGAGGAGTTCCTAAGACGAGAATTCACAGTGGAAAACCCTCTGTCTCCAGCACACTCTCTTCTGTGTGGAGGAAGCTCAGCTTGATCATTGATGTTGGTCTTAACAGCAGTATGTCACAGGGATAGGCAGTCTCACAAGTGGGAGATTCCAGGCCATTTAGAGCTTAGTGTATCACAACTAGCCTATTAAATGCTGTCAAAAAATCTCTGATAGGCCCGTTTGCCATCTGTACAGCAAAACCAGTCCCATTTCCACATTATTTCAAGACACACACAAAAGATCGACCCATCATGTGATTCAGTTTTATGATAGTTAAATCAGTCATGTCAAGCAACTGTGGCATGGTTCTCTTTCATTTTAGACAGAGCTCCACTACAGGAATCTTCTAATGCACTAATGCAATATTGCATCTGAGTTTGAGCTATATACCTCTGAATATTAGATGGAGAATTGTTCTCTACATGCAACAAAGTGATGCTAACATTTTCTGGCAAAAACAATTACTCTTTTTCTTTGAGTTTCATATGATCCATTTCTGACTGTGAATGCTTCTGTACATGAAAGCTGAGAATCTACCTAGAGCCTGGTGCATTTAAGAGATGAAAACATTAGTTCAAATGTAATAAGAGTTAACCAAGCTAGAAACAAACTTTTCTGAAATTCCCTCTCCTACACAGTTTCTTCTAATGATTGCACTCCCTTGCCCCACTCAGATGAAAGAATGCAAAACCACTATGACCACACCAGCTGCAAGCAAGGAGTCAAAGAGGACCAGCAATCTTAAGAGCCTTTCTCAGAAGAATTCCAGCCCAGTTTTTGCAGACTTTGGAGGTTCAGATAATTTGGATAAAGTGTAACTATGCATCCACATCTGAATGCAGGTTCAGATTGGACTGAGTCCTTTAAGAGTTGTTATTTACTCATTTGTTTTATTCTAAGATCTGATTGAAGGCAATTGAACTTAAGAGGACAGAGTAATGGACTAGAACTCAGAAGATCTGACTTTTACTGCCAGCTCAGTCATTCACCAGCTGGTTGATCTTGGGCAAGCCAGCCTCTCTTGTGCCTCTTTTTCCCCATCTGTAAAATGGGGCTAATGGTATTGCCCTTCTTTATAAGGTGCTTTGAGCTTTTCTGGTACTATGTAAAAGCAAGGTATAATTATTGTCTCTGGGGCAAAGACTTGGGGGAAATGCAGTCGCAAGTCCTTTCCCTCACTCAGATGGCATGTGTCAGGTGTATAGCCTGCTTCAGCCATGCTGATTTTACTAAATAGGTTATTGGATGAACTTGCATGGATGCAATTCACTAGGTTGTCTTGTTACTGTTTAATCCAGGAAAAGTCTCTAGGTAGCTTCTCTGCATTCTTTTAGTGCTGCTTACCAAACTCCCCAGACTGTGCGTACTGGAATGGAGCTAGTAGAGCATCATAGAATCATAGGTTTGGACGGGATCTCATGAGGTCATCTAGTCTAACCCTGTGCTAAAAGCAGGACCACACCCAATAAATCATCTCAGCCAGGATGTTGTCTAAATGGGCCTTAAATGTTTCCAAAGATGGCGATTCCACCACCTCCTTAAGTAACCCATTTCAATGCTTCACCACCCTCCTAGTGAGAAAGCTTTTCCTAATATCCATCAACCACCCCAGCTGCAGCTTGAATCCGTATGTTCAAAATAATTACAGATCAAAGTCCTGACTAACTTAATATTCCCTCATTCAAAAGTCTGACATTTCCCTAAGTACCACCTCTTCTTCCTCCTTAAAATTTGCCTTTGTCCATCTTCCCCTAGCAAAAATAAATCAGCCACCAATTGTTTATCATCAAGAGGATATTTCTGCTTACAGAAGTCCTCTGACATTCTTCTCAGAGTCAGGGGGAAGAAGAAAAGAAGTTAGAATGAGGATGGGTGATGTTTCTGCCCACTTCAAAGGAAAAGAGAACTACTGTCCTTCCCTTCATCATACATTGCTGTATATATTTTCCAAGATCTGTCCTGAATAGATGACTGTAACATCTTCACATTAGCTCTATAACCATTAATGATCCACTGAACTAACAGTAGCCTTACTACTTCACATTCTTCTCCTCTCACGCCTACAAATTAATTATCTGAAGTACTCTGGTGTTACATAACAGTTATTCTTGAACCTCCTGCTTTCTTGGTGGAAGGGAGAAACCTGGAAATTAGTAACGGCATAGATAGCTAGAAGTGATAGAGGTCAGCTGAGATTGTATGAGTTTGCAAAAAGACCAAAGTTAATTTTGGGTTGCCAAAGCAGACCCACCTCATGATGCTGCAAGATGGACATAGTTCTTCCCTAGATAAATATGGTGCTAATCCACTTGGATTTTTCATTCATTTTGGGCCATTCAAAGGTTCTAGTCAGTTGGATGGCAGATCAGAGAAAGGTAACAATTTATTATGGGTCTAAAGAAGAATATTTGTGTGGAAAGATTGAGAGAGAGACATAGAGGTTGGCTGAATGGTGGGTAAGGAGTCATAATGAGTAAAATTTCAAAATGCCTCAGTGACATAGGTATTTGAATTGCATTGACTTCCAAACTATTTAAGTGTTTTTAAAAATGTTGCCCAATGTCATTTTAGCTCTATTTTAGGAGTATAAACATCAAGGACAAAGATGAATTATAGGGCACTACAAGAAGGTATACATATGAAGAGTAAGAATGGTTTGGGAGATCTGTGTTCTGTTCCCATCTTTGACATAGATTTCATATTTGACCTTAGGCAAGTTAGTTAACCATTCTATGTTATTTCTTAAAAAGGGATAATAATGCTTTTCTACCTCATAGACGTCATTCACTCGTGTTTGTGAAATGTTCAGATGAGCACTGTACAAACAAGGATTAATGGGATGAAATTAAGAAAAGACACATGTTTAGGCTGAATATCCGGGAGAACTTCCTGATATTATAAATTCTGGATTGAATCATGGTTTCTCAAGAGAAGCAGGACTAATTCAGTTAGCCTGGACAAAGCTTAAGAAGATGTAGTATGAGGGACAGTTCCAAACTGGCAAGGGGAAAGACTAAATGACCTAATAGATTTTGGCATCTTTCCTATGTGTGACCGGGTGACAAAATCCTGTAACAGTCAACCTACTCATTATGAGGCATGGGAGAAGAGATTTGGATACAATAAGGGCTAACTCTCAGTGAATTTAAAGCTTTTCACAAAACTTTGATTCATTCTTCTCCTTTTATTTTAATTTCCCATGCTCTGTAATTCCTTGCTATATTTGGTCCAGGAAGCCAAAATCCCATGAGAAAATGCTGTTCTTTTAGTATTTTCAACACTGACAAACAAAAGGCCCAGAAACCTTAAAAGAAAACTTTGTTCTCATAGGATTTACAGCCCAGAAATGTTCAGAAGGTTTGGGGTTGAGAACCTGAAGCTTTAGACACACATAAAAACCAAACTTTTTGGCTTTTTGATAGTGAACCATCGGTAGTTTTTATCCAGAATTGTAGAACACCCTCATTCACATACTTCAAATATCTATGGGTGACTATGAGGCCATTACTAAAATATTGCACATAGTTAGCTGCTTCCTATAGTTCAGAACATCTAGGTCTGTTGAGCAGCATAATTTTCACCTGTCTTGCACATACCGAGCCAGTGCACAGCTAGTGTAAATCAACATAGTTGTTGATGACAGTGGAGTTACGCTGATTTTCACCAGGTAAGAATTTCCTCTTCTGCATGTCCATCGTTTGCAAATTCCTTCCCCAGCATCATCTTTTCATTAAATACAGTACCCTTCATCCCAAATTATCCTAATTCTTTAGAAATTAATGTCTCTGATGACTAGTACAGAATACTAGAATGAGTCTCCTCAGCAACATGACATACTATGAGCACATCACTCCAGGCCCCTGCTCTGTATGCTGACTTTCCCTAGAATATCCAGTCAAGTTCAAGTCTCAGGCATTCTTTTCATGGCACTGCATGGCCTGGCCCCAGGATATCAAAAGAATTGCCCAAAGCTCTTGGATGAAGTCATGGTTGAGATCTCTGCTCTTCAAAACCAATGAAACTTTCTACCACAATGCTAAAGGTCATCTGTGGAGGAGACAGAGCTGTCATGGGGGCTGGTCTTGGACTATGGAATCAGTTCCTCCAAGAACAAACTTCATAACTGTCTGCTCCAAGTGCATGTCTTGGACCTTCCTTCTCAAACTTAAAGTAAGAACAGTGCGCATGTATACATAAAACAATAACACACCACCACAAATCTATCCCAAACAAAACACTCAGCTGCACATCCCACCTTGGTCCTAGAGAGAGGAAGAGAGCAAGATTGAGCCACCTGTGACAGACATGAATCCATACCACTTACTGCACTACAGGTGGGTGCTCGGATACTACTGTGATGATGGTGGGAGAAGTACCTGAATAGACAAGGATACCACCATTTTGCTCATCATTGAAATGCAAGTATCATCTGTGCAGCTCTTTGACTACACTCAGTAATACTGTGTAACAATTGAAAATGATAGTGAAGAACAACACAATAACCAATGACAACTAAGCTGGAATTTGGCCAGGAAACCAAAGTTCAGAACCTAATCTTGATTTTTAAGGGGCGGAAATAGTCAAGATGTATATCTTTAGCTGCTGGAATGGGCTGCTAGCTCCAAAAAAAACCCAGAAAAACTTTCCCTGTGAACAGGCACGAGGCAGGGGCAAAAGGAGACATTTGCAACAGGGCCAACATTTTAGAAGACCCCAAAACTGCATACCATTGCAATCTGGTGCACACAGTAATAGGAATTTGGTCTTCATCCCCTCCATCATGACAGAAGCTATATTTGAGTGCTTGGTGTTATGACAGGTTCTAAATCTGAGTGACACTGTCACCCCATGCGCAAGGTCACTCACAACACTCCTCAGTTGCATTTGCCCTGACTGTCCCTCCATCTTGATGGAAGAGAGGCTAGGCCAACCCAGAGAAGACAAGTGACACCATACATCACAACCCCTAGTGCTGGGAGCCAGGCCCAACACTGGACAGGAACTGCTGTTGGACAGCTTCTCAGTGGGAATTTGTCTTAATATTTTTGGAAAGGTAGTTTGGCTTCAGCTTCAGATTTTGCCTCATTCCCCCAAAAACTCTGTGTTGCCCTGCCCACTAAGGTTTTTCTTCAAAGGGTTTATTTTCAATGTCTAGAGTTCACAAGTTGTAAGTGAAAGAAACAACAAGAGGTTTTATCTAAGGAAAATGAAGAATGGCCTACTTTCCAGTACTTCAGTCTTTTAATTATTGGCTGAGGCATATGGCTGCCTGAGAGAATCTGACAACTGAGTAATCAGTTCAGACTTTTTCATCAGAGTTCCTAAAAGATTAGAAAGGATTTAGCCCCTTGCTTGCTCTGCTGTGGTCTCTGCATCCTGTTAAAACGTCTTGCCTGAGAGTAGCATCTCTTGCTGCACAAGATCATCTAACACCAAGCTGGAGCACAGGTTCATACATAAGAGAGGAGTGGGCTATCTGCACTGCTTAGAGATTTCTTAGTGACTGAGTAGCAACCCAACCTACCCATGCAGCTTATCTCTGAAGGAGATCACAGCCTTTGGTGGGACATATGAAAGCAAAAATCTGTGTAATTCTTAACCTCTCTAGCAAACAGTTACCTCAGTAGAGAGTTTGGGAAGCTTTCTAAGGTTTCCATTGACCAGGTTAAGATGCAAAGTGCCTCAATTTCAGGTCCTTCAGGTCTTCTATGTTTGGAGTACAATTTTCAAATAGATGTGACAGGTCGTCTTTTCAAAAGGGCTAACAATCAGCATCTTTCAGAAAATGCTATTCTCATTAAGCTTTCTTCCTATGAGTTTTTCAAATACATTCACACTGACTCTGCCAAAAATGAAACCTAAATCTCCTTGTTCCTGCTTCTTTTACCTGTTAGACCTCTCTTTTCATCTGAGGGATGGGAATCAAGGATTTTGTGGATGGGCTTATTACTACTTCAATGACTGGTTCTTCCTGCTTCTTTTTTGACATTGCTTGGGGCATTCCATTTCCAGGCATGAGGATCTACTTGCTAAAGAGGTTGCTGCCGAGATGTGTTTATTCATAATTACAAACACATGGTATAGGCTGCCTAAGTGTTATTTCACAGGGAACATATTGTTTAGGTTAAATTTTGTCTTTTCTTTGTGGAAAGCGTGGAGGGCTTCCTGACGTGAATACCATTCTCACAAGGAGATCTCATGAGTGAAAGGTGGCTCAAGGTTGTACCTTGAGACTTTATCTCAATCATTGAATCAAAGCAGGAATTCTGTTTTTATGGTGTGATAGCCAAGGGGCACTCTCTGTGATCTAGGACTTTATCTTAGAGAAGCTTTCAAGGGCTCACTGTTGTAAACCAGCACTTTTCCAGTTGTTGTTTGTGGAGAATTTGTTGGCACTCTGCAGCAAACTTGCTTTTCAAATGGTGTTGCCTCCTCCACCTTGGTTTTGTCTGTAGGAAAAGGAGCTGAATATTTCACTAACGTTCACTTTTCATGCAGGCTACTACTACAGTTGACACAACGTTGCCTATGAATGTTATCAGGAATGGAAGTGCTTGACATGGCCAAGAAAAGGAGAGTGGTGCCCACAAGGTTATTACTCTATTAATATGCAGCCTACACTATGACAGGCTTTGAGAATCCCTTTTCTAAATAAAATTTACAGTCTACACAGATTTCACAAATAAGCAAAGAAACAAATAGAAAAAGGATGTCTTGAAATATGTTGGCCACGAAAAGTTCCCTTGACTCAAAACACCCCACTGCATTCTTCAAGCATCTGATAAATTAATTAGTCTTTAAAAGTGCCGTTAGACTCTTTTTCTTCTTCTACTGAACTAGAATAACACAGCTGCCCCTTTGAAACACTCCATTTTTGCTTCTTTGGTGTTATGCTTTGTATGGGTTCAGGAAAAAAATTTAGTTTACCAAATAGCATGCAAAACAGGATGGTCAAGAGGTTTCAGTATTTGATTCATGCCATGGACAAGTTATCTCCTTCTAGTCTTTGTATGCTAGACTGTAAGAAAGAAAGATCTAGAAATTACAAACCGATTTGGATTAATTCAGTTGATTGCATGTGTTTTGCATCCAGTGCTGTGAAGGACTCATCGACTATTGTGAAGGATTATTTCCAAAGGAAATTAAAATCACTATATCCTTTAAAATGCTGAGTGCTCTGTAAAGGAGTTATCAGCCACGGTGGGGAGCTAGGGGGATTGATGGGATCAAAGGGGGAAAGTGGAGGAGCTTTGTAAATGGCAGGGTCCATCCTGACTCAAAGTAACATGAGGTCCCTTCATCAGTCTAGGAAGGAAAACTAGCATTTCAATGAAATGAATATTATTCGTAGAACTTAGCATGTATGGAATGGTTAAAAGTGAGGGAAGCTTTACTCCTTTGGGTTGTCAGGTCTGTTTTGAGAAGGTGTTAAGAAGGTATCGTTCTAAATTACTTGGCAGCTGTCAAAAGTATTCTTGAATAATTTGGACTGGCGTCTAAAAGGGAGTGTTTCATTCTGTGTAGGTAAGAGTGGAAAAATAAATGAAAAACTTAACAGTGATACCACAGAGTATATCTCCAAGCCCACATCAGAGGGGAAAGAGAACTGCTAAGATGGGAAAAAAATCTACTATGGATGTTGCTGACTGTGATTTTTGTAATGTGTTTGAATGGCTTAGAGATGTAGAACAAGGCTGCAGTTGTCAGGGTATGAGGTCCTGCTGCTTCAGAGGTGTCAAATTATTACTCCTCAGCTGGAAGAAACATTACTTTGGTGCCAGAAGCCTGTAGACTTTGGCACTTGTCTTATCCACTGCTGGCACGTGTGGTCTGCACCGTGAGGGGATAATTTTTTGTTGTTCTAAACCATAAAACAAAATTTTGATTTAAAGAGGGGTTGATTTGATTTATTGATACTGCCCTCATCAGTAGGGTTAAAAACACCATCTGAATGGCACTGTACATCTTGTGGGATTGATTGAGGACTATGGAACCTCCCACTTCTGCATTCCCAGTTCAAACGTAGCCCAGGTATACAGTGACAGAAAGTTATTTCCATTTAGTGACCATCTGTTGGTGAGTTCTGTGTGAAAAGGCTAGATCATTTCAGATCCTTTGCTAGTGTATACTCCTTCACATGATAAACACTAGCACAATGCTTAGAACTCATAGTCATGTTTAGCCAGTGACTGAGTAAGAGTTATCTACCGACTTCTAGTTCTGGATTTAAGGCATACAGGGTGTGGGGAACCTTGAACTGGTGCTATCTATGCTATGTCCATTCTGTGGTTAAAAAAAGAGGATGTCACACTCCAGGGGTTTTCAAACAGATGCCTTTTGCTAGCACTGAGTGTTCTTGAAAAAATAATGAAATGTTTAAAACAAACAAGCAAAAATCCAATTTAGGAAATCTGAACGGGGCAGACTATACCTGTTAACTGGACATAAAGGGATGTGATCCTGAACTTCCAAATGGCTCTGCATTTCACATCTGTTAATGCCAATCCATTCTATATATAGTGGAACTAACTCTTCTCTCAGTACTATGCCTATGCCACCCTAGTGACAGCAATGAGATTACATGGGTTGGAATGACAGTAGAGTTTGGCCCAGTGTCTTTTATGTGTATAGTGTCCCCCAAGGCTTTACGAAGTATAGAGTTGAATATTGGTTGCACAGCGTCAGTGCAGGCAACCAGGACTGATCTTTTGCATTCTGCAGTAGCACATAGGCAGATTGGGCAACAGATCTTGTTTGGTTGAGAGAGCAAATGGTTAGCCTCTACTGTGTTTCAAAACGTTACTTATGGCCAGTGACCAGAAATGGCCCAAAAGTACTTGAATGTCTCTTCTGAAGACCAGCAACTCTAAAAGCACAGCATTCCTTCTACTATGCAGTAGTCTTGGACAAGAAGCAGAACGTTAGAACTTGATTTTCTTCTTGCTTGCATCAGTTTTACTCTGGTGTAATTCCAGTGGAGTCACTACTGAGCTATACAAATGACTATGAAAGGACAATCATGGATCCTAGTGTGGGAATGGAATTCACAACCTTTTAATTCAGAGACATGCAAATGAGGACTACACTGATGCTTGTGATGTTCAGCAAGGCAGACTCTAGAGATAAGCACGCTTTGTGACATCTCAAATAAGTAAGTTGCTTAAATTTTAATGAAAGTATTACACATTTTGCTAGTGCTGCAAAGTGAACATTCAAATCGAAAGAAATTCTTGTCTCAGTGTAAAATTGTCAAAATTGCCCCAAAATTGTAAAATAAAGATTTTTGTATTGCAGATTGCCATTTTTGAGAAACCTCTTGGTGCTGCCCATCCTGATTAGCAATGATACTATGAGGGCAGTAGTGCTGGATAAGACTCTTAACCAGTTTCCAGCCCGTTACTGGATGGACCAGCAGAAGAACCTCTTCCTAAGGGAATGGTCATATTTACACAGCACTCATCACTAAGGTATCTGAGCAACTTCACTTGATAATTTAGTGTTGAAAGCCATGAGGAACAAGCCACCCAAGAGTTGAGGTCTGGTCTGATGAGCACCCAACCACTGAGGTGCTTAATCAAAAGCTCAGATGAACCTCCCAGGTCTAAGAATATGTCTGGAAACCTCACCAGAACTTCCTGTCTGGATGGCAAATTTATGATACTGTTTGCTTCTGGCTGGGTTGAAAATACTGTACAGATCCTCTGGAGAAGGGCTTTCTCAGGGAGTTTTTGGCACTTGAACTTCCTGCGGGAGCCAGGAAATGCAGACACACCACAAAAATATTTAGTTTGAATATTAGGCAAAGATTCAGATCAGTTCCTCTATTAACCAAACTAGTTCACACGTCTCCAAATGAAGCCAATCTACTGGACTGTTGCACTAAGTAAAACAAGGCTGCTTTCTTTTAAGCAAATCCTGGAGTTTATTGGCTATCCCCTTTGTCAATCAGACTTCTCTGGTGCATACTCCATTGAGGGTCCTCTGTTATTGCAGCTTCTGTGCAGAGAAGGGGATTTTCCACAGGGAATTTTCTGTGGGGGTTTAGCAAGGTGCATTAATGTAAACTTCCTGAGTGGTATAGGTCTATTTGGTATCACAGAATCAGGCTGCAGATGTTTTTGCTGTTGTCAGAATCAATCTGCTATGAAATCTTTGCCTTAGTTTTACTTCTGGTGCCTTCTCCTCTCCCCACTTCCACTGTTAAAGGCTCTGGGGGCAAAATTCTAATATGGAGTTCCTCCTGTCTGATTGAAGTCAAAGAGGGTTTTGCTATGGCTCTCAGGGCAGCCAGGATTTCAGCCTGAGTGTTCTACCTTCTTAGCTTTTTGCACTCTAAGCTGTTTCACAGCTAAATATTTTATCCCTGTTTGCTTATTGCATCCCTTTCCCCTCTGGCTTCCATTTTCAACAGGATTTAGGGCTCCAAAACAGGTGCTTGTCCTCCCAACTGCCAGATCCAAATTCTCGATTTTTGACACAGCCGTGAACTGCACCATTTGTCCCAACTCAGGAAATTCTTCCCTGCTCCCATTCATCTGTCCCTGTCTGAAAACCAGATGGGGGATCCCTGATTGTTTTAGTTATTGGAATTCCACAAATAAAAGGCAGTCTAGTGTGTTAATAATAAAAGCAAAGAGCTTTCACATCCTGCCCTTTTCTTGTGGATTGCCTGTGCCAGCACCATTTCGTGCTCAGAATAAACCATAAACCCAGAAGGGAAACCTTTTTTAGATGATAACCAACTGTGTTTTGTATTTTCTCGGAAATACTTTATTACCTCGGAAACCGGAGTTGGAGAAATGCAGATAGTGGAGGCAGCGTTTCAATTGAAGTTACACAGAGCACAGCTTCTAAAGCTCCAGGTGATAGACTTATGGCTGCTGAAGTGACATTAATAAATAAAACAACATGGGCAGGGTGAGGCTTATTAAAAATTACATCTTCCACTGTCTAAACATGAGTTTAATATGAGTCAAAGGTGTTTTCACAGCTTGGTTCATAGCTTGGCCATGATGGTGGTCCATTAAGGGAAGATATAAATAATTAACATGTCCCTCTAGATTTCAAAAATAAGGTCTGCTTTGTGTCATGCCCTGGTTTCGTGGCCAAGCAAAGAGACCTGGTATACTGTACACTGTGAACAGGAACATCTAGCAATGTGCCCTCGTCTCCCTGTAGGACTGACTCCTTTGTTCATAACAAATTACTAATTCATGCAAACTCCAACAAAATTCTACACTGGATTTATAACCAAGGCATTGGAAATAAAAGTCCATACACAACAAACAAAACACAGAACTAAACCAAAACAAGCTCTGAATTCATTGTTCTCAATTGACCAGTTTTGACTTTCTGTATATATCTTCCTGCCATGTTGAATTGGCTGGTAGCTTGGCAAGAGAATGGGTCACTTCTAGACAATTTTGTTTCTCAAGAGCAATTAAACTGAAAGTGGAAGCAGGGGAGTTTGGGAAAGATGTTTCCAGGAATAATCTGCATTTTGCCAAGTGGGTACATAAAATGGTTGGGCAGAGTGAGGGCTATAGATTGAGGGTGGAGATTCTCAAGGGAATGCAGGAGTGAACAGTGAACCAAAATGACCACTTGAGGGGTTGATTTATGTCATCTAACTTGAGATACAGTTTCCCTGAACAAATAAGTGTGAACCCCAGCTGGGCTGAATCCTTTACAGAGAGGAGAAAAGAGTTCCATGCAGTTTGCTGCCTACTTGGAATAAAAATTAGTCGTCTTCTCTGTATGGACAGTAAATATCCCCACAGTACTGTGGTCAGACATTAAAGATGCCAAAGAATTTGTCCAAGTGTAAATTTCAAAATCTTCCCTGTGGATATATGCTATGTCTACCTGGCTGCTGCCTTCCCACTCTGGAGGTGGTAGTTAAAGTATAATTTTGATGGGCCCTGGAACCCTCCTAATCTCCAGACCCCCTTCATGCATGTGAAGGCCCCAGCCCAAGTAGGCATTTTTGAGTCTGACCAGCTCCTTCCTGACAGAAGAAGCAGACCCTCAAATCTACACCATCACCCCAACCTTGTCCACTAGTGCCTACATCAGACCCCTCTTTCCCCCATGCCTTCCTCAGCCCCATTCCCTAAGCTCCCTGCCCCCAAGTACCCACTCCAGCCCTCAGGGATTAAAGTAAGCTGGAACATGCAAGAATGGTGTTCTGGAGCCCACCAATTTTAGGGGCCAGGAGTCTGGGGCCCCTAAAAAATAAAACAATGGGGCAGAACGTAGCATTCTGGTGCATTCCACCTTACTTTAACCCCTGCAATGTCTCCCACATGGCTGGCAGCTGCGGCCCCTACCAGGCCAGAAGACACAATCTTCTGACTGGCAGGGAGCTTCCCCCAGGCTGGGCCTGCGAGTTTTTAAATCTCCCGCCCTGAGCCTCAGCCTGTGCCATGGCCACTCTGCTCTGGCATCCAGATAAGGTGGCCTTTGGGGGTGTGTGTTGGGGGGTTGGGTATGGGTGAGCTGTTCGCAGGGTGGGCAGGGTAAGATTGGGGATTGGTCAGCCTTGGGTTGGAGGGGGTGGAGCAGGCAGCGTGGCTGCCCTAGCAAGGCTTGGAAGCTCCATTGTGGGTCCTTTGGCTGTGGTCTTGGAGCAGCTTCACTGCGGGCTTGGCAGTGGGACAATGGGGGGGCACACATTTGGGGGAGAAGTAGCTTGGGTGGGGTGGCAGTAGCTGGGGTGAAGGGATAGGTGTTTTGGGGAGCAGTAGCTGAGGTGGGTGAAGGGGGGGGGCAGACATGCATGAAAGGGTCCTGGACAATACGGAAAGGGGACCTGGAAATTTAGGAGGGTTCCGGGTCCTGTCAAATTATACTTTAACTACTTCTCCTAACTCCCCAGCTCCTTGTCTTCACTCCACACCCTTCAGCCCCCTCAACCCAGCCACACCTCCCCAACACTCTTCAGTCCCTTTGTCCCCATTCCTGCCCTCCACCCCCCTTCAGCTGCCCAACCACCTCCACACCTCCCCAGCTCCATCCATCCCTAGCCCCCATTCCAGCCCCCCAACCTCCTCCATCCCACCCAGTCCCCACTCCAGCCCTTTATAGTCCCTTCTACCACTACCCAGCCCCTAACAGTCCCTACCCAATCTGCTTGTCTCCATGCCCCCCTCCACCCTCCCCAGCCCCCCTAACTCCCTTCATCCCTCTCCAGCCCGCCATCCCTACTCCTTCCCTAGCCTGGTTTTCAGCTTCCCTAGTCTCCCGGCCCCTTCCCTAACCCACCACCTCCCAGCCGCTGGCTTCCCCGGTTCCCACCCTAATCCACCTGCCCTGCTGCCAGCTTTCCCAGCCTCCCAGCCCTGGTCTGACTCCTACCCTAACCCACCCACTGGCCCCCCCACACACCTCAGGCCTTCCCCACTGACCCCCACACCCTTTCTCTGCCAGCTTCCAATCCCCAAGACCCCCTCAGGTCCCCCTCCCCCTTACCTGGCCACCAGAAATGCTGCTACTTGGCTGGCCACATGCTGCTGCTCCTGCCCTGAGCATGCTCAGAGCATGCTCAGGGTGGGAGATTTAAAAACTCAGGCTAGGCTGAGTCAGCTCCCTGCCAGCTGAAAGCCTGTGTCTTCCAGCGGGGTATGGGCTGTGGCTGCCAGTAAGAGGGAACGCACCAGAATGCTGCATTCCACCCCATTATTCTAGTTTTAGGAGCCCCAGAATGCTGGCCCCTAAAATTTATGGGCCCCAGAACAGTGTTCTAGTGTGTTCCCCCTTACTTTAACCCCTGTCCAGAAGAGGCTGCATTTCAGTGATCATATGATTGTTGAATGTATATAGTTTGGGGTTAGGAGATGTCTTGTCTGAAAACTTTATAGTTCCTATAATATAGAAAATCATCCATAAATGTGAGTACCAAGCCACCACTGTTCCCTGTAAACTGCGCGTGTCCACGTACAAACAGGTTGTGAAACCCATGTGCTGAACAAAATAAAGGGCTCACAAAAAGTTCAGCAGTGCTAATATTAGCTCATACAAAGAAATTTTTTGCACACACACATTTTTTGAGCACACAGCCTACAAAAAATTAGAGGGAACATTGCAAGCCGCCTGCAGGATTTGGAGTCATGAGAGAGCAAGCACTCAAGCCCAGATCCTGCCAGGCATTTAAACACCTAACTCCCACTGAAATCAGTGGAAATTAGATGCCTAAATATCTTTGAAGATTTGAACCTCACTGCCTGCAGGGACTTTGTGAAATGCATTGTGTCACTCAGCAGGAGGCACTCTAGTTGATTGCGATATGGCACTACCAGGATCTAGAGAAGAGTTAAGTTCAGCTCTCTGCTATTGGAGGGAGAGAGACGTTAAGAGACTTGGGTAGACATGGTAATGAACTATAAAGAAAAATTCTGATAATGCACTATCCCTGCTTGACTTGAAGACTACTGAAGCTCATGTTGTGAAATTATTAGAGAAGGGTTCCAGTGCTCCGGGGGAGGCTTGGATTGTAATCTGTTGTTTGATAGTGCACACTGCTTTATAAACTGTAGAACTGCTTGCTCAGCACTGTGCCTCTTGAGGAGTCTGTTGCCACCAGCCTCTTTTTGTTGTTCTTTGTTTTCTCCCTAAAGTTGCTTCCTTTATGGATTGAAAATGGAAGCAATGGGTGGCATTGCTCAGCTCCTCATCTTTTTGTCTACCATTTAGACCTAATATCCAACACAGCTCTTTCAGGTCATTGATTTCCAGTGACATGTCTTTTGTTTTCACCAAGCATGATTTCAATGGTCTTTGAACCAAGTCAGTAGTTCCTTTCTCTTTGGACTAATCCAGTTTTTCTGCTGATTTTCTTGCAACTGTTTATATCATTCACTATGGAAAACAACTGGCTTATTTTATGTTTCCATTTGTTGTTATAGATTATTGTAATATCTTATGAACTTTTCACAAATTGAATTTATTTTTTGAATCATACTTTTTACAATTGAATTTAGAGTATATTTGTAGGACCAATGATCAGATCAGTATTCTAATTATCTGAGATAAAAACTAAGTGAAGAGAGAAGCAATGCTGAGACTGCATATCAATATTTTAGGGTAAAATACACTCTATCTATCTATCTATCTATCTATCTATCTATCTATCTATCTATCTATCTATCTATCTATCTATTTTGTAATTATCCAAAACCCAAGGTTCAAAGGCAAACTTGTCAGAATTCAGAAATGCACAGTTAAGGAATTTAAATAAACTTAACTGTGCCTTATGATGACACTATCTAATAACTGGTGTCTTCCACCAACAGAAGTCAGTCCAAAAAAAGATATTATCTCACTGACTTTGTTCTGTGTAGGAACCAATATGGCCACTACAACACTGCAAATAGTGATTAAGATTGAGGCATTTTTACTGTTGGTGGGTCCAGATTTGATTAACTTGATTTTAAAAGACATATTAAAGACATTGTGTCCCTCATGATGCCACCACAGGACAGAGTTAAGGTAGTTTGGGTACCCTAATTATGCACATCCAGAGCTGAGCATGTTCAAATTTTCTTTTAAATTTACTCTTAACTCCAAATTTCATGGGTTTGTAATGCTGGGTTTTCAGGTAATTATATCATCTTTGTTTACCTGAATACCAAGGATGATGAATGCAGGCAGAGAAGAGAGGGTCAAAGAATATGAAGGCAAGGTTCTGAGGGGTGTAGAAGAGAGCAGAAGGTATGAAGGTTGGGGCAGGAGAAAGGGAGGAATGCATGTATCATAGAAATGAAAAGTGTGATATAGGGGAAGGACAGAGAAAAAGAGTACACTGATGATAAATGGCAGAATCTTTTCTCCAATTTAAAATATGTATGTAAATACTTAATATTTTCTAGTTAAAAACTTTAACATTTAAGATTAATATTAAGTTTTTTGTATTGGATAAACCACTCCCTTCTGTTCCATTCCATTACCTACATGTTCTTCCAAGGTATAACTCCCACTCGGATATATACCCTCTATGAGATTACTACCATCTGTAAAAGAGAAGCCCTGCTTTGAGGGATGTCATAAAATAAACTGGAGCTCTTCTCCTGCAGAATGTATATGCCAACATGATTTAACCTTTTGGCACTTATTAAAACCAGACACACAAAGCTTTGTTAGAAAATTAATTTGATTGGAATCCAGCTAATATTCCCTCATTTCTCTCCCCTGCTGCAAATCATGCTTTCTTTACAAAATGTCTAAAATCTGAAAAAGAAAGTCTTACAAAGTCTAGCAATGAACACTAGAATGATCCAGCCAGTCTCCTGATATTGGATCATCACGTAATCATAGAAAATTAGGGCTAGAAGGGATCTTAAGAAATCATTGAGGCGAGTTCCCCTGCACTGTGCAGGGCCCAGTAAACCTAGAGCATCCTTGATAGGCATTGCACATACCTGTTTTTAAAAACCTGGTCATGATAGCGATTGCACAGCCTCTCTTGAAGCCTATTTTACTGCTTAAATACCCTTATAGTTAGAAAGTTTTCCCTAATATTTAACCTAAGTCTCTCTGCGGCAGGTTAAGACCATTACTTCTTGTCCTACCATTGGTAGACATGGAGAACAATTAATAACTGCCAAATTTTTAAGTCTTAAAATATACGAAGGCTCTTATCTCATCCCTCCTCACTTTTCTCGGGACTATATATGCCCAGTTTTTTTTTTTTAACCTTTCTTCATAGGTCAACTTCTCTAAACTCTTTTCTAAACCTTTTTGCTTCTTTTTTTTTGCTTTCATCCAGACTCCTTACCTTTTGTCCACGTCTTTCATAAAGAGTGATGCCCAGGACTGCACAAAGTCCTCTTTTCGTAGTTATGCATTTGATTTTTCCTTTCTAAGTGTAATACTTTGCACTATTGAATTTCAGCTTGTGGAATTCAGTTCAATTCTCAAGTAATTTTGATTCTAATCCTGTCCTCCAAGGTGCTTGCAACCCCTCCCAGAATGGTGTCATCTGAAAATTTTATGAAAATACTTTTCATTCCATTAAACAAGTGCTTAGTGAAAATGATGAATATTAGTGAACTTAGAACAAACCCATGCAGAACCACACAAAATAGAGCCCCCACTTTGACAGCAAACCATTGATAACTACTCCTTGAGTATGGTCTTTCCACCAGTTATGCACTATTTTATAGGAATTTAGCCTAGACCACATTTCTCTAGTTTGCTTAAGAGAATGTCATGACGTTCTGTGTTACAAGCCTTATTAAAATCAAGATATATCACATTTACTGCCTCCACCCATCCTCTGAGCCCTAGAGAACATGATATACAGGCCCACAAATTCTATCTGTGGCTCCTGCCACAGATTCTTTTATCATTGTCATCCCACCCAATCGAAACTAAACTTAAGCTAGTAAAATTTGCAAGCAGAAATAAAATGGAAAATACCAGGTTTCTAGAAGATCATAAAATCCCCCCAAACCACAGAGGATTTATTTCCAGAACAGTAGCACTAGCAAGTACTGTGACAACCCTGAACACAGATGAATTGCATATGTGAGTTCTTACACAATCTGGACAATCTAGTTAACTGATGACATTAAAGGTAAGAGAGGGCCCAAGAAAGCAAGGTTTCCACCATCACTAAAATCAGTGTGAAAGTTTCTCCTCATCTTTTTTTTCCTGAGCTTCTAGGAACTTGAGTCTCCCAGAGTTTTCCCCCCTCTTTGCTCTTCATTGACTTGTGGACTTATCAGGTAGGAGTATCTGAGGCAGGATCAGGCAGGTCAAAACAACTTTGGAGCCCTGGGATAGTATGTGCATTGGGGCTCCACCTGGTCCCATTTCACTTTATTTACCCAGATCTTTGGAGAAGGGGCCCTGAGCTATGCCCACTTCCCTGGTCTCCCCCGCATCAGCTCTGAGCAGGAGTAGCAGTAGGAAATGGTGCTCAGCCAAATAATTTATGATTTTCTTCGTGGTAGGTGGAGTTGCACTAGTATCAGATGGAAGAAGACCATCCAACAATGATTGCTCTGTCTGACTCCTCAGTTTTGGAGGAAGATTCTTCTGGCTGCTGGATTCCCAACTTCCATCCAAAGAGGGGAGGGGTAGAGAGCTTGTTGCTCCCATTTCTCCCTCCCCTCCAGGGAAGAAGCTTGGCACTTCTTTTCCTTAGTCAGAATAGCTTTGTTTGTTCCTTGCTTCCTCCAGGCAGTGCACAGAAGAATGTGTTCCTGGGCAGGAGGTTGATCCTTTGCACAGTTCCTCATTCCAAACATACGCACTGCTGTTTACATGGCTGTGGGGCTATTTTCAGATACGCATTCCTTTCATATACAGACCTGACTTTGTTAACATTCCTCTTCCCTGGGCCATATCCCAACAGCACACAAGAAGATGAAAGGTCCCTTTAACTCTTGACTTTAATATACATGACAGCATAGGCCATGTCTATACTGAAAAGCCTGAATCAATCCCAATGGATCAGTGCAGTGGGATTGATTGAATGGCCAGTGTAGCCCTGCTCAATCGATCCCCAAAATGTTTTCTCCCTTTGATGCTGTTCGTCTATCCTTCCAATGAGAGTAATGCTGCATTGAAGGGAAGGCATTTCCCATTGCCACAGGGGAGTAAAGACAAAGTTGTAAGTAAGTCAATGGGAGACAGGTATGTACGTAGACTATCTCCCATCAACTTAGCACTGTAGTGTAGACTAGGTCACATTCACTGGTATTATCGTCAGGATGACCAACCCTAAGCATTCAAAAATCATGAGTCAGACCCTGCCCCCAAAGTTATAAGATTGGTTTTGAAAATCATAGTATTTCTAAAATAACTTGAAGGTCTTTTCTTTTGCCTTCTGGTTCTTGATCTCGTAAGATTCAAGTTCTCAAACTTTAATCATGAACCTTTAAATAGAGAGAGAGAGAGAGAGAGAGAGAGAGAGAGAGAGAGAGAGAGAGATTCTCATATTAGAGAACTGGGACTTTAAGAAAAATCTTGTGAACTCCTGATAAAATCATGGGAGTTGGCAACATTACACTCTGCTCTTACCTGATCACTCATTAAAAATAATCTTGAAAGGTGTATTTATATGGACCTACAACGTGTTGTAATTAATACACTGTGTAGGACCAAGCAGATCAGTAGCTCATTTAAAAAAAAACAAAACAAAAAACTATTTACTTGCATAAAAATCATTCTAATACTCTACCAACAGATTACACTAAGAAAGTATATAGCAGTCTGGCTCCCATAACTCAATCAGCTGAGGGACCATATTGCTTTTGAAAGCTGTACTTTAATTTGAATAGACCGTATATAAATCAACAAGATATTTCCATTCCAGAAGAGAACAAGAGACAATCCTAAATTTGAGTGGGTAATGTAAATCAAATGAGGAACAGTGAGATTGCCTTATACAATGGGGTCCTGACTGTATACAATTGTAATATAAATATTTACTAGTATTGCTACTGCTAATAAATTAATATGGAATGTATAGCTGGCTGGACCCTTTAATTGTTCATTTCCAGAGATCTTTTTATATTCAAGAGAAGCTGAGAGTTTTTTTTATTTTTAAGTTGTGGTTTTTTTCTTTGCTTAAAGAGAAAAAAAACGGAGATTTGTTTGCTGAACTCCAAGATCACACAGTAAATTTTCAGCTAATGGTGCTGTGCTGTGCCTGGGAGGAGATTTCATTGCACTCTTTTCTTCCCCCAGTGCCAGCTAAGGCAGGGGTAGGGGAGGTAATGGAAACCCCAGACTGGATCCATTAGAATGGCCCATAGAGGCCTGTCACAGCTGTGGATCTGAGCTGTGGGTAACTTGGTGGAGCGTATGAAATATTTCACTCCTTTTTACTCTCCCATTCCTGAAGCCATCTTCTCCATTCCTGTCACACTGTTTTTTTTTTTTATATTGTTATGTCCCTGCTCCAAGGCTCTCACTAACTTATTCCCTTGAATTTAGCTCAGATTTTTCACTCTCATGTCCTAATTTTATTTCTATCTTTTTCAAGGACCCTGGAATATATGCAGTTATGTCATCCAAAGCAAGAAGGAATTAGACCATCAGTGAACCCTGTAACAATGTTCAAAGTCAGAAAGGTACTGGGTGTTAGAGGGGCATGGGTAGGGAATGGCCTGACTCTTGGTTATTTCTCTCTGTGCTCCACTGCTGCAAAGTGGGGGGAGACTCCATCTAGGAAACCAGCTTTTCCTGCTGCTTCTGGTTTTATTACAATTATAATAGACTTTTGAAAAAAAGAATAAAATAGTAAATGTTCAATTCAAGAAAAATATTCAGATTTTATAAGGATGGCTGAGTGGTTAGGACACAAACTTAGGACTTGGCAGACCTATGTTCAGTTTCCTGCTCTGCTATAGATAGAGACCTACACGGATACAAATAAGTGGATGCATATCTGACCTGTATCTGCAAAAAATGGTCCACGGATATGCGTGTTATAGCCACGGATGCAGATATAATGGAGATATCCACAGCTATCCACATATTTGCAGTCATTCTAAGGATGGCTGAGGTTAGGCCCAAACTTAGGACTTAGCAGACCTAGGTTCAATTTCCTGCTCTGCTATAGATAGAGCCTGGCACAGATGCAAATAAGTGGATCCGTATCCAATCTGCATCTACAAGAATTGGTCTGTGAATATCCATGTTGTATCCGTGGATGCGGATATAAGGCAGATGTCCATGGATTTGCAGGGCTCTAGCTATAGATTTTCTGTGTGACCTTGGACCAGTCACTTAATCTTTCTGTGTTTCAGTTTCCTCTGTAAAATGAAGATAATAGTGCCTATTAATAGAGCTCACAAGGGTGTTGAGTTAATAAGTGCATTCAAGAGTGTGAGGGACTCCTCTACACCAGTGATGGGGACCCTATTAGTAAATATGAGAGAGAAAAGTACAGTACAAGAATATTTTTACACGACCCAAGTAATTATATTAAACACAATCAAAAGCAAGGCATATTTATAACATTTAAAGCTATCGATTGGTTGATTGATTCATTGATTAAAAAAAGATCTTTGTGGCAATAAAGACCATGGATAAATAGAGCACATTGGTTCTATTTTAGGACGTTAACACAAAAGAGGACACAGTAATCCTTCACAGTTCCTTATGGCCTATATTATGTAAACATAATTCATCAATTTGAAAACTGAGGCTGAGATTTTGAGCATATAAGGTTACATTTACACTATAAGCTAGACAGCATGATGTCGAGCTCTCGTACCCACACTCATGCCAGCAGTGTGAATAACAGCATAGTGATGGTGGCATATAGTCAGCAAATGCATATGGAATATGGCCTGTGAGATATAACTGGTGAGGAGAAGTACACATTGTGCAGGCCAATGCATTCTGTTGCTTTCTATCAAATAGTTAGACATGATGTAGTTTCTATGGTTTAGCATTTTTCTTATTTAAAAACCTAGGAAATTCTATGCCAAATAATATTAAGTAATAGAAAAGAAATGTATAAAAAGCAATCAAAAGCCAGGAAGCATCAAAGTTAAGGTTGCTCAAACAACCTTAACTAAGCCCTGTTACAAAATGCTTTATGATTGGATTCTTTACTAGCATTGTCAAATATTGTGTTTCTGTAGTGCCATGTTTCATGGTGTGTAGGATGGATGTGAATGAGGGAGAATCCCTTGCCTCTGTCACTGTAAGAGTTAGTGTGCAATGAATCATGTAGGAAATCAGACAGTTTTTATTTTGGTTCATAATTGTATAATGGCAGGCAGCCTGGTTTGAAAAAGTTGTATTAACTACATGCTACTCTTGGTATTGTGAACTGCCCAAAACAGGAGGTGCTAGAAATTTCATGAGCGCTTGGGTCTCAGAAGGTTTGCAACCACTTTTGTGGGTCATCGTACTCTGAAAAGGTGTGGTTGAGGGATGGGGGTGGATCAAAGAACTTTCTATAAAAATTAGCATTACTCAAAGGGTTTTGAGTTTGAATTTGTTTCAGATATGCCTCCAAAAAGCCAGTGTTTATTGGAATATCTTGAGTCTGCAAAACTGGACTGGAAATCATGGGTGCCTAGGGATGGGTACATTAGGGACCTGCTCCTACTCCTGCTAGCTTTCATGGCACTAAAATATTTCATTTGTCTCTTCCACTGGTGTTTTTGGCTGGAGATGCAGTGAGATAAACCTGTTCTTGGCTTTTCAGTACTTTCAGTTCTAGATGGAAACCAGAAGTGAAAATACATTTCTGCAAAAATTCCAGTGTTCAGAAAAAGAGAGAAGGTCTAGTCTGATTTTGAGAAATGGGGCTTTTTATCTAGCCCATCTCTAAAGAATTGTCCAAACTAAACAACTGAATCTCTTTTGGTTCACCCAGCATTACATGTATTCCTCTAATTGGCAGTGTCTTGCATACATAATAGGAACACTAAGTGAAACCTGACTAGCCTCAATAGATGCTACGCTGACTACAGTGAAGCCTTTCTATTCCAGAACACAATGTGTTGATCTGACACAGGTAGTTGTTCACAATAATGGATTTCTGAATACATTCAATTTTTCCTCCTGGGTGAAATATCTTTTCTGATAGCATCATTCACCTGGGGCAGACAAGTATATCTCAGTATCTCTCTCTTTTGCCAGAAACAAAAGGAGTGACACTCCCCGTGAACTGTTTGTAATTAATAACCTGTGCTATGGAATTTCTCTCCTTTGGTCAAGAGACAGGACTTCAGAACAGGCCAGCTGAGCTACACCTTCTTCCTCCCTCTTCTGAGTTCTCAAAAGTTATCTCTGTGTAGAGCGGTTAGTGTCTTGTGACATCCATTCTTCAGCATCTTCATGGGAGCCTTTTGCTCCATTTTCAGTAAGGTCAATTTAACTTCTGTGTAAACACAATATGGCCCAGCTCCAGATCCAGCACTCTTTTAAAAAGTAAACACAAACACAAATGTAAAGCTTAACTAAATAAAATTCTTCATCAAGAACAAGAGCTTCATTGTTTGGGCTGGCAAATTTACCTGAAGCTATTTTTTTGATCCTTAATTGAAAAATTAAGCTTCCAGTGGCCAAAACATACAGTGAAACACTAAAAGACATTTGGACATTGGCATCTTCAGGAACCTGGCAGTGGTGGTTACAGCAGTGAGTTTTTTAGCTAAAAGTCTGCTTTTGATTTATTTCCATAATAAAGCGTGAAGAGGTGTAGCATCATCATGATTTGAGGTTTGTTCCCAGCTTACAGGCCTCTGGTGGCCTCATAAACTTATTACGGCAGCACATGTTAGGAAAATGGAACCTGCCTGACAGGATACTATTTTTCTCCGTCCCAGCATAGCTCTTGTAGGGGGTATGAAACATGCTCTCACCCCCTCCAAAAAATAAATCATTCTGGCATGGCTCTCCCTCACTCTATATCTGCAACCTTATAACTTTCCACAACGCTTGCTCATTTTCTCTCCACTTGCATGCACAAGCATAAGAGTTCCAGAAGTTTTCCTCTTGCAGAACACTGCTAACACCGGTCAGAAAAGTCATGTTGGCTTGAAATAGCTCTATGGGAGGCTGGATGGGGAGGGCGGGTGGTGAGGAAAGACTCAACTGCCCTCCCAAGAAGTAACCAATCTAATGAGTAACTGTGAAAGACTCCCTTGCCTGGCATGTAAATGTGTAGAGCTATACCATGGAAAATCAACACTCTCTCTCTTCCCGGCGCAGCAATATTTCAGCCCCAGGCTTGTGGAGTCACTGTGCCAGCTCCCAGTTCAGATGCATAAATTTATTTTATCTGTTTGAAATATTTTTTTATACATATTAGTTCAGCTTTTTCTGAGAACTGGTCGTACTTGTCAAAAAGAAACTAAAGTTGCATAAGAGTCTTTGTGCATCGCTCTGTGTCAGCACAAATGGGAACAGCAGGCTTAAACACACACTGGACATCTGAACTCTGCTTTGGTCCCCAGCATTTCTGAGAGGAATGTCACTTAAGCCATGTTACTCTCCTTCCC
Organism: Podocnemis expansa; assembly: GCA_007922195.1. Taxonomy (NCBI): domain Eukaryota; kingdom Metazoa; phylum Chordata; order Testudines; family Podocnemididae; genus Podocnemis; species Podocnemis expansa. The sequence goes on along the minus strand of ML682017.1, from coordinate 228,525 downwards.
TTCTCCCTGCCCCCACACCTTGTCCCATTTACCAGTTCATATGGATGAAGTTACAGAAATGTAATTCAGGTCATCTGCTTAGTACACTTACGTTTACTAGAGCTTCCAGTCTATTGAGGCAGGCACCATGGTAAGGAGGAAAGCACAAAGGGTCAGGAGTCAGAAAATCCAGAATTTTACATGCCAGCTGTCCATTGACTTGCCATGTAGAATCGAGCAAGTCCCTTTACTTCTCTGCTTTATTTTCTCTAGTTTTGAAATAGAAATAGTACTTTTTTTGTAATACTTCTTCCTCAGAGATGTGCTGTGAAGATTGATTAATGGTTGTATAACAATGTGAACATGTAGGGTCAGATTTCTGAGTTGGTGTAAAGCAGCAAAGCTCTACTGATGTCAAGGAGAAGTTCAGCAGAGCACATAATTGTATTTTGAGTATCTGCATAATTTACAGAAAGCACTGACGTAAGTGGATGGAGTTTGTCTGTGGGAGGAGCTGTAGAAAGTGCTCTCCTTTCTTTGTCTTTTCCTACTCATGCCCTGGTTCTTACATTTGTCTGAACTGGTTCATTCAAGCTGTGACTTGTTGTTACTAACTGTTCATATTTTATCAGTCCTGAACAACTAGTTCAGAACAAACTAATTTAGCTTCCTTTCAAACTGTAACTTTCCATATACAGTTTATTGTTTTCTTGTATGTATTTGTTTAATTACTCCTGGAATAATTCCCATGAAACATTGTTGATGTGCAGATGATCTGAAAGGAGCCCTTTGTAAGACATGATATTGGAGTTCTTACTTGTTGGATTTGATTGGATACATGGGTCCCATGATGTTATTTCTGACCTTGCTGGGATCAGAACTAACAACTCTTAAAAGCAGGCATTGGTTTTGAATATTTGCATTACTGTATTGCTGTCTGTGAATATTTTGTAATAATCACTTAAAATTCACAGAAGAGATTCCTGATGGTAAATGTGCTTATAAGCATATCTGTTGGAAATGAACACAAAAGGAGCATGATCACACTCAGAACAACTTTTTTACTGGAAATTTGAGGTATTTGCCTGTCTATCATCATAATAATTATTATATGTTATATTGTTTACCTTTTTATTATAATTTGAGTGCCAATATGCCCACTTCTTTGCAACCATAAGTGATGATCTGATTCCTGTCCTAGTGAGGTTGCAAGCCAAGGTCCTAGTCCTTCAAAGAGACACATGGTCAAAGTATACTTTTGCAGAGCCTTCTTGTGGGACTCTATGCAGGTACAGTTTACTGCCCATGCAGTTCTGTGTGCAGATTTGGGGATCCTAAGGGTTTGATCCTGTAATTCTTAGGCTTGGTCTACATTATAGGATTAGGCCACTGTATGCTGCCTTACATCCACTTAGTCATTGAAGTATCTTCACTTAAATTTGGCTCCTGCTGAGATAAATGCCTCTTCTATGCTCATTTAATTACAACACCTTTAAGAACTGTGGTGGGTATATGCTGACATACATTACTGACATAATTTTGTAGTGTGGACATAGCCTTATTCATGAGAGTAAACTCATTGAAGTCAAGATTTAACTTAAACGCATGCTACATTCTGTAAAATTGTTTTTAGACCACTGAAACACCACTGAAATCATTAGACTCACACTGATTTAACAGAACGTATCAAGTTAGGAAAGTCTAAACAAATGATATGTGGTTGTACTGAAATTTCAGAACCTCATTTCCATTTACACTAAGACCTTGTCTACAGGGAGAAATTGATGAGAATAAATGCTGTGGAATCAAGCTTTTCTGTAATAACTATTCTAGTCTATGTGGATACTCTGTTCTGCAATAAAAGTCACTTTATTCTGTAATCATTTCTTTGCTTTGGAAGTACAGTAAGTATTCTCACATAAAATGGCTTTTATTTTCTGAATGGAGTATCCCCATCAGGAGCTATTCCTGAATAGTGTACTTTGCAATAGCTATACTGGTCAATTTCTCCATGTAGACAATCCCTAAGAGTGCTTCACACCACTAAAGGCAGTACACTAAAGGTCCTATACAATCTATGGCAGTGTGTAAGAACCATACAGTGGGAGTAAATTACATTTATATCCACTTTAAGTACCTTTTAGGTTTCTAAAGTTCTCAAAATTGGAGCCAAATTCTAACTCCTTTTCAGCGTGAGAAATTGATGGTAACATTTATCCCGAAGGGCTGGATTCTTCTAGCCTACTGTGTATTGGTGTGACTATTCAGATAGTAGTGTACAACCCTGAATGTTTTTTTTTTCCCAAGAAAGTATCAGAGATGAAAATGAGAATGGCATAACCCAAAAGTCTGGAACAATACAAAACATGTTTTTTTTTGTGGCTGAATGTGTTGAATGTAATTTAGCTTTTCAGCACCTTGTGACTTCTTAAGATCATCTACAGCGAGAAAGTTAAATCAGTAACTAGTGCAGCTGAATGTGCTTTAATCACAGTTGTAGACAAGGGCCAGTATAGTTTCCAGAATGTGATGCTGAATATGTTTTGTCCTCATTGGAACTTTTGTTTAAGCTGTGTCTAATACCTCTTCAGCTGTCTCCATTGCTGATGCTCACTGGCAGGTAAGTATTCTTTGACAGGTAAGCTTTGTAGTGCTTCTCTCTCTGGGCAGGCTTTATTTCCAGGTTTGCACTTTTTATTATTTATTTCAAAACATGAACCTTTAAACTAGAAATATCCTTAACATCAAAAAACAATCTCATATTAACATTGCAGCTTTTAAAATAAAGCCATGGGCTGGTGTATTTCTGGTGCTTATTTCATCTTTTAAAAACTCATCTGAACTATAAGGAATTTGATGAAAAGCATGAAATCGATTGTTGGCTTAAGACTTGGTCTATGCTTCCTTTGATTAAGATTAAAGCTGTAGATTAGGTTTTGTATTTTTGTGTCTGAATGCTACAGTTGATGACTGTATTGTGGGCATTGGAAGGGATCAGAGCTGCCATGAGACCTACCTGCAGGGACTCAGAACTGGTAGTATTGCAAAAGCAAGATGATTTAAATGTTTGAGGCAGGAATGTGGCTCCAACCTGGTTGGTCATAACATCAGATGCTTGCACGATACGATAGAGGATGAAATCCAAGCTTCTGTTGTTGTGGCACCTCTATTCTGGTGGCTTACTACAAAAAACCAAAAAATCCACGACAGAGTGCACCTCATTTCTATTTATACTAAGGCCTAGTCTGCAGGGAGAATTGACCAGAGTAGCTGCTGTGGAATCAGGCTTTTCTGTTGGATGCAGTCAGGTTTCAGCCTAACCAGACAACTGTACTGACCCACTGGGAACCCTTAGGTAGGGTTGTGTCTCTGAGGGATGCCATCTCTTCAAGTGGTCTTGCGAGCATAATAGGAATGAATATGCTGGACCGTCTATTACAGTCACAAAGCACTTCACAAAGTATCATGAATCACAGAATCCCTGTGAGGTAGACAATGATAATTGCACTTGTTCAGACGTGAGCAAACAAGTCATGGAGATATAATAGCCTGACTGTCAGAGGTCCTGAGCACCCAAACTTTCTTATTGACTTCAGCAAGCGTTGCTGATACTAAGCATCCCTGACAGTCAGGGTTTACATGACTTGTGTAAAAGTCAGTGTTAGGAATGGACCCCCAGGAATCCTGATTTAGACCCTAGAGTCTTAAATATCGTTTAAATTGCTGAACCATGCCTTGCCCAAACAATGGTTTCTTTTTAAAAAAATAATTAGGGGAAAAAAGGAAATTAAATATCCAAAATCTTCATTTCAGATTAAACCAGGAAAGCCAGAGTTAAGGTTGGCAATCCACCCTTCAAATCATTCTGTTGCTCCATCAAAAATAAAAGGCACAAAATTATGGTAGGTGGACAGTCAGCCTTAAATGGGAATTTCCTCTTCTTTTGTTGTTTTTTGTCACAATCTTAATGTTACTTAAATGTAAAGTTTCTCCCACCCCACCCCCCAATATTGAACAGAACAGGCTTTTGATTGTCAGGTTTTCCATGTCAGTAAACTGAACCTGGAAAAAATTGCCCTCCTCATTCTGCCAGGCTAGTAAAGAAGAGGAATTAGGTGATGAGTACTATTTATTTGTTGGCAAAATATTTCCAGAATATTAATAAAACTTTACCACTTTTCTGACTTTTTCGCCTTTTGCACATACAGCGAGTCTGTCCAAATGTAGGGATATTAAAAGGTGTGTCGCTGGGTTCAGCCTGGCTGCTAAAAGTGGTATCATGCTCTGACCAAATTTCTATGTCAGCTCCACTAACAAAATCAAACCACATAGCCCAAAGTGAGCACGTTTGTCAATCTTAGGCACAGTAAGCATCATTTGTAACCAAATATTTTTGGTATCAGTACGTCAGGGTAATTAAGGTTAATTATCCTCAAATACAGAGCTCCACTATTGGCACAACAATCTGCTTCCATGACAACTTGAAATGTGTTTGATCTTATAATGTTTTGAAAGCATGGGTAATTTAGCTTTCCTTGTGCCCAGATCCAGTGGAGGAAAAGGTTTTACAGTGTTTAATTTGAAGAAAATGTGAGTGCCTGATGGACTTATTTAAGAAATATTGCATGTGGACCACTGCTGCTCAGAAAACTTCCATAGATGGTAATGTTATTATTATTGTTTCTCATTGTGTGAAATTCTGTGGGTTTCCTGTTATTCTGCAGACCCAATAATTAACTTTACTCCACTCAAGGGAGGAATAACAGTGGATCTTTGGGAACTCAGCCAGGTATTCAGAAGAAGCCTAGTACCTAACCAGGTGCAATGACTAGCAGTGAGGCAGAGCAGAGCAGCCTTAAATTATAAGGGTTGGCCATGCGCATATTGCTGCTCTAAGCAAAATACATTTGCTCCCAAGCTTGAAGTAAGAAAAATAGAAGAGGGTCTAGAATAAATTGGTTTTATAGAAAAAAAGGTCTATAAATCACCCATAAAGAATGTTTTATGAGATATTGGTCAAAATGTACTAAGGTGACCAAGGAATTGTCTACACTTAAGTGACTCGAGCAGCACAGCTACAAGGCTTCCGTGAAGACACTACTTATGCTCATGGGAATGCTTCTCCCATCGACAAAGGTTATCTACCTTCCTGAGGAGTGGTAGCTATGCTGGTAGAAGAACTCCTCCTATCACCAAAGTGCCGTCTGCACCTGGAATTAGGCTGTTGTAACTGATTTGCTCAGGGGTTTGGATTTTCCACTCCTAAGTGATGTTGTTATACTGACACAAGTTGCTAGTTTAGAGTAAGCCTAAGAAAAATATTTACTTATCCTAACGTTGAGTGTAGTTTCTTGCTTTCTTTCCCTTTTTCCATTTCATTATACCCTCTTATTGCTCACGTTCAACCTTATCTATACTATCTCATTTTGACTTTCTCCTTTTATTTCCCTGTCTCTCTTTCCCCACATCCCTTTTTTCTTTGCATTTGACTGCCAAGCTTTTTTTTTTCCTACTGCGGGTTTTCACTTTATTTCTTTCCTTATCACGTATATGCTTTCCTCAAATCTCCCACCAGCAATTTCTTCCTTCCCCAGTTCATCTTCTCATTACCTCTCTGCCCTAGTTTTCTCTCTCTTTGCTCTTCCTTTGCATATCCCCAGTAACATGGTTGAGAATAAACAATACAAAGACTCTGGAAATCGGACAAGGCCACCCACGAATTGGAGTACTGAGAACTGCATATCTAGTGGTGCAGGGATGGGAATTCTCACATGATCCAGATTTGGTAACTGTAACTTGGCATTCTGACCAGCTGTGAGGCTTCCATTTCAATAAAATTGATGATGTTTCATTTTCCAATTCCTCTCCTGTGAATTGCCCAATCAACAGGTATTGTCACAGAATTGAGGCTGAATTTATGTGGACAGTTCTATTCTGGGGGTAAACACTATGTGATTTGCTTGCAGACATTGTATATTTCTTACCTCAAGGTATGTATGCATTGTTCTTATAGCTGTTTTGATCCCAGGATATTAGAGATATTAGGCTCAGACTTGAAGGAGAGCTCTGTGTACCTCGAAAGCTTGTCTCTCATACCAACAGACGTGTGTCCAATAAAAGATATTACTTCTCCCACCTTCTGCTCTGACCTCAAGGAAGGCAGCAACAGCCCATCTATGGGTCAAGTGAACAAAAGAAGCATCAATTTTGCCTCTGGAGCATGGCCACAGAAAGATCTGTGAGTACTGTTGTATTGAATGACCTGAAGGCATGAAGCACCTTGGCAGAATGTACTGTACTGTGCTGTACAGAACAGCTACTAAAGGTTGATTAGCTCTGATCACAGAACAATAAACATTCTGGTGCCCATAGTTTCAAGTGAAGAGACACAAACTTGGGGTAGCTGAAAGTGTTCTAAGAGTTTATTAGAGGAAATGTTATTGCAGTAATAAACAAAGCAGATCAGTGCCATTCTGCTCATTATAACCGTAGCTGGAGTACAGAATATGTGCACATCACCTCACAGTCACACAAATACTTTCCAGTTAGTCATTTGAAATGGAGACCTGTGCTGCCATTTTGCACACAAAATTCTTAAAGAAAATTTGACAATATTTTTAAAAATTAGGTACCTGCATTCATATGAAAGATTCTAAATTTAGGTGCCTAACTTAGGCACCTAAATTTGAATATGGTAGTATTGGTTCTTAAAGGATGCTGTGTTTATTGGAAGCATCCAGATTTTAAGTGTAGAGAAGCCTGGAGCTTTTGTTTTTTACACAAAAATTTGGTTAAGTTCAATCCAGAAAGGTTACAGTTCCCTGGCATTTACCTCACAAAAAAAAAAAGTGTCATAGGGCCAGATTTTATGTTTAGATGAATGTGAGCTTGCTTGAATGTATCATAGGGAAGATTTCAGACAAGACTAGTTTTGCTAGCTTGTTTTGAGGCTGTAATGGAGGAAAGGCTCCCATACTGTTGATAGATAGTGGAAGAGGATAGCAGACTACATCGCAGATTAATGAAACTGTTAATAAAACAATAAGAATGTTGTACCTCTGTGTATATGGATTATCAGCAACTGGCAACATAAAAGGATCCTTTCAAATTTACTGTAACTTTGTTGGTCTAAAAGATACTTCATGATATACCACTAAGTACTTAAAGGCAGATAATGTTGCCTGATTTGTGGATATGGGAATAGCTGTTGATGTGATATACCTCAACTTTAGCAAGGCTTTTGATACGGTTTCCCAGAGCATTCTCATCGGCAAGTTAAGAAAGTATGAGTTGGATAAGTGGACTGTAAGGTGGATGGGCTCAGTGGGTAGGAATCAATGGCTCAATGTCTAGTTGGCAACCAGTAACAAGTGAAGTGCCCCAGTGGTCGGTCCTGGGGCCAGTTCTGTTCAACATTTTCATTAATGATCTGGATGATGAGATAGACTGCACGCTCAGTAAGTTCATGGATGACACCAAGCTGAGGGGAATGGTACACGCACTGGAGGGTAGGGACAGGATCCAGGGAGACTTAGATAAATTGAAGCAGTGGGCCAAAAGAAATCTCATGAAGTTCAACAAGGACAAGTGCAAAGTCCTGCACTCCAGACAGGAAAACCCCATACACTGCTGCAGGCTGGGGAGCAATCGGCTAAGTAGCAGCAATGTAGAAAAGGACCTGGGAGTTATGGTGGACGGGAAGCTGGATATGAGTCAACACTGTGCTGTTGTGGCCAAAAAGGCCAATGGCATATTGGGCTGCATCAGTAGGAGTGTTGCCAACAGATTGAGGGAAGTGATTATTCCCCTCTGTTCAGAACTGGTGAGGCCACATCTGGAATACTGTGTCCAGTTTTGGGCTCCCCACTAGAGGAAGGATGTGGATAAATTAGAAAGAGTCCAGCGGAGGACAGCGAAAATGATTAAGGGGCTGGGGCACATGACTTATGAGGAAAGACTGAAGGAACTAGGCTTATTTAGCCTGCAGAAGAGAAGACTGAGGAGGGATTTGATAGTAACCTTCAACTACTTGAAGGGGTGCTCCTAAGAGTTGGGAGCCATGCTGTTCTCAGGGAGCAATGGTTTCAAGTTACAGCTGGGGGAGGTCAAGGCTGGCTATTAGGAAAAACTTTCTCACTAGGAGGGTGGTGAAGTATTGGAATGGGTTACCTAGGGAGGTGGTGGAATCTCTGTCCTTGGAGATATTTAAAGCCAGGTTGGACAAAACCCTGGCTGGGATGATTTAGTGGGAGTGATCCTGCTTTTAGCGGGGGGTTGGACTAGATGACCTCATGAGGTCCCTTCCAACCCTATGATTTTATGGTAATAGATGGTGTTTCATGTACTTTTTTAATACATGGTAGGCCACTTCCTCAGCTGGTGTAAATCAGTGCAAGTCCATTGAAGTCATTGGAGCTATAACAATTTGCACCAGCAAAGGATCTGATCCAATACAGGGTAAGATGTCATGGTCAAAGAAAGTCCTTGTAAAGGAAGCTGTGGAATCTCCTGCACAGGGACTAGACACCTACTTGTGAGGGCTAGTTTAGGAATTCTAGGCCCAAATCAGCTTTGTCCTGCCCTTTGTGTAGTCATTAACATCAGTGCAGAATTAATGTCAAACACCACCAGATCACAATGCTGACACTTTACACCCACCTTTCACTGAGGGAAATAACTGAAAAAAGGTAGAGCAAAAGTGAATCAGACTCAGGGTTAAGTTGCCATCAGTGTGATCTTTCAGGTTCGATTGGGCGAACTGTGTAGACGTGCTCAATTGGTTCAGAAATCACAATAGGAACTCCGGCCCCAGACTTGGAGTAGTTGTAAGCCCACCAGAAGGCATTTCCAGTCAGCTTAGCAAAGTGTGTAGTGAACTCTTATTAAGTCATTGAGAGATACAAAAGGTATTTTAAGTATCTTGTGTATTTCCCATTGACTGCAATGGAAAAGAGCATCAAGTATAGACCAGAGCTCAGTGAAATTAGTGCTGGCATGATGAAGCAGGGTGGTATAAATGACAAACAGAAAGGCCTATCCAATCCAAAAGATTAATATCATTATATGATATTTATTAGAAACTGGTGAATCAGTTCAGAAAAGTCTTTATAAACAGCTAAAATACCCACTCTGATTTGAAAAGAATATGCAGACTTTATAGTCCAAGCTATCCTTTCCTTGTGATCTGGATCTTTTGATAGTTGCAGTAAGAGACCAGGGGTCGCCAAACTTACGGAACTCAAGAGCCACACAAGTTGATTATTAAACCTTCAAGAGCCGCACTGAGGCATATAGCCATATACTTTTACCTACTAAATTGATTTACTGATGTTCTTCTGTGGGCCACACTTTTTCATTCAAGAACCACATGCGGCTCCTGAGCCACAGTTTGACCATGCCTGACATAGACTATTATTTATTATTGCTATTTTTCATTTGCCATGTGCTGATGTATGTCAGGTTGGAAAAAAATGCCATAATTCTCAGATCTCTTCTCATGAGATTCCTGATTTTCAGCCTTGATCTCAGGGAATTCCCTGCTCAGTTTTGCGTACTTGAGTCGTTCCTATAAGAACATGGATTTTTGAGTACTTACCCAAAGAAAATCCAATTTATTTGCTCTTCCTCAATTACTAGTATTCATAGCTATATTTACTGGAACCAGGTTAATAATGCAAAACAAACAAAAGTCTCCCCTATGAATATATGTTCAAATTTGAAATATTTCAATTCAGCCACACAGGTGACTCTTTCTTGTTCACTTCTGTCACAGGTTACTGCTGGAGCCTAGGTTAGACTCCAGCTGGGCTGGGCTGTGATCTTGGTTCAGGCCCCCCAGCTGGGAGAGGGTAGTCTTTGGGTTTGTTTTTGTCCAGAGTGTGTCGGCACAGGGGCTGTCTTGTTTGGAAGCTTAGGGAGACTGCCTGATGTAGGGCTGTCAACGTCCAACCGTCTTGGGTCCTCTGTCTTTGTTCTTCTATCTTTTTTATACTGTGGTTTGACTGCTTTCTCTTGGTACAACTGCAGCTGTCTGTCTCCAAGCTTGAGAGCATTTGCCGCTGAGCCTGAGTGTGGCAGTTTCATTTGCTCACAGAGAAGGGAAGCTCATTTCCAGCTTCTGCCTAAATCCTGACTGGGACTTACAGACCCCATTACAACTTCTAAGAACATGTAAGCTCTTAAACTTTGCTACTATGAATATTCATGAAAAGCATATTTTTGCCTAAATACTCAGCTATTTGCTAGAGGCAAAATCTTGAATTTCATACCATGATTTAATCATGATTGAATCTGTGCTGTTGGTAGTCAGTACATAAGTTTTCCAGTTAGGAAACAGAAGCAATTCTGTATGTGAGATTTATGAAGCTTTGCAGGACAATAATAATTTGTGGAAGAAATTCATGAATAATTTTGAAGAAAAAAAATTAATTTGAGAATTTTGTAATCTTTTTATGGAAAACCTGAAAAACAGTAAGATGCAAAATTTATTGACTAAATTATTCGTTGCAAATTATTCACCCTCAAATATATTTAGGCATCTAACATCTTTTGAGGACAAAGACCTAAGTGATGTAGGGTCCTAAGTCCCATTTTCAAAAGAGACTTTGGTGCCTGGAAAGTCAATGAGATTTCGGCTCATAAAAGTCTGTGTCACTTTTGCAAGTGGGACTTAGGATTTTAAGTCACTTAGGTGTTTTTGAAAATTTGTCCCAACTCTATTTAAGCTCTGTGATAAAATTAGCAATGTAGCAGATCAGATTCTGACATCTCTTTCCATTTTGATTAATGCCTTACTTCACAAACAATGGCACTGAAGCCCATAGAGAAGAAAGTAATTTTCAGCATAAGAGCATCAGAAGCTAAGCCAGCATTTTCCATTTATGGCACAGAATAGGTTCAATTCATACCAAGTATAAATAAGTGTAACTCCATTGTCATACCAAGTTACATCAGCCCCTATAGCTAATATTAGAGTATCACTAGGACATAGACTTTGCAAAAGCAACACACAGATTAACAGCTGTTGCTAATGAGGCAGTACTTTCAGCCTGATCCCACTGCCACTAAAGTCAATGGTAAATTCCCATTGACTTTCACTTTAATAGGAGAAGAAAGAGACCTTTTGGTTGAAATTCTCACCTCATTGACCAAAGACCACTAGGGTTGTCTAATGTGCCCCTTCCCTGCAGAGTCATGAGTAATGCAGCCACCTCAGCTAACGGATGATCCTTGCTCAGGTCCCCAGAAAACAGGTGAAACTGATCCTAGGAGGGCATATGCCAATATGCTGTGGAAAGAGATGGGAGAGAGAGGTTCTTTTTTTATTCCAAATGTTAACAATGTGCATATGAAAAGAAATAAGCTTGGTCAAATATCAAATCTGGCATCCTGAGAGATAACTAGTGTCTGAATAATTGTCTCTTGCTACCTCAATCCCATTAATGTTCATTCCTTCAGGGAAGCAGAATTCTGCACACTCTAAAGAGATAAGATAAAACACTGTGCAATGTATTCATAGTGGTGTGTGGAACAAATTTGAAGCATGAAGGTTCAAAGTCCTGAGTTTTCTTTGAGTCCCTTGCAGCATTTTAAGTATTTTGGGTAGGGGAGGGAAAGTCTTAGGGACTTCCTTATCAATTTATGTTGGATTGTATGCCTTCCATAGTTAGGAACCAAGTGTCACTGATCATGTAAAGGTTTTCCATACAAAAAGAATAAAGAAAATCATTCATCTCTCTCTCTCAAAGAAATAGGGTGTAATCAATGGGGAATGTGCCAGTTCTCCCGTTGCAAGTTATAACATTCCTGTTTGTGATGGCAAGAGAGACATAAAAAATCTTCACGGACCTTGGCGCACCTTCCATGTGGGTCTGGCATCTGGGGCACTGCCATTTCACCCAGAAAACTGTCTTCTGTTTCAGGCATGGTAACCATGTACACTAGCCAGGGATGATTTTGGACTGGATCCTTACTTTTAGAAAGAAAAACGGTTTTTTATTTTGGTGAAATTAAAAAAATAAAAGCTATCTTCTTGTTCACAGGGTAAATCCTTTCAGAAGCACAAAGTTCTAATTGTTGGGGTGGAAAATCAACTATTTAATACATGTTAAAAACATTTTTTTTTTAATTTCAAGGTTGAAACATAGTGTCTCTCCAAGCCAGGACACACAAATTTTAGCTTACCTTCTAGGGTTTGGCACCTCACTTCTCCTGGCAATTAGTTTGGCTTGTACAGTAGAATTCTGAAGAGAGAGCCTGAGTTGATTAACTGAACATTTATGAATAACATCCTCAGAGAATTTAAGGCCATAGCCAGGATCAGGCCACAGTGGCAGTGGAGTAATATGCTCTATGGCTAAGCTGTTCCATAAAACAGGAGATTCAGGCAGTTCATAACTCTTCAGAGCTATGGCAGTCATCACCCTTCTTTCACTACTTGCTAAGCCCAGTATGAAATTCCTGACATTTTCATTTTACTGATTCCTAAGCAGATTTGCCAATTTAAGTGGAAAACGCCAGGCAACCCTGACACGGTGGTACATTTATGAATATGATGCTATTGGCCTGATGAGCTGATCACAGGTTTTCACAGAGGAGTGGGTAGATCAACCTATTTTAATATTCAATTTGAAAGGAAATTGACCCATTTAGGGCCAAATCCTGCCGCCCTTATTCCCACCGATGTCATGCCTCTCCCCCAAGTCCTCCAAAAGCCATGGGTAATGTAAACACTCAGGCTTATTCAAGTCTTGATCTCAAAGCCAATGTGAATAACCAGTACTGCTTTGTAGCCCTTTACAGACTGGTTGCTCAAAGGGACTGAAGGCCACTGATCTGATGAAAGTGACAACTGGTTGGCTGAACACACCGGTGCCTCAAGGATTTCATCTTCCTTTGGCTCTCACACATGTTAACACCCTGCCAGAATTCCCAATGAGGCCCCTCCAACCCCCCACGCTGAACCTTTAACCATTCCTACATAGTACTCAGCAGTGGAAGAGAGAGGGGAGAGCCGTGTTGCTTGGCTTGGGAGAGAGAAGCTAGAATACCCTTTTCTCATTCATCTTTCATCCAAATAACCTGTTGATGCCCCCACCCCGCAACTGGCATCACCATCCTGCAGGCCTGAGCTCTGCCTCATCCAGTGACAGGTGGCCTATTTTTGTGACTATAAATCCAGCTTACTCAAAGTAAGCACAACGTCTTTCCAAGAAGCTTTAGCTGAGACACCACTTATTTCCTTTCGTGTCTCCCCAGTGGATGAATCTTGGCTATCTCAGAGATGAGTGAATATTCCCAACTACTAACTGTTGGCTGAGTTCTAGGCTACTGCTATTAATCTATGTACTGTGTAAACTGCTGTCCTTATACCCTCTGGGTCAGATTCGTTCGGGGCTTAGCCTAGCCAAAGGGAGAACAGAGCCTGATGATAGCCCCTAAGAGTAGAAAACCCATTCCAAAAAGAAACTGAGGTCGTGTGAGAGATCCGCTGGGGTTGGATGTGAAGTTTCATGAGATAAACGTAAGGGTGAATCCACCTTCTCTCCACTGTGGTTAAGGTGGAGATTCACATGGCTAATACAAGGGAATCTGGGCTAAGGAAGTGGTATGGGCAAGCTAGACAGGGACCTGTTAGTTCAGTGCATCCGCTGTTCAGCCTCTGCTAGCTGACGTCACCTGCAGAGATTAAACTGAGTAACCTGAGAGATTCTCTCTTAGATGATACCACCAGCATGCCCTGCAGTGAATCTCCAATTTTCACCTTCCTGCACACATATTAAACAGTCTAACCAAAGGCATTCTAATCTTTCAAGCTATCTTGTCTGCTTTTACTTAATACAGGGTAGGAAGGTCTGCTCAGTGGTACTGTCACATATCCCCCGTGCTTCAAGGCAAGTGGGGTTTCGTTGTTTTTGGTTGGCTGTACAGATATACATAGCAGTTTATTATTTTGAGGGATCTCTTACGTGCTTTATCTGGGGAAGGTTGCAGGGTTTAGTCTACAAGAAAGGGCACTGGTTTCTCCAAGGCCATTGTCTTATTAGTTTAGTAGCAGGAGCATGCTCCCTATAGAATAAGGATATAAAGAGATTTCTTTTTAGCAGCCATTAACTCAGTGAGGGGAGGATAGCAAGAGCACCACGTAATAATAAACAGTGTAAAAGTGCTGAAAGACCGCTGTAATATTATGTCATCTACCATGCAGGTAGTTCATTTTAGTCCCATCAATGACATTAACCAATGGGTCAGAAATGATTCTCTGGTGTGATTTTAAGCTTAATATATTCTTGTCTGTTCTGCTGCAGTTGCTACCTCCCTTCTAATGTTTTATACCATTTTCTGTAGCCCAGAAGCACAAGGACTAGTGGCGTGTTACAGATATTCAACTTACCTTCCAGCAGAACCCACAGTGCTGGTTGGCCCTGTTTGTACCTGCTGTTGTTTGCTCTACAGAACTACGAGAGAGAGAGAGACTCCTGCTGCAAATGGGAGGATGTGGGGTTGTCTCTGAGTGTGTTAATGCTTTATAATATTATAGAAGCAGCAGAAGGACTTCCCAGCTGTCTCCTAGCCTACTTCCGAGCTGTTCAGCAGAACTGCAGTGTGACTTTTCCATGCACACTGTCAGTTATTACCAGCCAGACAAGAAACTCAATGACATTCTAGCAGTCAACAGAGAAAGGCAAAGAGAGGGTTTTTTCACTGCCAGACTGAAGACGTAACAGCTCAGGAGGGGGCAGGGATAAGATGGGCATTATGGGTGGAAAGTGTCAGAGGTGGGGGGCATTTTGAAGTTGCCTGGGGGCTCCACTCTGAAGTAATGCTTGGCGTGGGGGTCCCATCCACAAGTCTTTACTTGACTGACCATAGAAGAAGCAACATTTCCCGGTCCCAGAGTTCAACTGAGAACAACACTCTCCTTGTATGCTCCAGAACTGGCTGGGCTGATTCTCCAACAAAGAGCATCCTGCATTGTCTTGAAATCATAATTAGGGAGAAGACGGGGGAAGATGCGGAACTCTTACTACAAACGGTTTATTATATACAATGAGACAACACCCTTCCGAGACTGGATCATACACAGCTCTGAGCAGCACAAAAGGAATGTTTAGAACATAGAGGGAATGGTTGAAACATGTGAGAATGAAGCCTGCATGGCTGACATTGTCACTGCTACTTTTATCTCTTTTTAAGTTTTGGCTCCCATCTAATTCACTGCCTTACAAGATGTGAAATCATGTGCCAGTAAAATGCTGCCCTAAGCAGTCTAGATAAAAGAATTTTATCCTTTTTTGGAAATATACAATATATGTAGCCAGTTAAATCAGCCTGGCACGTAATAATTTTCCTTTCAGCTTAAAGAAGAATTTTCATGCAGACTCTTAAAGAAAAATCATATATCTCTATACTAGTTCTGTCTAGTCAAATGTCCTCAGAAACTTTGATTGTTTGGTTTGGTGTGCTTCCCTCTGATTATTTTTGTCTCTCTTCTTGTACATCTAATCATTTAGTAATAGTAGTCCATTTCTTACATGGCTTTGTTTATAACTGAAAGTTAATTCGGGTGAAGGTAGGGCAATAGCTATTGCCACATGTGAGAATTTTTATTTCAGAACAAGCTTGTTCACGTATGGATGTAGTCAAGAATAGTTATTCTGGAATAGCTATGAAACTCCATGTGTAGACAAACGCTAAGCATACAGAAAGTCACACGGAAACAACTTGCAATATCCAACAAACATCAACTGTGCCTTCTGAGGCAATCAAGACTGCATTAAAATTTCAGTTTGTGTTTTTCAAAACCACTTTAAGGATTTAGATGCACAACTTTCATTAAAATTAGTGTGATTGTGTGCCTAAAGGCAGCTTTGAAAAATTCAGTGTAGGTTGACATGCATGTTTGTTCACATTATTTAAGTTAGAAAAGACTTTCAAGAAATGCTGTACGAATTCCTGAATTCTTTTATGATTTCTTTTCTTCTAAGGAGGCTGTTCAATATAGAAAAGCATTAAAAGGTCAAAGGTATGTTTGTTAGCATCCATAACCTGCGATGAGTTTGAAAACAAGTTCATCATTTCAATTGAATGGTAAAATTCATCTTATTGTTAAACTCAGTCATACAGCAAAATACAAGCTGTTCTATATAAAATTATGTCCTTTACCCTTTAAAACTTGTGCTAGTTAAAAATTTTTCATCTGACTTCTCTGAAAATTTTTCATTTTGGTTGAAATTTCCTGGGTTTTGAGGGGCAAAAAATCAGTAATATTTAGTTTTAGTTTAGTTTAGTTTTAGTAGGTTATTTGTATTTAACTAAACCTGTTTTGTAAAATTTAATCAAGGTTCTGAATGATGGGATTGGTTTTTTCAATTAAACAAATGTGGGAAATGATGATTTCCATAAAAATTATTTGGTATGTTTTGACCAGTCCTACTGGTAATGTCTTAGAGATTGACACCCGGAAACTAGCTGGCTATGTTTATATTTTGGAGGAGTTAGGCAGAAGTGGTAATAATCGAGTGCTTGTGGTAGCTAGGGGGGATATTATCTCTTTCCTTTAAACTCTTGGTATGTAGTTCTTATGTGACCCACCTCCTCAGACATAGAATCTGGAATGTGTAGTTGTGAGTAAAGAGGGGCTGGGGAGTAATAGCATGTGTGAAGAGGAATGATAGGCACAGCAGTTTGTCAAAGAGATTTAGGCAGATAATTTAAAATAAAAGGGAAGTGTGTATGGAGGATAGGAGTAACTGCTACGGAAACCACCAAGCTGTGAACGTTGCTAGCCTAGGTAGCATTGACAGCATTTTTATTATTATTCCCTTTCCTCCATTCATTCCCTCTAATGTGCCTTATTCATTTTGTGCATCTTGTCAATTAGATTTCATGCCCTTCAGGGGAAGAGAACAAATATTGTCATTCCTTGCAAGAGTATCATTAGCCTCATGA
Organism: Podocnemis expansa; assembly: GCA_007922195.1. Classification (NCBI taxonomy): domain Eukaryota; kingdom Metazoa; phylum Chordata; order Testudines; family Podocnemididae; genus Podocnemis; species Podocnemis expansa. The sequence goes on along the minus strand of ML682017.1, from coordinate 211,596 downwards.
GGATTCTGTGGCGATCTTAAAGTTGGAGCTCCTGGAGTCATGTGATTTTATAATAATTTCAACTTTATTTATTTTTTTTAAAAGTCAGTTCCATTCCTTACTGTTCAAGAAGAAATCTTGAAAATATGTACTTAAAAGGATCAAATATCAAAGAAAACAATACTTATTACCCCCAATGTTTTTTTAATTTTATGATTTTTAAGCAAGTTTTATGACTTTGAGGGGAGGGTGACTCATAGGATTTTTTTGTTGCTTGGGTTTGGCAACTGTGGGATTGTTTATTTTTTATGCAGTGATTACCACAGCAAGTGTTGTGATTAGCATAATAGGACACTGATCTTGAATATAAATCAGTACCTAGGAATCGTAGAAAACTGATAAGGAAAGCAAAAATACAAATCTATGTTCAGTGTAGTTAAGGACAATAAAAAGGAGGTTTTAAAACTTTATTAGGAACAGAACAAAGCAAAACATAACAGTATGGGCCATTACTAAATGGAAATTGTAAAATTTTACATAATCATACAGTAACAGCAGAAATGTTCAACAAATATTTCTGTTCTATGTTTGCAGAGAAATCATGATGTAGTCTCATATGACAATGATAAAAGTTTTCTATTATACTGGTATCTCAGGAGGATGTGAAACAGAAGCTACTAAAGTCAGTCAGTTTTAAATCAGTAAGTTCAGATACATCATATTAAGGAGTTTTAAAAGAGCTGGCTGATGAGCTTGCTGGCCTGTTAGTGTTGATTTTCAATAAGTCTTGGAATGCTGAGAGAGTTCCAGAAGTCTGGATGAAAACTAATTTGCTTGTATTTAAAATAGATAACCTGATGACCCAACTAATTATAGACCTGTTAGTCTGACATCAGTCTCAGGAAAGATAATGGAGTGACTGGTATGGGACTCAGTTAATAAAGAATTAAAGGTGGATTATACAATTAATGCCAATCAATGGGAGCTGGGGATAATAGATCCTCTCAAATTAACTTGATATCTCTTTTTGACAAAATTATAAATTCATCTGATAAAGATGAGAGTGCCAATGTAATACACTTAGACTTCTATAAAACTTTTGACTTAGTACCATATGACCTTTTGTTTAATAAACTGAGATGATATAAAATTAACATCGGACACATTAAATGGATCAAAAGCTATCTAACTCATAGGTTTCAAAATATAATTGTAAATGGGGAATCATCACCGAGCAGATGTGTTTCTCATCAGATACCACAGAGTATTGTTGTTTGCCCTACGCTATTTACCAGTTTCATCAGTGACCTGGAAGAAAACATAAATTCATCACTGATGAAGTTGGGGATGACACAAAAATTGGGAAAATGGTCAATAATAAAAGGGATGAGTCCCTAATATAGAGCAATCTAGATTGCTGGTACATACAAATGATGTGAATTTTAATATGTCTAAATGTAAATGTATACTTCTAGGAACAATGAGTGTAGGCTATATTTACATGTTGGGCAACTCTATACCAGGAAGTAGTGACCCTGAAAAGGATTTGGTGGTCATGGTGAATAATCAGCTGAATGTGAGCTCCTGATGTAACACTGTGCAGAAAGGGCTAATGCACTCTTTGAAGGCATAAACCAGGAGAATCCTGAGGAAGAGTAGAGAGAATATTTTATCCCTGTATCAGGCACTAGTGTAACTGTTGCTGGATTACTGTCTCCAGTTCTGAAATCAACAATTCAATGGGGAGTGTTGATAAATCAAAGAGGGTTCAGAAAAGAGCTACAAGAATGATTAAAGCATTAGAAACATTATTCATAATGGTAGAGTCATGGAACACAATTTATTTAGTTTAACAAAGAGAAGTTTAAGATGTGACTTGAACACAGTTTATAAATAGCTATACTGGGAACAAATAATTGATCATGGGATCTTCAATCTGGTGGAGAAAGGTGATGACGATTCAATGGCTAGAAGTTGAAGCTAGATAAAACCAGACTGGAAATATAGCATACATTTTTTATCAATGAAAGTAATTAACCATTAGAACCATGTTTTATTTTTCCTGAAAAGTATGGTCTAGGAGAGTGGTTCTGAACCTGGGGTCCGGGGACCCCTTGGGGTCCATGGACATGTTTCAGGGGTTCTGCAGAGCCTCTCCCTACTGTGGCTGGAACCCAGCTTCAGCCATGATGCTTCCCACCAGGACTGCGTCTCCCCACCCGTGGCCGGATCTCAGCAGGGGCATGGGGCTGTGGTGGCTCCCCAGCAGGGGAAGGGGCAGGGGGCCATAGCTTCCATGGCCCAGCTGCCCAGCATTGTGGGCCATGGTGGCGGTGGCACCGCTTTGCCGGCTGTCCCAACGGTGCCATCAGAGTGGTACAGGCCAGAGTCTGCCTGCACAGGCCAGATTACATAATCAGTCAGGGGGCCACAAAGACTTTTGTTAAAAAGGGGTCCCCAGCCTGAAAAAGGTTGGGAATGACTGGTCTAGGATTTATTTTGGGAGAAATTCTATAGTCTATATTACACAGCAGATGAGACTAGGTGATCACAACGATCCTTCATGGTCTTTGAATCTATGAATCCTACCTGGGGCTTCTGCGTGCTATTACAAAGAGTGATAAATAGTAATAATTAATGTTACTAAGACTTCATTTTGAAACAAATGCATAGTGTATGAGAGTTAACTAATAATTTATCACCACTTGAAATAGATTTGTTTGCCATAGTGCTACATTGCAATAAAACCTAGCCTGGCTCCTTTGGTTCTACAAGGAGCTGTGGTTGTGTTGGTTTCCTCAATCATCAGTGTTGCCACAGTTTGTCTCTTGCATCCAGGTTACATCGAGGCTTCAAGTCACTGAGCTAACTAAGTTCTCACTAGAGATTTGAACCAAAGGTAACCCAAAGTGTTAACCAAAGAAACACCTCAGCTTTGGATCACCAGGCTAACTGAGTTCCTGCTTAGGATCCAAGCCAGACTCTAGATCACTGGCCTAACTGAGTTCCCACTTAGAGATCTGAGCCGGGGTAATTGTGAGGGAACATGACTTTGGAGATTTACACACACATTCACACATGCAGCCAAACTGATATCAGCACCAGACACAAAACAGCACTGATAAGAACACATCACACCTGAGTCGCATGACTCCACTCTGCCCAGTATACCACACCCATGACAAAAAAAACTGCCCCACAATTGACATTTTTGTTAGCAGTCTTAGCAGACGGGTCACAGACTACATAGTCATACAAAGGGGATTGTCAGTATTGCCGGTCCCAAATGTTCACAAACAATGAATGAGGCTCCATGAAAATAATGACATTGTCTTAAAGTCATTAGCATTTAACAAATGATAAATTTTGGGTTCTTTTTGTTTGTCTTCTGAGTTTTGAGTGTTTAGGGTTTATATTTTCAAGTTTTCTTTACAACCATAATGACTGGAAACTCTGTTTTTTAAAAAATGAATTCTGATATTCTCATGTAGTCACATATTTCCAGAAACCGGGGCTTTAGGAAAAGCACCAAGTGCCGTGAGACCCATGATACAATCATGCATGTTTGTGAAGCCAGGAATAAAACTAGTATTCCTGGCTTTGAAACGTAGGAATTGCCAAAACAGATCAGCCTCAAAGTCCATCTAGTCTTGTATCTTGTCTTGGCCAGTAGCCAGCACCAAATGCTTCAGATAAAGATGCAAGAATTCTGTTTGTGACTTACTATGTCTTCAAAATTTTTCTTAGCATTAACTACAGAGCCATAACTAAAGAATTCAGTGCCTCTTACAATGGCCGGCACCTGGGGTCAGCAGTGAGGAACACACCCTTTAATGGAGCATCTCAGTGGAGCCGCTCCAGCACACGTGAGGCAAAGCCCCACTTGCCCTGCCGTCGTTATGGCCCTGATTAACTATTATAGATGTTATTGTTATCCATATGTGTCTAATCTGGATTTATATTGTGCTAAATTGTTGGTCTAAAGCATACACTGTGGTAATGAGTTCTATACTCTAATTACATACTGTATGGAAAAAATGTTTCCTTTTATGAGATTTGAATAGCCTACCTTTTAATTTCATTGAATATCCACTGTTCTTGTGTGAGAGTGAGACAGGGAGAAAGCAGCTCCCAATCTACTGTTTCTAGCTGAGACCATTTATTACTGTGTAGATTTTATCCTGTCTCCTCTTATTTGTGTTCTTTCTAAGGTAACACCACCAGTTTTTGACTTCTTTCTTCAAATAAGTTTTTCCATGCCCTTGAACATGCTTTTCAGTCTTCTCTGAACCCCCTATAGGGTTGCACACATATTTTTAATGATTCTGTACCATCTGTTCATAAGTCATTATATGTATCATACTCTGTCTGACTCCTAACACCACCCAGTTGTATTGTTTGACCAATAGATAAGATGTCCTCTGCTTTGAATAAAAATCAGTCCGCCTCTACCTTTTAAAATCTGTCCAAACAGACAGGGTATTTACACACTCGTGCTATACTTCTGGTTTCAAAATTTTTGGCCATTCTTTTGTGCAGGGCTGTAACTAGGGGTTCTGGCGCCCGGGGCAAGCACCCCAAAGGCGCCCCCTGGCCCCAATTCAGGCCCATTTATACAGCAGCGGGGGGGGGGATTGTGACCCTTCCCCCTGCTCCCGTGGCCAGAGCTGGCAATGGGGATCCCTACCCCACCGCCATGGAGAGAAGGGACCCCCCTGCTGCCTCTGGCCATGGCGGGGAAGCAATCCCCCCTTCTGCCTCTGGCCGCAGCAGGGAGAAGGGATCGTCCCTGCTGCCTCTGGCCGTGGCAGGAGGAAGCGATCCCCTCCTGCAGCCAGAGCAAGCAGGGGGGGATCACTTCCGTGCCATGGCCAGAAGCGGCAGGGGCAATTGCTTTCCTACTGCAGACACCGCTGGCAACTCCAGTCCCTACCCTCCCACGATGAGGGGAAAGGACCCCCTGCTGCCGGCTCTGGCTGCAGCAGGGAAGTGATCCCCCTGCTGCAGCCAGAACTGGCAGGGGTGATCGCTTCCCTGCCACAGCCACAGCCAGCAGGAGCAATCCCTTCCCTCCGTCACAGCCAGAGCTGGCAGGAGGATCACTTTCCTTCCATGGCCAGAGGCGGCAGGGGTGATGGCTTCCCCATGGCACCCTTTTAAACTGGTGCCTGGGGCAAAGCCCCTTTCACCCTGCCATATTTATGGCCATCCTTTTGTGTCATAGCTTGATGGCCTAAGTAGCCCCCACCAATTATCCCTCAGAGTCAGATTAACCCAGCTGCTTGCTGGTGGCGGCTGGGGCCAGATGGGGATCACAGGTGGGGCAGGGGGTAGGGCGCAGGGCTTCCTGCCATGTAACGTTGACTTAAAAGCTTAAGTCAACTTGCAGGGCAGGTGTTATTAAGTCATCTTAAGGAAGCACTTAAGTTGACTTAATAAGTTATAAATATTGCCCTGGATTTGCTTAAGTCAATTTAAGCCTGGTTAAGTAGACTTAAGCCTCCAGTGTAGACATACTCTGTGCTTAAGTTCCCATCTGTAATAGGGGGATAATAGCACTGCGGTCCCTCACAGGGGAGTGTGAGGTTACATACATTGAACATCATGAGGAGTGCATATACTGTGTGGTAAGGGTACCTTAACTGCACAAGTTCCAAAGGGGCAGCTGTGTGAATTCAGTAAAGCAAAAAAAGCAAGGAGTCTTGTGGCACTTGAAGACTAACAGATTTATTTATCGCATGAGTATTTGTGGGAGAATATCCCACTTCGTCAGGTGCTTTGAAGAGGGAGAACTTACAGAACTGGATGAAAATAAATGCAGGGGAGTGTAAGACATGGGATCAGGTCACACTGCAACAGCAAATCTAAGCATTTGTAAGGATTCAAACTCTAGGAAACAGCACAGAGAGGGAGGATGAAGTCAAATTATCTGTTATAATGTGAAAAGAATCCGTAGTCACAATTCAGCCCCTCTTTCACACAATTTAATATGCATATTAGTTCAATTTTTGGCTGTTTCTCTTTGAAGTCTTGATGTCCCATTGATTTTCTTGACGACCATGGTTAACAAATCATCAATGGAGTGATTAGGAAGATGGAAGCGCTCAACAACTGGGTTTTTTTGGGGTTTTTTTTTTTTTGGTGTGTGTTGTGATTTCTGATGCAAGTTTTGTGTGTATTTATTCTTCTGTGTAGGGATTGTCCTGTTTGTCCAATGTATAAGGCTTGGCGGTGTTTCTGGCACGTGATGGCATAAATCACATTAATGGATGAGAAGGTGAAGGATCCTTTGATGGAGTAGCTGGCTTGGCATATTCTCCCACGAAAGCTCATGTGATAAATAAATCTGTTAGTCTTTAAGTGCCACAAGACTTCTTGCTTTTTTTTGCTTTACTAGACTAACACGGCTGCCCCTTTGGAACTTGGTCCTATGATGGTGTCTTTTGTGCAGATATATTGGCAGCATGGTTTGTTGCTGGCATATGTGCCTGTTTTAATGTTTCTGTTGTTAGGTCTGTAGTTGCTGGTGAGTATCTGTTTAAGGTTTGGGGGTTGTCTGCAGGCGAGGAGCGGTCTGTCTCCCAAGGCTAGAGAGAGTGAGGGGTCATCTTTTAAAATAGGCTGGAGGTCCTTAATGGTCTGTTGTAGAGCAAATAAATCTGTTACTCTTTAAGTGCCGCAAGATTCCTTGCTTTTTTCGCTTTACTAGACTAACATGGCTGCCCCTTTGGAACTTGGCTAGATGCAAGGCATTGAGTACAGCCATTTGAAGTGGAAATCTATCAACTTCATGAAACAACTTGCACAGATTCAGACAGACATCAACTTCCTTTCCAAGTGCAAACTACTGGACATCATACATAATGGACTGAGGGTAAAAATTCCTTTACGATTGACATATTACACAGACTACAGGTGAGAGATTATGCTACACACTCTCACAGAAACTTAGAAATCACCAGATCAGCATCTTGCGCAGCAAACAGAAGAAAATTAAAAATGAAATCTCAGCACTGGATTCTGTCATACAAATCCAACCTACAGCACATTCTTCTGCATGGCTGGACTTCACAACAAAAAGAAAAACCATCTACAATACACACCTTATTTTCCAACACACCAAACTATCTAAACTACTATACACTAAACACAACAAGAGTGACACCTTCAATCCAGCCAACAACAGTGTTAATCTTTTGAGCTAAACACTTACTCCAGCGGAGGAATCTGTACTATCTTGGGGACTTTCCTTCTGCCCCACAGCCGCCACACAAAAGATAATATTCTGCAGTGACCTGGAGGAGTACTTTCGCCATCTAAGACTCAAAGAATTTTTCCGTAACACCAATGATCAATGCAGTGATGCACAGGTACCTTCCTCCAAACACTGCAAGAAGAAATATTCTCCTCCAGAAGGTCGGAACGACAGAGTAGACTTCTACATTGATTGTTTCCACCACCATGCAAAGGCTGAAATAGTGGACAAACAACATCCCTTACACCATAATCTCAGCCATGCTGAATGCGATGCCATTCACAGCCTCAGAAACAACTCTGACATTATTATTAAGGAGGCTGACAAAGGAGGTGCAGTCGTCATCATGGATAAACTGGATTATGACAGGAGATTTATAAACAACTCTCCAACACAACATTCTACAAACCTCTTTCCTCAGGCCCCACTGAAGAATACCATAAAGAATTACAACGCCTAATCAAGAAACTACCTAAGACAGCACAGGAACAAATAAAGGCAGACACACCACCAGAACCCCAACCAGGAATATTCTATCTACTACCTAAAATCCATTAAAAAGGAAACCCTGGGCGCCCCATCATCTCAGGCATTGACACTATTACAGCAGGCTTATCTGGTTATGTGGACTCTCTCCTCAGACCCTATGTTATCAATATCCCTATCTATCTTTGAGATACCACAGACTTCCTGAGGAAAATCCAGTCCGTTGCTGAGCTTCCAGAAAACTCCATCCTGGCCAATCTGGATGTAGAAGCTCTTTACACCAACATCCCACACAAAGATGGATTACAAGCTATTAGAAGAATCATCCCAGAGGATGCCACAGCTTGTGACTAAACTTTGTGACTTTGTGCTCACCCACAACCATTTCAGATTTGAGGACAACCTTATACCTTCAAGTCAGTGGCACTGCTATGGGTACCCGCATGGCCCCAAAATATGCCAACATTTTTATGGGCAACTTAGAACAACATTTCCTCAAGTCTTATCTCAGAACACGTCTCCTCTACTTATGCTTCCTAATCACTCCATTCATGCTTTGTTAACCACGGTCATCAAGAAAATCCACGGGACATCAAGACTTCAAAGAGAAACAGCCAAAATCGAAGTAATATGCAAATTAAATTGTGTGAAAGAAGGGCCGAATCATGACTATGGATTCTTTTCACATTATAACAGATAATTTGACTTCATCCTCCCTCTCTGGGCTGTTTCCTAGAGTTTGAATCCTTACAAATGCTCTGATTTGCTGTTGCACTGTGACCTGATCCCATGTTTTACACTTCCCTGCATTTATTTTCATCCAATTCTGTAAGTGCTCCCTCTTCAAAGTGTCTGACAAAGTGGGATATTCTCCCACGAGCGCTCATGCAGTAAATAAATCTGTTAGTCTTTAAGTGCCACCAGACTCCTTGCTTAAGTGGACAGTATAACTCAGAGGGCTCCAAAGAAGCAGGACCACACTGATCAGATTAGCAGCCATATCAGTGCTCAAAAGAGAACTTTCAAATGCCCATTCAGTCCTACACACACCAGTGGTGGTGTGTTTACTGAGGAGAACAGCTCTGCTGACATCACTGAATCAATTCTCAGCAGCTTCTGTGACAGGACAATTATTTTAATCCAACCAGAGACTATTAGCAAATGTCCATTTTGCACTAATGGTCGGGGTATGTCTCACTTAAACCCACTAGTGTGGAGAAACAGTCAAGTCTGGCACAGCTTTCTTGCTCCCCTCCTTGTAGCTACGCATTAGAGAATTCTCTAAGCAGCAGTCAATGGTCTGTATTTAGTGTCCTTTTTTTCTGGGGGTGCATTAAGGACAGTTTCCAACTTAACTGAATTTCCAGGCTTTTGGGGATTTCTGTCAGGCCTTTATCATTTATTGGCTTTTTTTGTTATTGTTGTTTAAATGCTTGAGAAATGTTATAACATACTCTTGTAATTTCAGTTGGTCCACAAGTTAGCTCAAATATGTAAATCCCTTGTTTTTCCTTCTAAATACAAGGAAGTCTATAGGCAGTATGTAAAACACACCCTAGGTTGCACTAACAGCACTAGAAGGGAGAAGAGAGCAGGCTGGAGGTGTAGGGGGAAAGCTATTGTGCAAGGAAGAGTCTCCAGGAAATGAATGACATGTCCAGTGTTATTAGGTGGAGGCAATGATGGCCTGATAGAAAGCCTATTAAAAATAAATCTTTGAATCCATTCTTGAGCCCCTTCTGTTCGTGACACAGAAGCCTCTGAGGGTTGTTCCTGAAAGTGAGCTGTGCTGCTCAGTCTGGGATGTTTTTTGAATATCTGTCACTTATTGCTGTCTATCTACATTTCTCTGTGAATACTATGGGCTAGATCCTCAGCTGGGGCTTTATTAGGCAAGGTGCTGGCCTTGCTCAAGAAAGCATTAAGTATGTGTTTAACTTTTAAGGATATGTGTAATCTCATATGCTATGTCTACACTTGCAAGTTAGTTCAAATTAAGGAGATTTAATTTGACTTTAGTCCCCGTCTGCACTAGGCTTTCATTAGTTCAAATCAAGGAATTCCTTAATTCGAATTAATGAAAGCTTAGTTTGAACCAGTAAGACGTGCCAATGAGTCTGATCTAAGCCCTTAGTTCAATCCTTAGTTTGAGCTAAGGATGGTGTAGACTAGGATTAATCCTTAGTTCAAATTTAATAAATTCAAATTAAGGGCAATTAGTTCAAATTAACAAAGTGGGCTAATTCGAGTTAACATTAACTCAAATTAGTCCACTTTGTTAATTCAAACTAATAAATTCAAGTTTAGTTCAAACTAAACTCAAACTTATTAGTCTGAATTAACAAATTTGAACTAACTTTTCCTAGTGTAGGGATAGCCATAGAAGTCAGTAGAATTGCTTTCAAGCTTAAAGTTACACAGGTTCTTAATTGTTTTGCTGCATCTGGGTCCAGGTGCTCATAACCTCACGGGATTGAGACCCTAGTACAAAATGATGTAGCTCTATTGCCTTTAGTGGAGTTGTGAGGATATATGTCAACTGAAGATATGGTTCAATATCATCTTCTTTCACTATTTCTTTGTACTGTCAGCCATCACCTCAAGCAGAAGCACCCACCCCAGAAAGCATAAAGTTTTTAATGTGAGGAGGATGTACTTCTCCAGGTCCCTTCCTTCCATTCCAAAATAAAACGCTCACTGTTCTTTGTTCCATTACACTGGCATTTGCTTTTTCTGTCGGAGCTGGATGGGGAAAGATCTTTGCCAAATATATCCTGCTTTTCTGAATGTATGTCATTTTGAATCAGTGAGAGATGACCTATGTTCAAACACGATTAAAATCCCTCTAAGTTAAGTCATTATGAGCTGACTGCATGTTATAAAAACCTCTCTGAGTCAATGACAATTTTACAGTCTTCGTTTTGTGTGGTCCTCGCTTGTAGGGCATTAGGCAAAAAAACTGTCTGCCTGGAGTTCTAGTGTGTGTGCGCTCAGGAGGTGTGATTTATGGGAGTTACTGCTAGTGAGAATGAGGTCATGTAGTGTATCAGGATTGCCCTGTAAAAATGAAGCAATTAAACTTTGTCATCTTTTCTCCAAAGGTGTTGTCTATAAAAAAAGCAAGGCACAAGGGAAAGTAAAATAAGAGTGATTGGAGTAATTTGCGTGATATATTGATAAATGCTTATGACACTATATTTTTTTAAATCTCTAATTGAATTTCATTTGCTGAAGCCTAGTGCCATGTCTGGAAGCTACAGCATATCTGTTACTTGCCAGTTCTATTTATATGTCTGTGAAGTAGATCATTGTAATGAATACAGATGGGCAATAAGTACAAAGTTATTGCATAATTTTTCAAAATTTTATGATTGCCTTTCCTATTTCCTCTTAAAATAATGACTCCTCTGTGCAGTTTGCAGACCATTTACTATATCTTTCGTACATTTTACCACTTCAGCAAATTTTAATTTATTGGAGACACACTAGAAGTGGTGGGTAAACAGTCCACAGAACGAAACCGATTTATAAGACATGGAAGACTTGAACCAGTATTAAGTTGCTTTGAAGATCACTTGGTAAATGTGAGCATACATGAATTTTCTTCCCTCTGACTTGGCAGAGAAGGGGAGTGTGAGTGTATGTGGGGAGGAAGTAAACTGAAAGCCACCCACCTCTAGCCCCTAGAATATAGAACAGGTTTGTGATAGGATGTCTAGTGAGATGGAAAATTTTCTGCCCAATTTGTGGGTTTAAACATGGCTTAGGAAAAATTTCAGACCTGCTGTAAGAAACCCAATCCTCTTTCACAGAATGAAGTGTGCTAACTTGTGCTAGCCTGGCACTAGCTGGATTAGTCTTTGATTGGTGACCCTTTCTGTCTCCTGCTCCACCCATTCTCAGCCATTTTCTTTTACTTCTGAACTAATGAGATCCAGTACTTTTCCAGCAGGTGAATAGAGTGCTGACATCCAGTGCTTTGAATACGAGAAAACAAATCTCTTGTCGGAGGGCATAAGCCAGCTCCCAGTAAATTCAATGGGGGTCTTTTCATTGACCTGAGCATTGGTTATGGCCCTAAAACTGCCGGGCTGAATCCTGTCCACACTGGTGTCAATGGCAAAAGTCTTGCAGTGGAGCCAGGAGCCCAGATGTCTTTTTGTCAGCTGATGCAGGCAAAGGGTAGCTCAAAGGCTGTTTCCATCTGGACACACCTGGGGCCTGCCTCAAGACAACTTTCAAAGAATTCCTTATCTCTACTGTGTAATCCTTGGGGTCACTGAAATCTCTGAATGTCAGCTAGTCTGACCTTTGAACTGTTTTTTGAGAGTGGGTTAAGTTTACACGGTTCACTTTCAGAAAATAAAGACCTTTGGCCGTAAATATTCAAAAGTGGCTAGTAGTTTTGAGTGCTCATCAGGAAACATCATCAAGGGCCTTGATTTTCAGAAAGTTCTAAATCCCTGCCCTTGAAAATAAGGCGCTTTGTGTTGTCTCATGCTGTGTGCCCAAAAATCACTAGTAGTTTTTGAAGCATCTTGTTATCCTCCTCACTACGGCACAGTATAGCAGCAGTAATGCAAGCTTACCATAGTGCAGGAGTCTCAGACTCATAGCCCCTGAAGTTATTTCTTGTGGTGCGCAATGACACCATCATTATCAATATTTGCAATATCACTGTGTGAAGAGGTTTCAGTGGTGCAGCCCTTGGGCTACCATACTAGTCCTCATGCGGGATGCGGCCCTTGGGCTATCGTACTAGTCCTTATGGTGATTTGAGCTTGAGACCCCTGCTCTAATGCAAGCCCCCACCAATAGTTCTCCCCTCTGAGCTGTAGGAGCATGCTTTATGGATGAAAGAGTAGCTGAAAGTCCATTGATTATTCACTGCTTGACCTAACTGAAACATCCAGAAACTGTGATAATTGTTGTGGTGGCTTCAGGAACTGAGGTAACCAGTACAGGGCCAGCAAACACCAATCAAACAGTAATTAACTCTGATTACTTTTAATCTGCATTGAATTTAAACCAGTGAGATGAAAAACTGTTTGCCATTGCCTGTCCTATAACTTTGTAATATTTCATGTATTCATTAACAAGATAACAGTCTGACCCTTGTTTACTGCTTGTATTCTGGAGTCTTGTGGTTTTGGGTTTTGCTTTGCTTAACCTTCTATTCAAGCAGGAAGATCCTGGACTTGGACAAATAGTCTGAGCCCAAGTCTTTCCTTATTACCTCTCCATTTACTTTTCTAATGCTACGGAGAAATGAGCTTCAAGTAAAAGACTTTTACATGGTTATATAACTCTAGCCATGTTAACATTAGAAAGCACAACTGACATCAGCTCCTGTGTAACATTCCAGAGCCCTCTTATCCCGACGCAGAACTCTTTCACCCAAAGCATTGGAAATTTTATTAATAATATTCCAGATCATAGTCCCCCTTTGATACATAGAAGAATATTTTCTTAATATAAGATCAGCCTACAACTGGCTCTCAATCTCCTTAAAAACTGTACTCTTTTTCTTTTTCATACTTTGGCACACTAAGCTCTTTCACCATATGGAACCACTTCTGCCTCCTTATCCCCTGCACACACTTCTCCACTCAACATGATGACATGTGACCACTCAACTCATAAATAGGAGATAGGGAAACAGAGGTTAAACCACGGCACCAAAAGTGGTTTTGAGTATGCAAATGTGGAAAGAGTGGGATAATCCACAAGCATGTGGTTTGTTACCATCTACCTCATACTCTGAATATATAAGCATATTTGCCCAGAGTTTACAATTGAAGGATACAATGTTTTCTTTTCCTGGTAAAATTCTGTGCATTTTGGCTTGGAAAGCATGCCACCTTCCAACCAAGTGACGAGATTACAGGTGCTATACACTGCTATTATGGTTGACTTTTTTTTTTGCTTTAATAAAGGTTCCATATAGGCCAGGACACCAAACAAACAAATCCTTTTTTATTGTGGTAAATCTCCTGTGTTCCCCACTACAGTAGTCTCCTCCTGTAGCGCCATCTAGTGGCTCAGCAGTACATTTCTCCTATATACTTGTATGTGCATATTGTAGACTAAACATGCATATGGAAATATGTCTGTACACATATAAAGTGAAAACAGTATGGGCCAGATTTTCACAAACAAGTGCTACCAAATCCTTGCTTGTTTTGCTGAACTAAGCAAACATGGCTACTCCTTTGGAGATTATGTAGACTAACTGTTTATCACATGAGCTTTTGTGGGAGAAAATCCCACTTTGTCAGATGCTTGAAGCCACTTGAAGTGTGTGACAAAGTGGGATTTTCTCCCACAAATTTTCTGCCCAATTTGTGGGTTTAAGCATGGCTTAGGAAAAATTTCAGACCAGCTCATGTGATAAATACATTTTTAGTTTTTTAAGTGCCACCAGATCTTTGTTTGTTCTACATAATCTGGAATTTATTTAGGATGACCTTTTAAAAATATGGTACCCAATATGTTGAGAGTGGCTTGGTAGTTAAATTTGTGTTGTGATGGGGAGTTATAATAGATATTAAGACTATTTGCTAAGTATGAAAGTTATTAAGAATCCTCACCAACTTTATAGTCCTTAGAGTGTTGTCCCCTACACCAATGCAAAAAAACCCCAAACCAAAGTAACCAACCAAAAGACTACAACACATTCATGAATGACAGTGGTAAAATTTTACACCCGCTTTTATCTCATGTAGACCAGGCCCTCTCTCCAGCTTCCCAGGCCCCCAGCTAAGGCTTGTTTTCTGGCTTCAGCTCTTTCAACTGGCTCCTGCTTTTGTGATTCAGGCCTCCAGCCAGCTCTAGACTTCTAGGTGCAACTCCAGCTCTAAATACTAGACCTCAGTCTCACTACCTAGTTTTAATGTGCCTTGTGTTGATCCTTTCCTTGGTTTTCCTGGTCTTTGCTTTGAGTCAGTTCAAAGCTTCTTTGAGACTCAAGATAGGAACAGGATGGTGAAGTGCTAAGCCAGGGAAAGGAGATGGGGATCTGGTAGGGACTGGAGTTTGTTCCAGGAATTTGGAGCTCTTGACTATGACTGGGATGTAGGGGCGTGGAGAGAAATTTGAATACCTGTTGAGGGGCTGCAGCATGAAACTGGTGGGGAAGTTGGCAAAATAATCATACTGTGTGAGTTCCCTTTTTAAAACTTCATTACCTTGGCAGAAGAAGTTTCAGCTAGCACAGTGGCTATTCAGATTCCTTTTGTGGCACCAGCAGTTCTTCTGTTTTAAGTTAAAAGTTTTCTTTTGCTTTTCATATAGCATTCTAAATGGGACCACATGAGATCATAGGAGCAGCTCTCCATGGTAATCTCCAGTGTCTCAGATCCTGGAATACAGTTAACATTTTGATTAAGAGCAGTTCTCATACATAACCTTAACGGCTCATGGCGGGGTGGGGGAGTCCCTTGAGAGACAAGGTGTGTGAGGTAATAATATCTTTTGGGCCAACTTCTGTTGTTTGGAGAGAGAAGCTTTTGTACCCCGTAGAGCTCTTCTTCCTGAAAGCTTGTTTCTCTCACCAATGAAAGTTGGTTCAGTAAAGGATAATACCTAACCCATCTTGTGTCTCTGATATCCTGTGACCAAAATGGTCAACTACACTAAATACAAGGGGTATCTAGGAAGAGAGAAAAGGGAATAGAAAGTGAGACACATGTGAGAGTGCTGAAACAGATAGAGCAATTCCAGAGTCAAATTAAAATGAAAATATTGCTGTCGAATAAGAAGGTGTAACTATCCTACTCTGTTTTAAAATTCTTATCAAGGATGTTAGCAAGGATTCACATATGAGTGCACTGCAGAATCAGAGGCATGATTAACTCTTTTAGAAACTATTGTTCCAAATAACTTGCCTGGAGCTGCTCCAGATGTGGGGCAACTGTAACAAGAAAACTGTCCTATAGAACAATGGGATGAGTCACTCCTCTTGTCCCAGTGCTGCTTTTTGACTTTGTATGTAACCCCAAAAAACAATATCAGTGGTCAAAGCATGATCACACATTCATCCCATTCCCTCCACTCACATCAATTTTGAGAATTTTATGACTAATGATGAACCTGGGAACTAGTGAGCCGTGATTCCTAGGTTTTGTGCCCTAGTCTGAGGATGACTGACCTAGACCCGTCATGTAATTTCTTTGTGCTATGGTTTCAACATCTGTAAAACAGTGTTAATAATAATGAATAGTCTTTCAGAGATATCCACCCCGAATTAATAAACTGCAAAGTACATTGGAATGCTCAGAGGAAATATACAAAGGACACAGTTAACATCATGTATTTATTTTGTAACCTGTTCTTGGGAAGTACAATCTTTCTTAAATTCCAACAGTTGTAACTGCTTGCAGTGCTCTGTTAAAAAACAAAGCTGTTCAGCCAGTGTGTTTTTTTGTTGGGGGGTGGGGATTTTAGTTGCATGAATCAGGTGCCTGAAATGTTACTAATGTCTCCTTTTATCTGCCAGATAGACTAGTGTATGTGCAGGTCCTATGGTCAATGGGATACCAGGAATTGAATCAGTCCATCTCCACATAGCTTTTTATACATGCCCATCACTCTAGTATCTAAGCACCAGTGTTTGAGTGATAGTGAGGTGGTAGGTACAAACAGCACAGGAAAGCAAGAACCTTAGAATTGGTGCCAATTTTCTTACCAGAGTGAACCGTTGGCCAGCAAGAAGCATAGGGAATTCAGTTATGTGTCACAAGCTTATCACAAAGAAACAATGGGCTTATTATTAGGATGCAGTCTTCATTTCTGCAACACTTATGGTACAAACAAAACAAGGTGAAGTATACCATTTCAAGGAGTGTAAACCTCACCAAGTAGTAAACTACTGATTGGGAAAAACCTGTGTTAGCTGTGAGTGTACGTTTGTTTCTGATTTGCTGGCATCCCTGACATTTTGAAGTAAATATGAAGAATTAAGTTGGGAATGAATGAGAAATAAATCATATGAAATAAAAAGATGTATATTCTTGGACAGGACAGTGGCATAGTTATGGGTGGGCCACTTTGGAAGCAGGCCCACCCAATCAGATTTTTTAAGCAGTTCATCCCACATTTTTATCAGCCTCTGTAAAATGCTTGTGATGCAAGACTCATTCCCACCCATGTCAACCACAAGCCCTGCCAAAAAATCAGTTCTAGCTATGTCTCCCAGACAGAGCAGTACAAACTAGAGAAAGCTGCTTGCTGGCCCCAGATTGATCTAACATGGATCTTTAAAAGAAAGCACTTGTTGCAAGGGTGAACAGCCAATATCCTTACAAACAGCATGAGTCATCCATGCTGTCACCTTTGTATTTTGCTCTTCATTGCTGGAGTGAGACAAGGAGGAAATTATTTAACAGTCCCTATGACATCCTCCGGTGTTACAAGTGAGTAAGGGAGAGGTGGAAGGAAGGGAAATTAAAAAAAAAAAAATTGAGACATAAGTCAAACCGGTAACCTAGTGATAGTCTTGGAATAATGAGAAACATCTTCTTACTATCAACTATTGCAATCCAGGTCCACAAACTCAAAGGGAAAGGGGTGGGGATAGGGAAAGGTGGATTAAAACTAACTTTGTACCTTTGGGATTTTGAGCTGCTCTGGAAGCTGAAATGAACCTCACCATAAATTATTATAGCCCTGGAGGCACTCTAATCTATGGCAGCCTCCTGAAAGTTCTGGTCTGGAGCAACTCACAATGTCTGTATCGCTGTGCACGTGAAGAGTCTCCTCCCATTCGCCCCTGTAACTTTAGCCTTGCCCCCAGTATGCCCTTTGCATGGGTGCTTATGATGGAGGCAGTGTAGGACCTAAGCTATGCTGTCCATGCCAGGAGAATTCTTTTCCAGTCAGCTTTGGCACATTTTATGGCCCCTATGTACCAAACTGACCCATAGTATACAATGGAACAGACATTTGGACTCTTTTCCAGGCTGCCACTTAACATTATCACAGCCAGGTATCTACAGTTCCACTACAGTCAAAGGGCCAGAGGAAGGCCTATAGGGCTGGTCTAGAAGCTCCCTCAAATCCTCATCTCCTCAAATGCCTCTTTGACCGTACCAGAATATCTCATAGCCTGCCGGTCAGAACGCTCCCCTCAGAGGTGGGAGACCCCCTATCCTTTCTCCTCATCAAATGGACAGTGGACCTAAACCTGGGCCTCTTACATCTCAGGTGACTAGGCTAACCATTGGACTAAAAGTTATAAGGTGGCCAGTATTACCATATCCACCAGCCAGACTTTGAATGAGTGCGAGTCTGGTAGACTTGTTCAGAGGTTGCTAACAGGACTGGGCTCTGCACATAAATGAATGCTTATCTTCCTTCATTTGTGAATCACTCTGGGGCTTAGGACGCCTACTATGAGGTGGCAGTGCCCAGATGCAGAAAACTATGGAACTGTTACTCTGAAAACCTAACTTTATCGGCACCTACAAGGTAAGGCAGGAATTCTGAGGCTCGTAGTGGAGCCAGAATTGGAACCTAGGCATCTTTTCTGCTTCTTGGCTAGAGAAACTAAATGACTCACTCAAGAAAGTCTGTAAGGAAACAAGGAATTGGATGCAGTTTCCTGGGTCTGAAGCTAGGACTATAACCACTAAACCACTGTTCTTCAGGAGACCAGAGTTGCCACCCTTACTTATGATGAATAATACCTTACTCCTGGATCAGTCTCAGTGTAACCAGTGGGGCTAACTGTAGGATGAAGTACTAATATAAAGAACTGCACTCAGAATGTCTCAAAAATAAGAGCAATTTGAGTGGCTTTGATGCCCTCTGTCTCTTTCTCCATGTTAAGCTTGTCACAATGCAGAAGTGCCCTCTAATGTTGCATGTAGAAAGGAAAGGCTGTGCACGCAAAAAAAAAAAACAAAAAAAAAAATAACCCAGCTCCTGATAGCTGCAGGTGTATTTTTCTTGGGAAGTACGTTTGCTAGAGAAACAAAAGTTTTGGATAGTTTACATTGGCAAGTAAAAAATGCAGTCCTAGGGGAAGACTTTATTTAGAAACTTTATTTTTCCTGTGTTAACTTGACTATTTCGTGGAAAAAAAGTTTAAAGGTTCAAAAGTTCACAAGGTGTTTTGATTGTAGTTTAAAAAATAATAGTAATGAAACAATTCCCCAGCTGCACACGCCATTCTGTAGATTCATTTGATGCTATGAAACTGACTGAACATAACAACATCTCTTCAGTTTCCATGATATAGTCTTAAATCAATGTATCAGAGTCTATTTGTCTCATATAAGAGCCTGTAGTTACAAAAAAATTGGGGTTTACCTTCTAATAGAAACTCTGAGCTTGCAAACAGTTGTGACATACACTGTGGAGTCTGTAATTCTAGCAGTGATGCAAGTGTTTGTTCTTTTCCCTACAGAACTGAGGCATAGGAATTTTAATTATAGACATTTCCTTGTTCTAATAAGGAAATACTCCTGGCTATTAGAGGCTTAATTATGACATGACTTATACTCTCTAGACAAAAGCAGGAATGTACAGCGAGCCACAAGGTCAGTTACCTGGTGACAGTCAGATCTCACAACAAAGAGACAAAAAAATCTAAATTTTTCATACATGCTGACAGGCAATGAATTTGCAGAATACTTTTGTGGAAAAAGATGTGGGAGTTATTGTGGAGAGAGAGATTAACCTTGCTCCCCTTCGTGCACAGCTTCAATTCATGAAAGCAAACAGGGATGCTTGTGTGAATTTAAAACAAGAAAAGTATAATAGATTGCGAATAGGATTCCCTATTGGAAGCAACATGTTCTATTTTGGCCACCTCATCTTAGGAAAGAAACAATAGTGACAGTGGCACTTCAGAGGGAGTCAAAGAATGCATGGCCCCGCTGAGCTCCAGAATCAGGAGAGAACAACCAACCCAAGGAAATGGGATTGGGTGCATTTTCAGGGTGGTACTGTGGTCACGTGGGATGAATCAAAATGGCAAAGACTGGGGGGGAGCAGGGTGTGTATGACCATCATAAAGGTGTGCCAGCTGGGGTCATTGGCAGGGAACTTGACTTAGTCTGATGGTCCAAGGATAAATCAAGAGAATCAGGGGTCATTGCATCGGCTGGGATGAATGCACGTAAGAAGCAAAGGAAATGAACTCCACAGTCACATAGGCCCAACCCCTGTAGTTGAACTTCTTCTTCCTGGACCTATGAATGGCCAATGGCCAGGACTAAGTTCACAAGCAAGGCCCTGAACATAGTAGTTTTTGGACAGGCAAATAAACAAACAGATGTGGGGAAAGGTGCAGACATAAACTCAGAATTCGATTTTGGAGGATGCAGAACAGGAGTTTCAAAATGGCATGTTGGTGCCAGGATGTGCCACAGGGCCATTGTAAGTGGAATTGGTGAATGACATCAGTAAGATGCTGGAGCTCATGGCCTTATGGGAAGCTACCAACTTGTGTCTCCAGCAGGTCACAGAAGCTAGGTGCAGTGTAAGGCCTCCCGGAGGAAACCATTGCCCTTGTTCCATAGGATGGCCCAATATTAATATTTCATCTGAGAAAACTGACAAACTTCAAGCAGCTACAGTGGAATTTAACTGCCATTCAAGCCCTTATGGCTTGCAATTCCCACTATGCAGCAGGTGAAATAATAAAAAATAGTGAGTGAAGACATTTAATCTACATCCAAAGCACTTTAATAAATTACAAATAAATAAAGTTGTTCAAATCCTTTGGATTTTGCCAGCTTGTGTTTAGCAATACACTTTTAATAGCAATCCAGTACTCATGGGTGGTAAATGCTGCAAACTAATAAGGTATTTAAAACAAAAAATCTGAACAGGAATTTCAAATGGGGAGAGGATGCAACTGCAAGGGTGAAGAGTTTGATTAAAAATCAGGAGACATGGGTCCTCACTGCTGGTACGGCATTTCCATTTCTGGGAAGAAGGGTGGCTTATGGAGTAGAGGTAGCCATGCCATAATTATCTATGATGCTAGCTTCCCGTTTTAAACCTGCCTTAAAACGTTGCCAGTACAGACGAAGGGAGAGATGAGAATAGAGGAAGAAGGTTATTCAGACATTTTTACGGGTTCAAGCCAGGAGGTAAGGTGTGCATGAGAACCTGGAAACTGAAGCTTCAAAGGCTGTGTCTACAGTGGATGGGGATGGAGGTGGTGGCCTGGAAGTCGACTTAACAAGGTTGACTTTACGTTGACCTTGATATGTCGCCTTCAGAGTATGTCAGCACTGAACGCAGTGCTGACATACCCGGGGCTGCCCCACCCCTGGAGCCTGATCCAGCACCAGGTGCCACAGGCAAGTAGCTGGGAGCCTGAGCCAGATCCGATTTTCAGTCCCCTGCAGCAGGCTGCAGCTGGGAGCCCACTCCTGCTACCCATGGCAAGGGGCTGGGTGTCTGATCCGGCTACCAGCCCCTTGCAGCAGGCAGTGGGGGCTGGGAACAAGGGGCTTGGAGCCCCATCGGGCAGGTGGTGGGGGCTTGGACCTGGCCCCTGCCAACTGCAGAGAGGGGCTGGGAGTGCGATCAGGCTCCCAGCCTCTCTCTGCCACTGCTGCCACCCATGGAGAGGGGCTGGGAGCCTGATTGCACTCCCAGCCTCTCGCTGCTACCCCACCACCTGCGGAGTGGGGCTGGGAGCGCAACGGCACTCCCAACTCCTCTCCGCGGATGGTGGGGGCTGACAGAGAGGGGCTGGGAACCTAAGTGGGCTCAGCCGCTTCCCACTGGCTCCTGCCACCGGCTCCCAACTCCTTGAGCCACATCAGTCTCCCAGCCCCTTGCACGGATGGATGTGGCTGGATCAGCCCCCAGGGCCAGATCGGGACCCAGGTCGAGATAGGTGGCATAGCTGGGAGTGGGGCCAGGGGTTTCCTGCACTGTAATGTCGACTTAAAAGCTTAAGGTGACTTGCAGAGCAGGGGTTATTAAGCTGATGTAACCAAATGCTTAAGTCAACTTAACAAATTCTAAATATAGCCTTGGAGTAAGTTAGATTGACTTAAGGCAGGTTAAGTTGACCTAAGGCTCTAGTGTAGACATACCCAAAGAGATTTTTCTTTCTCTGAACTTGGCCTGTGCACAGGGGAGAAAGGAAAGCTACAGGGGTCTGTTCAGAGCAAAGTGCCTCAGTGGACTGGTGAATCTGCTTATATTTGTCTCCCCCTCCCCGTTTTGTTTATTGTCTGTTTTTGGCACCAGGCTGAAGAAACACCTGCCCTCTCTCATTGTGTATTTAGCTGTGGTGGAGGAATGTTTCTGCAGGAATGTTTTCTTAATGCAGCAAGGTGTGGCGCTTTATTTCTTAGTTTGTTGGTTTTTTCCTCTTTTCCATTACCTGCAGTCACAGTTTTGGCCACAGTTGTACAAACTGTCTACATGTTTAGACAGGGCATGGTACAAGTCAGGTGGGGGTGAAAGTGCGTGATGAAGGATTGCAGTGGGGAAAAGGTTGGATTTTTTAAATGTTCATTTCCTGTCTTTCTAAGAGTGCTCTGGTTTTGGTTTTTAAATTTGTAGAACATCTGTAAAAAGTGCAATTTTTTTTGTTTAGTTACCTGGATTCCAGTGGAACTCATTTTGAACTTAAACACTTCATTAACAAAGTTAATTTGGGTTGTTTTTTGGTGGGCTTGAGTAACACTGTGGCTTAGGGAATGGTGACAGCAGGTCCAGGCACCTATTTTTCTTGGCTCATCTTTAGAAGTTTTCTTTTTCTTTGTCCAGAAGATTGTGTTGATTAGAGGTGAATGATACAAGGACAGAAGTGGTTTTGTGCACTTTCTTAACATTTGTATGGCAAAGACAGTTCTAGAAGCCAGTTAGATCCCTTGAGGTCTCTGAATCTGCAATTTTCAGCATACTTAATAGACATTTTGGGCAGGCAATGAATGCCTCATTTGCTCTTAAAATCTTCCCCTCCACCTCTTTTTTTCATTTAATAATGATAGCTCCTGTCACAGCAGTTCTCAACTTTGCTGTTTTTCATCCTTATTCACCCCCATGTTAAAGCTGTCAGATAGCCAGTTTTTTTTAGAACATCTCTCAAATCTGTCCTTTCCTCTCATCACCAAAACTCTTGCCCAAGCCTTGAGAAATTCACAGTACAAATACCGCATTATTCTCCTGTGCAACTTCCCTGACATCTCTTCCTCTAACCTGTCAAAAACTAGCTATCAAAATTATCTACCAATGGGCAAACCATATTTATCCCTTCAGATCTCTTCGGTGCTTCTCACATGAAATTTAAGATCTCAGTCCTCTTCTTCAAGTCACCGAGCAATTTAGCGCCTTCCCTCTGAATAAAACATCTTCACTGTTGTGTAAAGGTATGAGGTGTAGCTGCAGAAACCAAAGGCCATCTTCCATTTTGAGATCCAGGACTCTGGGTGACACTAGGTACAGATCAGAGTGAACAGCAGAACATAGTTACTGTAGCCTACTGTGTTTAAATGGAAGTAATAAAATTGTTAAAGCACTCCCTATGTTGATGTAAAGCACAGTACACTTTCATCTATGCACTCATCTCCTCCCTAAATAAATATTGCCAAATGCCTCTCTTTCTCCACCTAAGGTAAAAATTAAGATTTAGGCCCTCCCCATAGTCTTGAGATTGGCTTAAAACTCATGATTTTAAAAAAAAACAAAAACGCCCACCCATCCAATGACACACTGACAGCCCTCCCCACCCACATATTTTGAGATACAGTCTTTGTTTGTGGGCCCCTAAGAAAATACACAGGTAATATTTTCCCAGTTTTTCTCTGTAACTAAGAGATCTAGGAACTTAAATCATCAGAGATCTCCAAGAGCTGGGTATTCAGGTAAAACACCAGCAATGGGGAAACCAGCAATAAAATCATAAGAGCTGGCAACATTACAGTGGTCATTTTGTTCAGCCCAAACTAATCACATGGTTGCCTTCTCCATCCACACTCCCAATACATCCACTATGTGCCTAACCCAGTGTTTCCCACCCAGTGTGTCATGGCACATGGATGTGACCTCAGGCCTGAGCAGATTTGTCTTGGAATTTTTTGAAAAACTACTCAGAGTTCTGGACTG
The DNA here is from genome assembly GCA_007922195.1 of Podocnemis expansa. Classification (NCBI taxonomy): domain Eukaryota; kingdom Metazoa; phylum Chordata; order Testudines; family Podocnemididae; genus Podocnemis; species Podocnemis expansa. Next base: position 187,796 of record ML682017.1, on the reverse strand, counting down.
GCTCATGAATATTCATGAGTTCATTTGGCAACTATATGGTGGTGTGCCTCAGAAAAATTAAAGGTATCAAGTTGCGCCATAGCAGAGAACAGGTTGGGACCTGCTGGCCTAACTGTCTACCTGACCCAATTAGTTCTTTTTCAGAATGGGCTTGTAAACCATAACTTTCTCCTTTTATAACACCCACCTCTCTGTATAAATTATGTGAATTGCTTACTAACATGATTATAGTTTTAATATTATCACTCAAGCTATCCTCCTTCAACCCCACCTGCTGTATTTTTTACTTCCTGCCTTCACTCTAAATTGTGACTTCTTCTGGGCAACGTCCATTGTGAACTGGACCTAATTACTAACACAGCCCATTAGGAGGGTCCTTCTTTGGGAAATATGTTAATGCTTACTTTAATGGGGGTGGGCAGCAACCCATGACAGGGAAAGGACAAGGGTCATCTTAAGCATAGCTGACAAAAATTAAATACTTATTCTCAAGGGGGAATTATCTTCTCTCTGCAAATTATTCTAATGCAGATGTGTGGGAACGCTAAAGCCACATGTAGTATCTGGTGAAGATAAAGATTTACTTTGGCTGAGCTGGTGTATCAGTAGATAGAGATCCGGCTTTGAACTAGATCTCAGTTTGTAGCCTGCTGCTGCCTTGGGATTAATGTCAGAATTTCTGTTTGTGTTTCATATTGAGAAATTGCTTCCAGCTGATTTTTAAAGGCCTTCATATTCTTCAAACAAGCAACATACTAAAAAGGGGAGGAGGCAGAAAAATGACAGTAATTTTAGATGAAATCCACTGTTCCCTATCCTTCCTAGAAATACCGGGTGAGACCCTGACCCTGGTGAAGTCAATACAATTTTCACTATTGACTTCTGGGGAATCAAGATTTCTCTCATCGTTCCTGGGCACACTACTCCAGAGGTAGCTGTGCTACCTCTCATCCTGTAAAGATATTGGTGCTGCAAAATTTGAGGTTACTTGTTTTCTGTACTGTTGCTGTGAGAGTTTACAGAACAAATATATTTTCAGTCTGTTTGCCACTATCAGTGTTTTGCAGCTGCCCTCCACTTCTGACTGAAAGTCCTTTGGGATGCTGAGTCTGTATGGCATGGGCTAATGAAAAGTGCTAAAGCAAACAAGGAGTCCTGTGGCACTTAAAGACTAACAAATATATTTATTGCAATGCATTGCTTAGTACATGTACAGTGCTAGATTAATGTTCAAGGGCAGCTGTTGAATTCTCCCATGCTGTGCTATCTTGAATCTTTGGAGGTGTCAGTTTCCAAAGCTGATGTGGAATAACAAGAGAAGTGTAGGCAATAGGGGAAATATGGTATAATAAACGATGGCCAGAGAAAGGGAGGTCTAACTGAACTTCAGTATTACAGACAGAACATCCAGTTGCAGGCAATGGTAACTTAAGGAAGAATCAGATGGATCAGTGTATTTTGGTTAAACTCCTCAAATGAGCACTAGAAATTTAGAGTAACCAGACTTTATAGGGACAGTCCTGATATTTGGGGCTTTGTCTTATACAGGCATCTACTACTTCCCATCCTTTTCCCAGTTTTTTTTTATACTTGCTGGCTGGTCACCCTAATGGCTGATCTAAATCCTGTACTTCCAAGTTTCTTAAGTAAGCAACATAATTTAAGCTAGTAGCAAATAAGTATCATTTACTGTACAAAAAGGATGGAGGGAGCAATATCTTTATGGTGTGGGTGCAGGAAGAGGGAGGCTCTCAGCATAGGATCAGGTCTATAGGAGCTGGAGGCAGGAGCCAGGTAGAAGGGGCCTTGACTATTCTCTGCAGAAACCCCTGGCTTAGCAAAAGAAGGCAAGCATCTTTCATACACCAGCCATGTGAAACTGCTCAAGCAATTAAGTATATGTTTCCCTACTGGTTCCCTGTTTACCAGTCCTCATTTAGTAACCTTACAGAGATGGGACAGCTACCACCACATCAGGAAAGCTCAATGTTGGAGCTTGAAGTAATTGTATGACCAAGTAATGAAAGGAGCAAGAACTAGGAAACGTCCAAAACCAAATGTTGGAAGACTCTCCCTGACAAGGCTGATAATGGTACAAAAAAAGCCAATAGCAGTTGTAAACCCCAGTTTAAGAAGGATTTATGGCCTTGTTAGGGGAATAGAAGGTGGGATCAGGGCTAGGTCATGACAAGCCACAAAGACATTCATTCAATCAGAAAGGGATATGAGGTGCTAGACAGGGATTTGGGAAAAGAGTGCAAGGCTTAACCAAAAAACAAAAAGTGGGTTTGTATTTCTAGAAGCTAAAGTGTATATGTGCTGTAAGCATGTAATACTTGGGGCTCACTTTGCTGGTCATGAGGTGAAGGGGAATGAGTGGACTAGAAGTTGAACTAAACTGCTTCTTACCACTCCACCGATTTCTGTCTTTCATCGTTTGGCCCTGTAACATATACCTGTACTGCATGTGTAGTACTTCAGCTTCAAGTTATTTTGCTTTTGTGAACCCATGCCAAAGTTTCCCCCGTGGCTCGTTCTAGACGTTATCTTTTACAGTCATTAGCCATTCCATTTTACACTGGGTGAATTTCATAAGTAGGCCAAGTAATATATTTTATAGAATATTGTGGGATTTTTCAGAAGATAAATCATTATATGAAAGATATCCTAGAAATGTAGGACCAGAAATGACATTGGGTGTGTTCACACAGCAGTCTTATTTCGAAACAACAGAGGTTGTTTCAGAATAAGAAAGGCCATGTTCACACGACACACCATTGTTTCAAACAACAGGTTCCATTGTTTCGAAACAGTGCTGTCTGAACATGTTGTTTCGAAACAATGGTGACTCGTTTTGAAATAACTGTTGTCTGAACATGCTTTTTCGATTCCTGCTTTTTCCCTTAATTCGAAATAACAAACTGTTAATTCGAATTAACTTATTGCAAAATAAGGCGTTATTTCGATACAACTTGTATCAAAACAACTTGTATTGAAATAACCCCCTGTGTGTGAACATAGCCATTGATAGGTTAACTAGTCCAGTCCCCTGCACTGAAGCAAAACTAAATATTAACTAGTCCTAGACCATCCCTGAGAGGTGTTTATCTGACCTTTATTTTAAAAATTCCAATGGCTGAAATTCCACAGCCTCCCTGGATAATTTGTTCCCATGCTTAGCTACCCTTACAGTTAGGAAGTTTTTCTAATGTTTAACTTAAATCTTTCTTGCTGCAATTTAAACCCATGAGTTCCTTGCATGTCCTGACTGGATGAGGAGGACAATTCATCACTTTTCTCTTTATAATTGTAGCATGGTGCAACAGCCAGGCTGAGCTAGCTTCTGCTTAATTAGGGAAATGGAGAGCCAGCTAGGCAGGCTGGCCAATGAGCTAGAGTGAGGGCCAGCTGTAGGGGCTGGGAGGTGAATAAAAGCTCCCAGGGAGAAGCAAGAGTAGGTCCAGCTAGAAAAAGAGCTAGGAGGAACAGCAAGCCAAAGCTGAGCTGAGCTGAGCTGAGCTGAGCTCCTGGGGCTTTCTAGTCTATGAAGCTTAGTATAGTTGGTGTTGGGTTGTTTAACACAATAAAAGGAGCATTGATGCTGCTAAAGCTGGGAGCCTTTGTGTGCCTGGTAAGGACGGAAGAACAGTGAAGCAGGGAAGATGGTATGAGGTGTCTATAAATAACCTTTTATATCCTTGAAGACTGAGGGGACATGCAATAACAGTCTCCTCCAGATTGGACAAACTTAATTTTTTCAGCCTTTTCTCATAGGCCATGTTTCCTAGACCTCTAATATTTTCTGTTGCTGTTCTCAGGGCTGTCTCCAATTTGTCCACATCTTATCTGAAGTATGGTGCCCCAAACAGTATTCCAGTTGTGGCCTTATTGTACTAAGTAGAGTGGAAGAATTACTTCTTATATCTTGCTTACAACATTTCTGATAATACATCCCAGAATGATATTCAACAATATTTTTTTCAACAATGTTATCTAACTGACCCAGAGTTTATGGTCCATTATAACCCTCAGAGCCTTTCTGAAGTACTCCTTCCTACGCAGTTGTTTCCCACTTTCTATTACTGCAATGATTATTCCTTCATAAGTGTACCACTACATTTCTTCTTACTGAATTTCATCCTGTTTAATTCAGACCACTTCTCCAGTTTGTCAAGATAATTTTAAATTTTAATCCTATCCTCCAAAGCACTTCAGACTTTCCCACTTGGTATCATCTGCAGACTTAAGTTTACAAGCCATTATCCAAATAACTTGTGAATATATTGAACAGAACCAGACTCAGGACAGATTCCTATGAAACCCCATTTGATATGCCCATCCAGCTTGATTGTGAGCCATTGGTATCTACTCTCTGAATATGGTTTTTAAATCAATTGTGCACACAACTTGTAGTAGGTTCTTCTAGGCCAGGGGTCTCAAACTCAAACCACCATGAGGGCCTTTTGAGGATTAATACGTTAGCCTGCACCACTGAAACCTTTTCATGCAGCGATATTGCAAATATCAGTAACAATAGTGTCATTGAGGGCCACAGGAAATAGCTTTAGGGGCTGCCTGTGGGCTGCATGTTTGAGACCCCTGATCTAGGCCATATTTCTCTAGTTTGTTTATGAGAAAGTCATGTGAGACGGTATCAAAAGTGTTGCTAAAATGGAGGTATAAGACATCTACTGCTTCCTCCCTATCTGCAAGGCTTGTTACTCTGCCAAAGTAGGATATTCAGTTAACTTGACATGATTTGGTCTTGACTGTTGACTCTTTATTACCTTATTTTCTTCTAGCTGCTAACAATTTAATTGTCTGATTATTTACTCCATTATCTTTCTGGGTATCGAAGTTAAGCTGACTGGTCTAAAATTCCTTGGGTTGTCCTTATTCATTTTTTCATAGATAGGTTCTATATTTGCCCATTTCCAATCTTCTGGTATCTCTCTTATTCTTCACCAATTCTCAGAGATAATAGCAAAGAACATAGAGAGCTCTTCAGCCAGTTCCTTAAGCAGTGCAGGATATTTTTCATTAGATCCTACTGACCTGAAGATATCTAGCTAACCCAAGTAATTCTTAGTTTCTTCATTTCCTATTTTAGCCTCAGATCCTACCCTATTCACACTGATGTTCTATATCAAGAAGTGGCAACCCCCTGAAGGGGTACCAAAGATGGCATGCACACCTGTTCACAGTGGCACGCAGGGCTTCTGGCCTTGTGGTGCAGTGGCTGCTCCCCACTGCTGGCCCCACCCCCAGCGGGATCTGGGGGTGCCTGTCCTCTGCTGGATTCACTCCCCAGCTTGGGTAGGGGCCAACAGGGAAAAGGAGCCACTGCATGCATGGCTCTTGTCCACACCCCCAGCACTTGCTGGCTCCACCTCCTACACCTGCTGAGGGTTTGGGGATGGGGCTAGCACAGGGGCCAGCACAGGCTGCCAACCCCTGTTCTATATATTAGTCATTCAATCACTGCTACCTTTTTTGGTGAAAACACTTTGGTCATTGCTGCATTTTCTGTTATTGTTTCTTTCTCTTCATTTAATAATAGGCCTACCCTCTTCCTGGTTGTCTTCTTGCTTCCCATGTGCTGTAAAATGCTTTCTTGTAATCTTTATATTCCTAGCTCATTTAATCTTGTTTTATGCCTTTCTAATTTTGACCCTACACGCCTGGTTTTGTTTTGTTTCTATAACTATATTTTTATAATTTGACCTAGTTCCTACTTCTTGTATGGCTGGGTTTTCTTTTGTTTTGTTTTTTCTCCCTTTGAGTTTCAGGTTATTGAGGATCTCCTGGTTAAGTCTGGGTGGTCTCTTACCATACTTTCTATCTTTCCAAGATTGGTATAGTTTGCTCTTGTGCCCTTAATAATAACAACAAACTGCCAGTTCTTCTGAACTCTTTTTCTCCTTTAAACTTCCTTCCCTTGGGATTTTATCTACTAATTCTCTGAGTTTGCTAAAGTCTGAGGTTTTTAAATTCTTTGTCTTCATTCTGTTTTCCATCCTGCCATTCCTTGGAACTGTGAACTTTTATTACTTCATAATCACTTTCACCCAGCCTGCCTTCTACTTCAGATTCTCAGCTAGTTCTCCTGTTTGTCAGAATCAAATTCAGAATAACCTCTCCCCTAGGGGTATTCTCCACCTTCATTAATTGTTTCTAGTGCATTCCAAGAACTGTTAGATATTCTATGCTCTGCTGTATTATTTTTCCCAATAGATGTCTGGGTAGTTGAAGTCCCTCTCTTCCCGTCCATCTACCCCTGTGTTTTGGATGATTTTTTTTTTAAAGTCTCATTCATCTCTTCTTCCTGGCTAGGTGATCTATAGCAGTCCTTCGGTGAAAGAGAAGTTTCCTCCTCCCCTGGTGTTGCTACAGTAGTCCACTTAAGCCAGGTTTGTTCCTTGAACTTGAAAGTCTCTAAAGGGCCTACTTTCAATAAATTCCTCCTGGAAATGGATGCACCTCAGACTTGCTACCTCCTCCTGCAGGTCTCTCACCTCCATTTGGTGAGATTCTGCCAGTAGACACCTCTCACACTAGGTGGTCCCCTGAGCCTGCCTTCCTGCAACAAGGAAATGCAGGCCACAATCTCTGCAAATCTGTACCAGGACCTGAAGAGAGGCATTTCTGGTCTAGTGAGCTGTTTCTTTGGACACAGAAGTGAATGAGGGAGCCAGGAGCTCTGTTGGCATTGGTGACAACACTTTTCCCAACCATGAGGATTTTATTCTATCTCCCTCTCAAAATCATGTTTATTCCTCCTGTTTGCTAGATCCCCTTGATTGCTTAGCATCTGCCTTGTAATCCCTCCTCGCCTTGGTCAGCCCTGCCCCCTCTTTAACACACAGGGAAGGGCGACCATAAGGCCAAAGCAACAGTGAACAGGTGGATGGAGCTCCGCTAGAACCCACTCAGCTAGTAAATAGTAAGCCTCACCCAGCCCGTACAGTGTCTTCAAACAAGCACACAATACCCATTGGATAACCCATGTCAATTGTAAACAAACTAAAAGGAAAAAAATAGACAGACAAGCTTATCCATTCACAAGAGTTAGTGCTTGCTCCTTCTTCCACGGGGGGAGCTCGCTCTCAGATTCCCCTGTTTGCTATCTCCTGTTTGCTAGCCAGAGTTGTGGGGTGCGGCTTTTTAAAATCCTTCTCACTCATTCCCTGCAATTCCCTGTGCAAAGACAAATTAAGTGATATATGAAGCCAGCATATTCATTGGAATATTTAAAGGAATAAACACACTAATGTTTTCCTCCTGAAAAATACATCTATCACCATACATGTCTGTAAGCAACGTAGAATAGGTTTGTTATGTATGTTGCTAACTGCTGATAGTCTTCTGGTTACTGAGTCTTTGTGAGCCAAAACTGACTTCCATGGCACTGCTCATTTGAAATACCCACAAGGAGGGTGGTTCAGAGTTTCTACTCCAGATCTCTGGCTGCTTGAAGGAAACAAATGAGACTTGGAAAGTTTGCTTACACTTCCCTATTCAGAGTTGTATCAGCCTCAAATAACAGAGACAGGGAAGACCCTGAACTATTCAAGTCCATTCTAGCCTCCCCACCTACAACCTGGCCCACAGGACTCAAACATCATATACATGGTGCAACACAGTGCGGTCAAATTCATCAGTGGAAAGCAGGAGACCAGAAGATTACCACAATGCTACAGAGCTTTTCACTATGACTCCCCTCTTCAAATTCAGTCATTTTGTAAAAGCCAAAAGTTATTGCAAATCTGAGTACTGTTTGGCCTACATGAAATTAACTGACAGTCCATTTGCAAATGAACATGTCCCAAAACCACTATCCTGGTTGGTATTCATTGGCACACTAATTGGAAGGCTCAGAAAAGTAACCGAAGACTGAATGAGCAGAGACTGAAGTATTCCTTTGCCCCTGAAGTGCTCTTGGCAGATCAGGGTTGAGGCCCATTGACAGAAGTGAATGTGCAAAGCCAGCTTTTGGGACCTGCACAGCCAGTGGCTGAAAGACTCCATGATTTGTGTGATAGTCCCAAATATAATGCCAGTGTCTGAAATCTACTGCAGTCCGAGCATACTTGTGCAGCGGACAGGGACAGGAAATGAAGAGATTAAGGTGATTAATGAAGTGAATTTGAGAGAGACACTCCCAAAATCCTAAAGTTAGCCCTAGGTAAGAGAAGGCTTCAGCCTGTCCTATGTCTGGTCTATGGATTAATTGAGGTGCCCAGGACTCTTACTTTGGCACATTCGATCAGCAGGAAACTAACTTTAAAGAGACATAAAAGAAATAATCTGATAAATAATGAAAATAATAGATCTTTTATTATGCTTTGCATTTACATAGCACCATCGATGGACTCATAGCACTGTACAGACAAGCAAAAAAAAAATGGTTGAGGTTGGGGAGTTTAGGGTGGAAAGCATTGTTTTGCTGCTTTGAATTCTTGGTTGCTCTGCTGCTCAGGGACTATTCCCATATGGACTCTGACTCTCATTTATTATCAGGGAGATGAGAGCTGAGGGTAGGTGTCTTATTTAATCCGTTAGTATTTAAATCTAAATAACTATAGACAGGGTGCTGCCCTTGTCTATAACCTTTCACAAAAAAATCTTTCTGGCAAATATCCAGTGTCTGAGTGGTCAAAGCAGCCTCATCTTGAACTTAAAAATCGCAGTAGTTTATCATTTAAAAAATAAAACAAAACCCACCCTAGGGCACTAATAATTTTACATTTTCATTTTCACTCCTAAAGTGTTGAATCCATTTCAATCACATCTGAGGATAAGGACAGCCAACAACAACACTCCTCCTGGTGTGAGACCTTTTTATGTCCTCTTCTGGGCTGTAGCAAATGTTTATGACCAAATTATGACCCCTTTGAAAATGTCAAACTTTTGCCTGTAGATTTTGGCCAAGACTTTCAGAAGTTGGGGCTGGTCTACATTGGAAACTTGCACTGACATAGCTGTGTCTCTCAGGGATGTGAAAAAATCCACACCCCAGAGAGATAGCTATGCTGACCTAATCTTGGGTGTAGATGGCAGAAGGTCCAAAGAAGAATTCCCCCATAGACCTACCTACTACTTCATGGGGAGGAGGCTTAATTACAATAGGAGAACCCCTTCTGTTGCTGTAGTGAATGTACACTAATGGGATACAATGGAGAAACTGCAGTTTGTGCTCCTGTTGCATTTTAAATACAGACAGAGTTTAGGAGTTAGAGCATTAGGAGTTAGAGCTAGATTCCAAAATCCTTACTCAAACTCCTGATTTTCCAATATGCTGAGAATCCAACCACACCCATTGAACTCGCTCAGAGCCACTGGGTGCTTGGCACTTTTGAAACTCAGACAGGTGAAAGATACCTAGGTTTACTAGCTTAACTTTAGGGTTCTGTTTTTTAAAAAACGTTGGCTTGGGAGCCCTGAAATTCCACCTGTCTTGGTGGAAGGGAAGCCTGGCTCTACAAAAGAACTTCAGTGTTTCAGTGCTTTACTTTTAGGTGTCTTGAAAATCAGTGAAATCCACAAAGCTTGGGTTAGGTGGGGAAGCCCCTGGCACAATAAGTGAAGCAAGATAGGTACATACGAATGTGGTCTTCAAAAGCCAGCAGAAAAGATAGTCAATGCCTAAGGCAGCAGTTCTCAACTCCTGTGTCAGGACACATTAGTGTGTTGTAATATGGTGTCTGAGTGTGTTGCCTAGAGGAGACCCATTGCTGAAACAATCCTTTTGGTGGTGGGGTTTTTGTTCTGGTGGCCACTCATCTCCGCTGGGATCTTGTTTGACAGAGGCTGAGGCGTCATGCCACCAGATTCCTGTGTAGCACCTCAGTTGGGGGCTGAGTGTTGCCTTTGAATCCCTGTGCATCTCCAGGAATCCTTAGTGGAGAAGGGCTTTGGTTAGGGGCTTCAGCTGCTGCCAAAACTTGGTCTGGCGGCTTTTTCTTTTGGCAGGGTGGAACGAAGTGTGTTGTGCACAGCTGGCTAGGTTTCCAGCTGTGTCGTGACCTGCCGGGGTTGAGAACCCCTGGCCTAAGGTAACCAGTGGGACATGCTGATGAGAGGGGAGGGTCTTCAGCTTAGTTCTTATGACATAGTTGGGCATCTAAATCCAGACTGTAGTGAGACACCTATTTCAGCTTTCAGTCACTCACTGGAAACCACTCTCCTGAAGGGGTGGCAGCCTGGGCACCTAAACAATTTCTTGCAAGTATAGTGTAACCACCTGCCTAAGGCCCCCCCCCCACCAATGTTGTGGGTGAAGGTGTGTGAAGGAGGAAGTGGCCATGTTTGTAACTTTTATTCTAGTTGTTGGGGCACTTAAACAGGATGGTGCAGACCCAGTTTCAGTGCCCCCCTCTGTCTGATGAAGAGCAAGAATTACAACGTGAATAGGGATTTCCCACCATTCAGGTGAGTATCTGACCACTGAGGTACGAGATACAGTAGTCTGATGTGAATTTCTGTCATTTCGCTTGTTGAAGCAATTCCATTTTTTATATATAACTAAACAAGACTTGGTCTCTGGAAGAACATGAAAAGGTCTGTTACTGTACAGCTCAGTGACTAGTGAACTCATCTGAAATGTGGGATTCCTCTGATCAAATCCCTTTGTCTCATCATGCATCTCCAACACCCTAGATGAGAATCCTAAATTTGATTTCTCAGCATACTTTGCATGACCTCAAGCTTTCCCAAAACTAACTACTGATTTGACTAAGGCTGTTCTGTTCTCTCCCCACTTTTCATCATCATCTGAAGGAAGACCAAAAAACATGTTTGGTCTTGTTGTAGTGTGAAAAAGGTTTGAAAATTAAAAGTGAGTTGTGCAGCTCTCTTCATTTCTGACCACAAATTTGGGTCTGAACAAGACCAGCAATGACACTGACGAGAATTTCATCGACCATAGTAATGAGAGAGGTTTCCAGAAAACAAACAAGAGTGAAGTCATTTTCCTGAAAATTTAATTAGGGCTTGTCTGGCTTACTCATCAAAGAAGGTTGTAATTGGACCACCTTATAAATGGGAAACTACTACATGCTATTGTCAGCGGGCATGTGAGGGAAGAAGAAAGTTACATCAGCCTCTTCCTGGGAACTGAGACTAGCACATATCAGATATTTTCTGAATTTAAAAAAAAAAAAGCAAAAATAAAAAAAGCAAAAATATTATTACTGAAATGCCTCTTTAAGACAACTGTCTCCACTCAGAGAGTGCCTGGGAAAGGCCTTCCTGACAGCCTTTCATCTCCAATGACTCTTGTTCTCCATAATCACAACCCTATTGACAGAATACTGATTCATTTTACTTACATGATAGTGTGTTGTAGTGGAGCTGTTTAGTCATGTCCTTAACTTTTGTTGGAGGAAACTGCACATTCCCATTAATGAAAGGGTTTTGTAACAGGCAACATAAGCACACAGCACTGGAAGTGACTTCCTAGGTTAGCGAGCCCAGTTCCTTGGAATTGCAAATATGCTATGTGTGAGAAGCTAAAATATCATAGAATCATAGGGTTGGAAGGGACCTCATAGGTCATCTAGTCCAACCCCCTGCCAGAGGCAGGTCCACTCCCACTAAACCATCCCAGTCATGGTTTTGTCCAGCCGAGCCTTAAACACCTCCAAAGATGGAGATTTCACCACCTCCCTCGGCAGCTCATTCCAAGGCTTCACCACTCGCCTAGTAAAAAAGTTTTTCCTAATATCCAGCCTCGACCTCCATAACTGCAACTTGAGACCATTGCTCCTCGTTCTGTCCTCTGTTATTACCGAGAACAGTCGAGCCCCATCTTCCTTAGAGCATCCCTTCAAGTAGTTGAAAGTTGCTATCAAATCCCCCCTCAATCTTCTCTTCTGCAGACTAAATAAGCCTAATGCTTTCAGTCTTTCCTCATAGGGCTTGTGCTCCAGCCTTTTAATCATTCTGGTTGCCCTCCTCTGAACTCTCTGTAGCATGTCCCTGTCCTTTTTGTAGTACGGAGCCCAAAACTGAACACAGTATTCTAGATGTGGCCTCACCAGTGCAGAATAGAGGGAAGTGATCACATCCCTTGATCTGCTGGTAATACTTCTTTTGATGCAGTCCAGTATGCCATGGGCCTTTTTGGCAGGAAGAGCACACTGCTGATTCATATCTAGCTTCCCATCCACCATGACCCCCAGGTCCTTTTCTACACTGCTGCTACTTAGCTGAATGTTTCTCAGCCTGTAGCAGTGCATGGGGTTTTTCCATCCCACGTGCAGGATTTTACACTTGTCCTTACTGAACCTCATAAGATTTCTATTGGCCCACTGTTCCAATTTATCTAGGTCTCCCTGAATCCTGTCCTTGCCCTCCAACATGTCTACTGTTCTCCCCAGCTTGGTGTCATCCACGAACTTACTGAGAATGCAGTCTATTCCATCATCCAGATCATTGATGAAAATGTTGAACAGAACCGGCCCCAGGACCGACACCTGGGGCACACCACTCATGACTGGTTGCCAGCTAGACATGGAACCATTAATTCCTTCACGCTGAAACCGTTGATCTAGCCAGTTTTCTATCCACCTTATAGTCCACCTATCCAGCCCATACTTCCTTAATTTGCCAATGAGAATGCTGTGGGAAACTGTATCAAAAGCCTTGCTAAAATAAGGTATATCACATCAACGGTTCTTCCTGCATCCAGAAAACCAGTCATCTGATCATAGAAGGAAATGAGATTGGTCAGGCATGATTCACCCTTGGTAAATCCATGCTGACTGTTCCTAATCACTTTATTTTCCTCTAAGTGTTTGAGGATGGATTCTTTGAGATTCTGCTCCATAATTTTTCCAGGGATTGAGGTGAGGCTGACTGGTCTGTAATTCCCTGGATCCTCCTTTTTCCCTTTCTTGAAAATAGGCACTGTATTTGCTTTTTTCCAGTCCTCTGGCACCTCCCCCGTTCTCCACGAGTTTTGAAAGATAACGGCCAGCGGTGCTGCTATCTCATCGGCCAGTTCCTTTAGCACCCTTGGATGCAGTTCGTCCGGCCCCATTGACTTGTGCACTTCCAGCTTCTTTAAGCAGTCCCTAACCTGACCTTCCGTCACCAAGGGCCTGTCTTCTTCTCACCAATCTGCCATACCCATGGCAGTGGGCTGGGAGCTGACCCTGCCTGTGAAAATTGAAGCAAAAAAAGCATTGAGCACTTCAGCTTTTCCCTCATCCTCCATCATGAGGATGCCTGCCCCATTCAGCATGGGACCTACACCTTCCCTGATCCTCTTCTTGTTATTAACATACTTGTAGAACCCCATCCTGTTATCCTTTACATCCCTCGCTAGCCGCAACTCCATTTGTCCTTTGGCCTTTCTGATTTTATCCCTGCAGTCCCTAGCAATATCTTTATATGCCTCCTTGGTCATCTGACCAAGCTTCCACTTCCTGTAAGCTTCTTTTTTATGTTTAAGCTCAGACCAGAGTTCTCGGCTAAGCCATTCTGGCTGCCTCACATGTTTTTTCTTTTTCCTAATTGGAATGGCAACTTCCTGTGCCCTTAGCAGGGTTTCTTTAAAATATAACCAACTCTCTTGGACCCCTTTCCCCTTCAGATTAACTTTCCAAGGGATCCTGCCCATCAGTTCCTTGAGGGAGCCAAAATCTGCTGTTTTGAAGTCCAGGGTTTTTGTTTTGCTTCATTCCTTCCTTCCTTTAATCAACATCCTGAACTCAACCATGTCATGGTCACTACTGCCTAGCTTGCCATTTACCTCTACGTCCCTGATCAATTCTTCCCTGTTTGTGAGCAGCAGGTTGAGAGGTGCAAGGCCCCTAGTTGGTTCCTCTAGCATTTGTACTAGAAAGTTGTCCCCAACACTCTCTAAAAATTTCCTGGATTGCCCTTGCACTGCTGTATTGGCCTCCCAGCAGATGTCAGGGTAATTGAAGTCCCCCATCAGCACCTGGGCTTGTGATCTAGAAGCTTCCGCTAGTTGTCCATAGAACACCTCATCCACCTCCTGCTTCTGGTCTGGTGGTCTATAGCAGACACCCACCACAACATCCTCCTTGTTGCTTTTGCCTCTCAGTGTAACCCACAGACCTTCTATTGGCATGCTTCCACTTCCATAATGGAGCTCTGAGCAGTCATAGAGCTCTTTTACATATAATGCTACTCCTCCCCCTCTTCTTCCCTGCTTGTCTTTCCTGAACAGTTTATACCCATCCATGGCAGAGCTCCAGTCGTGCAGACTATCCCATCCACGTAACTTTTTAGCAGAATAGCTTTTATAATACTGTTTTGCATGTTCAAAGGATTGTTCAGAGAGAAACCTCTGTGAAGTAGCTAAGAAAAAATGAAGGGATGGGGGCACTGCAGAAAACTTTAGCAAAAGTCATTTCCAGCAAAGTGGAACATTTCAATTTTGTATCAGAAAATCAAAAACTGAACACTACAAAGTTTTCAACCTCAAAATGTTTAGTTTTCAGATGAAAAATAAACAACTGTTCAAGGGAAGGAGACAGTTCTTGTGAAAATTTCATATTTAAAATAAATTTTAGATGAAGCTTTTTTTCCAGTCCTAATTATTATCTTTGTTATACACAAGAGGAAACTGAGACAAAAAAGCAAATTGAGTTTCCTGAGACCACATAGTTTGTCAGTGGCAGAGCCAGAATTAGACTTCAGGTCCTCCTGTTTCCAAATCCTACACTTAGTCACAGAGATCACATGGTTTTACATCCCCTGTCCTGAAAACTTCAATTAATTATTTTAAATATCTAAACTAGCAAAACAGGATGGGGGGTTCCACAGTATGGTCAAAATCTTCAAATTGGTCTCTGAATTAATATCAGGAATTCTGCATGAGCATGTTTTTGATTTTGAGCAGAAAAAATCATCACCTCTGTGTGAGAATGGCACTTGTCAATTTAAATAAACTTCCTGGTTTGCACAAGCTATGTGCACCAAAAATTGTGAAACTGCAACTTTACTATAGACTAGAACTGGTTGAAATTATTGGTTGAATAGTAAATTCAATGAAAAAATACAGTTTTGGGGAAATCGAAACTGTCAGTGAATGAAGGTCAATTCAAGTGAAAGTTTTGGCAGAATAAAACATGAGAAAAACACTCAATGGAGTCAAAATGGTTCATTTAGCACTAGAAAGAAAGAAAAAGTTCAGAAGAAACCATTCATACAACTCAGCAAAGAAACACTCTAACACCCTCAGATTAATACCATACCTGGCAAACCATTTGGCCGTCTTAAACACACAGGCTGTGTTCACACACAGGGAGTTATTTCGATACTGTTGTTTCGAAACAACTTGTATCGAAATAACACCTTATTTCAAAATAACTTAATTTGAATTAACAGTTTGTTAATTCGAATTAAGGAAAAAAGCTCAGTTATTTCAAAACAAGTCACCATTGTTTCAAAACAACATGTTCGCATGGCATTGTTTCAAAACAATCATTTCGAAACAACATTGTTTCATCCCCACATGGGGTTTAACTTGTTTTGAAACAACGCCGTTGTTTCAAAACAACGGTTCCCGTTGTTTCAAAACAACCGTGCGTCGTGTGAACAGCCTAAATCTTATTTTGAAACAACGTCTGTTGTTTCGAAATAAGAGGGCTGTGTGAATACAGCCAAACACTCCATGACAGTATAACATATACCAAAGCTATACTTTAAATAAAGTACCCAAGATGATATTGCATAAGTGTTTCCAGTGACATCTGTATGCATTAAACCAAAGCTTTTACACACCTGAATTAATTACAAGAATAAACGCATAGCATAGACTTGGTAGAAATGTACATCTGCAGCAGATTTTCATATATAGGCATCTATAATAGAAAAATCTAGCATCTCCAAGGCCTAGTAGTTGAAAGGACTGTCTCTATTTCTCATATGAAAAGGACATCCAAAAAAATGCTGTGAACAGAAACATAAGTAAATTCAATTTTATAAATGTTGATTCAGATGCCGCAATGTTTACTAACTATTGCACATTATAATTAGAATAGACTAATTACAACTTACTTACTGCCTTCAATAAATCTTGATCCTGTATGATTGACTGATTAGCCATTGACTCCAGTGGGCTTTGGATCAGGTCCTAAAAGGCTTTTGCATATGTGACTTGCAAAATGTTTAAGGGAAACAACTGAAGTATCCCGACCCTAGCCACACCTACTTCCCTGATATTTCTACAGCCAACTGGTATCACTAAATATAACAAAATGCCAGAAACTGTTTAACCATAAAATCTTTGCTCATTAATGATGCACAGAATCAGTTAAAGGCTAACTGAGATATATGTGCTAAAATATTGAATGTTGGATTTTTCTGCACTTGCTGCAGTTTATAACAGATCCTTAGAAGCCTGAAACATGAAAGTTGTGTCTCACCTAAACTGTTTTTATTTTTACTGGGGTTGCATGTTACTCTGTCCTTGAAAGGCTACCCATGAATGATGAGTGGTTCCCAGATGCTATGCTGAAAAAGTAGTGAGTGTTGGTTGGATCTGGTGCAGTTGTTCGTGGGTATTGGGATGTAAATCCTGGTTCATTTTAGGGACTGGTTATCAGTGCTGTGCCATATTGCATGACTCTTGGTTTTTGTTTTTGTTTGTTTGTTTTTGTTTTTGAACAGCCTTGTTGCAATGTTTCAGGGATGCAGGGAACTGACTAAGGAATTACAGAAAGTTTGTAAACATTGGGGAAAAAAATCCGGGAGGCCAAATATCGGGTAAATTGCTGAGACTTCTAGTTCCAAGGGATTGGATTTTTCACCAGTCTTAAACTTAGATAAGGTAGTGACTGGAAGTCATCAACATCTGACAGCCGTTTAATGGGCTATATGAAATGAGCAATCTTAGTACATGCCCTTAGAGACAGTCTTCCCCCTTATCATGAAGAGTACTAGTGCAATTTGTAATAATTGATGCCAGTTATGCACTTGTCACTTATAAACTTAGCACATGTTTCCAGTGAATTCAGTTCTGGTGACATGCACGTCATAGTTGATGAATTAATTAGCTGTTGCTTTTTGGAACCCATGGCCATTATCAAATGGTTTAAGTTCACCTTCTTATGGTTACTGGGCATGTCTATATGGGAAGTTAGTGCTCAGCAAACTGCTGTGTGAATTTAAGTGCACTGGCTACACTTCCTAATGCCCTATCTGGTTACTCTGAGGCTATGTCTACACTTAGATTGTTAAATTGATTTAACTTAAATCAAACTAATAATCATTAAGTTGATTTAATGTCCTCACTAGAAACCCAAATCGAAGTAGCACATCCATGCACAGGACTTGCTAATTCGATTAAGGAGAGGGGCACCATGCGAAGTGTGGCAAGATGGACCCCAAAAAGGGCTATTACCCCACCCAGTAGATAAAACAAGAAGGGCACCCTCGGAGGAAGAAGGTCAAAAAGTGTTAAATCAAAATAACAGTTAAATCGAAATAACATGGTTAGACTGCATTATTTTGACATAATGGTTTCAATGTAACCTTCATTTCAATATAAAACCAGGTTTTATTATTTCAAAATGACCATTGTTTATTTCAAAATGAGGGTGCTCCTCATTTCAAAATAAGGTAAGCTAGTGTAGACACACACTAATTTAAATTGAATTAATCGTCATCATTTTGATTTAAAGTGTAAGTGTAGACATACCCTGAGGCTATGGGCAGGTCTACACTACCTGCCCTTTTCAGCAGCAGCCAAGAAGAGATACACAAATTACTTAAACTAACTTGCATAGCTTCATTCGACTTCCCTACTCCCTACCCATCCAGTGCACTGAGTAGAATGGAGGGGGCTCTCCTTGGCCCAGTGCTATCTCTGTTGCTGGGGTGGTATTTAGCGATCGACTTCCTGATTGACTGAGTAATTCTTCACAGATTTGAGCAGCTGATCAGGAAGTCTGAATGGCTGGTGACAGTAGCAGTGCAGTGGCTCTGCTACAGCCCACACAGGGTTAAAAAAGTGTGGGTGGCCAGCAGCCAATCAAGTGGGAGGGCTGCAGCAGCCAATTAAAGAGAGGCAGAGCTAGCGGGGGTCAGTCAGCTGTGGGAGCTTCAGGGGGAAGGTTCTTCTCCTGGCAGGCTGGCGGTGTGAGCCAGCACCCCGGAGAGCTCTGAGCAGAGCAGGCAGTCAGGGCTGATCAGAGCCAGGGATACCAGGGGAGCAGACTGCAGGAGTGACTGGAGCAGCAGTCCGAGGCAAGGAGGCCAAGGAGCGGACAGCAGCTGGACTCCAGTGGTGAGACTGTGTGGGCCGCGGGGAAGTGGCCCAGGGAGTTGACGTAGACTGTGGAGACTGGAGGGAGATGGAGGCCTCAGCAGAGGGATTTAGGGTCCCTTGGCTGGGGCCTGGAGAAGAGGGCGGGCCCAGACTGCTCCCTCGATGTGCCAGGAGCAGCATGAGTGCCTGAAGTGGCATAGGACTCATAGGCCATTGACTATTTTAGTGGCCAGAACGAGGATTTTGTGGGCATAGACTGGTTTAGTGGCCGGTACCCCGGAAAGGGTGAACTTTGGGCTTAGCCGGAGAGCTGTGGTCCTGGAACTGGACTGAAAAGGAGTCATCATGTGAAGAAGTGGAGGACAGAACACCTGGAGGGGGACCACTTGAGCTAAGTTCCCCGAAGCACCACCAGGAGGCACCCTCCAGGTGGGTCTAGTGCCGCACCCGCTTACAGTGATGAATTTGACACCATCAATGAAGACTAGCCCTATGTCTACACTTGGAGCTAGGAGTGTGATAAAAGAGAAAACAGCAGAAGATAGACGATTTTAAAATGTGTTTCTTTAAACTGTTGGTAAATGGGTGATTGTCAGCTTCAGCCTGGAATCCTGGTTATTTCCTTGAACAGGAAGAGTCATTGTCACATGTGATTTCAGGTTGGAAGGCTGGGTTAATGGCTCGGTGTCTGATGGTTTCTTCTCCCGCTTCCATTAACAGGTATCAGAGAAGCAGAGTTGAATGGGCAAA
This sequence comes from Podocnemis expansa, assembly GCA_007922195.1. Taxonomy (NCBI): domain Eukaryota; kingdom Metazoa; phylum Chordata; order Testudines; family Podocnemididae; genus Podocnemis; species Podocnemis expansa. The sequence goes on along the minus strand of ML682017.1, from coordinate 168,799 downwards.
GACCAAATCCAGGCCTCTCATAGGGTATGTTATTAAATCAGAGAAATACCATGGGTTGACACTCAATAGTCTTGAAACCCATTAGACCTGTCCCTTTGAGCAGAAAGTAAAGAAACATAACAGATACAGAGCAAACCCCCTCCCCCAGCTGCCTCTAACAAAAAGCAAAGCATCTCCTCCTCCTCAGATTTCTGGATTACTCTGGGTATTATACCACATAGACCATGGAAAAATGCTTGGTTGTCCATGGTGCTTGTTTTAGAGTTTGCCACCCCCACTCCCCACTCACATGATACAGTTCTGTGGTGATCTGGAAGCCTGCTTTCATCATCTCCGATTCAAGGAATACTTCCACCACACCACTGAACAACGCACTAACCCACAGATACTTTTCTTCCTGCATAACAAGAAGAAGAATTCTGGATGGACTCCTCCTGATGGTTGAAACAACAGACTGGTCTTTTACACAGTGTTTTAATCGATGTGCATAAGCTTAGCTTGAGGATAAGCAGTGTCACTTGCCCTATAACCTGAGCTGTGCAGAACACAATGCCATCCACAGCCTCAGAAACAACTCTGACATTATTAACAAGGGGCCGACAGAGGAGGTGCTCTAGTCATCATGAATAGGTCAGATCACAGACGAGAAGCAGCCAGATAACTCTCTAACAACACATTCTACAAGCCACTACCCTCTGATCCCACTGAGAAATACCAAAGGAACTATAACATCTGCTTAAGAAACTTCTTGAGGAGCCACAGGAACACATCTATATGGACACACTCCAAGAGCCCTGTCCAAGGGTTTTTTTTATCTATTACCCAAGATCCACAAACTTGGGAACTCTGGATGTCCCATCATCTCAGGCATTGGCACTCTCATAGCAGGATTATCTGGCTTTCTCCTCAGGCCCTACACCACCAGCTCTCCTAGTTATCTCATTGACACAACCGACTTCCTGAAAAAACTACAATCCATTGTTGGTCTCCTAGAAAACACCATCCTAGCCTCCATGGATGTAGAAGCCCTCTACACCAACATTCCTCACACAGATGAACTACAAGCCATCAGAAACAGTTTCTTGGATGATGACATGGCATATCTGGTAACTGAACTTTGTGACTTTGTCCTGATCCACAACTACATCAGATTTGGGGATGATCTATACCCAGGGCCATCCCTAGGTGGGTGCGGGGTCCTGGGTGAATCACCCTCTGCAGGGCCCCCACTCATCCTCCAGGAACTGGGGGATGGGGCTAGCTGACCCGGGGGAGGCCCCTGTGCTGGCCATCCCATGCCAGGGACTAGGCAAGCTGGCCAAAAACAGCAGAACAGGAGTCCAGGGTCTGGTTTCTCAGCTGCTTTTAAGCCAGTAGTTGTCAAACATTTTTTTCTCGGGACCTAGCTCCAGACCCCTTTGCCACGTGGTGACCCTCCACTGAAAAAAGGCGGCCACCACCAGAAAATTGAACAGTGACCATGGCTGGGGGGGGGCAGTCCCTCATGGCTTTCAACCTTTCTCTGGAAACTTCTATTGCATCTCTGAAATCTACATATCTAATTTGAGATCACCTACATGGGACATGCTGAGGGTGATCCCACATGCTATACTACTGTCTCAAATTGGGAAGTATGTCAAGTCTCTAAAATTACATGTAGTAGCCTGGAGTGTGTGTGTGTGGGAGCTCCTTGCAAAAGGTTGGGTGATGACTGGGTGGAGAAGTGGGATGGAAGTGCTGAGCCAAGGAAGGTGAAGAGAGCCAATGCTAGGCTGGAAAGAGAGGTCCTGGAAGATCCTGTCTGCTGCTGAGCCTGTCCAAGTCCCTCCAGGTCCTGGTGCCTTCTCCACTGCCAAACCCCAGGAACTGAAGCAGCCCCTCTGGGTTCCACTTTCACTTCTGCTCTTCATCTGCTCCCTGAGTCTGCATGAGTTTCCATGAACACACAATTGTCCACAATATTGTGATTGAAAGGGTGCTAGCCCTCTCTGCTTGGTCTGGTGACCCCTGGCAGTGTGCATAAGGCAGCAACACAATGGGGCTATCCACTCCCCCTTCAGATTAGGACCTTGTTATAATTCATCCTTCCAGCAGATCCATCCCTGAGTTGGATTTTATTCTGTTACTTAGGCTTTCTAATTGTAGAAAAAATACCATACTTTGTAACACAGGTTCCTACCAGAACAGTTTGCTTTTCTCTTCTCTTTTAAATTATCAGTCAAAAAAATCTCTGGAGTTTTTATTAAAATCCACAAGTTATAACTTTTGTTGCAGGCAAGGGAATTCTCAACCCACAGCAAAAAGAGGCAAGTCCTAATTTGCAAAAGTAACTGCAATCCCCATATCCCAGAAATGGTGGAATAAGGTGTTCCCAGTTTTTAATTTTCTTCATTGGGTCAATTGATTAAAAAACTAAGGTTGCGTGCCAGTGACCCCAGTCCGTTTCACAGGAATGAGAGAAGCCCAAAGAGATACTGACTAAGAGAGGAGGCGTAGAGGTTGTTTGAACAACAATTAGCACCTCATTGTTAGTTCTAATGACTCACCTTTGTTGCAATGCTGATACAACAGGCTGCATGAACACTGCCTTCAGCAACTTTCACACCAAGCTATTCCTCTTTCTGGCCTCACAGTAGAGCTGGCTCTGTGCTGCCACTTTTGGCTGGCTCGCCCAGCTCCTAGCATGGGAGGGTTCGGCCCTGTGGGGCCCCCCAAAGTGCTGGGCCCTGGGCAACTGCTCCTCTTGCCCTACCCTAGGGACAGCCCTGTCTATACCTTCAAGTCAGTGGCACAGCTATGGGTACCCACATTGCCCCACAGTATGCCAATATCTTTATGGCTGATCTAGAACACCAGTTCCTCGAATCTCATCCACAACTGTCTCTCCTTTACCTACATTACATTGATGACATTTTCATCATCTGGACCCACAGGAAAGAGTCCTTGAAAGAATTCCACCAGCTCTTCAATAATTTCTACCCTCCCATCAACCTCAGCTGGTCCAGTCCACATAAGAAATCCACTTCTTGGACACTGCCATATGTATAGGAGATGGATGCATTAACACCATCGTATACTGAAAACCAACTGGCTGCAATGCATACTTACATGTCTGCAGCTTTTGCCCGGGACACATTACATGATTCATCATCTACAACCAAGCCTTAAGGTACAACTGGATCTGTTCTGATCCCTCAGACAGAGGCAAACATCTACAAGATCTCTATCTGGAATTCCTAAAAACTACAGTACCCACATGGGGAAGTGAAAAAGCAAATTGACAGAGCCAGATGGGTACCCAGGAGCCACCTACTACAGGACAAGCCTCATAAAGAAAACAACAGCACAACACTGGTCATCATCTGTAGTCTCCAGCTAAAATCTCTCCAACACATCATCAAAGATGTACAACCTATCCTAGAAGATGATCCCACACTCTCTGAAGCCTTGGGAGGTAGGCCTATCCTTGCTTACAGACAGCTCCCAACCTGAAGCAAATACTCTCCAGCAGCTGAACTCCATACACCAAGAACACTAATCTAGGAAATTATACTTACAACAAACCCTGTTGCCAACTCTGCTTGCACATCAACTCCAATGATACCATCACAGGCCTCGAGCACATCAGCCACAGCATCAGGGGATCATTCAGCTCCACATCCACTAATGTGGTATATGCTGTCATGTGCCATCAGTGTCCCTCTGCCATGTATGTTGGCCAAACGGACTGTGCTTGCGTAAAAGGATAAATGGACACAAATCGGACATCAAAAATGGCAACATCCATAAACCAGTAGAAGAACATGTCAGTCTCCAGGGACACACAGTAGCAGATTTGGAAGCTGCCATACTTCATTAAAGAAACTTCAAGAACAAACTTCAGTGTGAAACTGCAGCGTTGGAACTAATTTGCAAGTTTGACACAATCAGACTGGGTCTGAATAGGGACTTGGAATGGTTAGCACGTTACAAAAAGTGATTATTCTGTTCACACATTCTCTCCCTTTGATCAACTGTTATGAATGGGCCCCATCTGCTCTCTGAACTGACTTTGCTAACCCTTGCCCTCCTCCATCCTGGCATGTGCATAAATACCTCTCAATTGTAGTTTCTACTTCAGGCATCTGCTGATGTGGGTTGGAGCTCATGAAAGTTTATGCCTGAAGAAATCTGTTAGTTTTTAGGGTGCCACAGGACTCTCGCTGTTTTAGCTGTACACAGACTAACATGTCTACCCCTCTGGAAATTTGTACTTATGAACTGTCTTTCATGATAGTGTTCTAGGTTGTACTAAAGGAAACAAATATTACTACCCATGAGGCATACATCACAACATTCACCTCTACTCAGTACACAGCTTTTTTAGTAGCCTTCACACACTTTTTGAAATAAGGTGATTATTTCAGCCTAGATCTCCATAACAGACCAGTTATGACATACACGTAGGAAACAAAGATGATTTCCACACCTAACTGTTTTCTACAGTACTCAAGAGGTTGAACATCAAATTCTTGTACTCACTTTGCTGTTGAAGTGGATCCTTTACAGCCCCAATTATGCAAACTGAGATTGACTGCACAACATTGGTCTTGCCAAGATTAATGGGAATAATTTGTGACAAGACAGCTGAGGTATAGTCAAGACTTGGGGGAACTAGCAATCGGCATGTTTTCAGTGAACCCCAAGTGGAGCTGGCAATACATCATAGACATTTCAGTCTTTTCTTTGCTTTGGCTGCCATCTTTATATTGTGGTCCAAGTTCTTGGTTCTGTATCCAGTGTTACTCTATCACATACTGGGTTCCTCTCAGACGCAATATCTTTACTAGCCAATGTCAACTTCAGAATATAGTTGAACCACTTACTATTTGTGATAAAGTAGGTAGACTCCATTTTTGCTGGATTCAGCTGGAATTTATGTTCCTTAGTTACATTTTCCAAATCCTGATGCAGTTTAGTCTTGAATCAGAGCTGTAACGCTTTGTTTTGCCACCTGGGGCACATTCCTATTGGAATGCACCCCTTCCAGCTAGCAGCACTTGGAGCCAGTGTTGCAAAAAAAACCAAAACAAAACCACCTTTTAATAAAGCAGCTCCATTGAGACACTCTGGCACCCCCAGGGCAAAGCCCTGTTGGCCCTGCCGTAGTTACGGCTCTGTCTTGAATACATCTAATTCATGTGATACGAAACGCAACATCATGTGGATATGAACATACAGATGATTTAAGGCACACTGACAATCCTAAGTAGTAGATCAGCAAAAAATGAGGATTTAAACCTGAGTCTTAAGGAACTCCTGCTCTAAATGACCTTGTATTTGAAAAAAGAACCATTTAATCTTACTGTTATTTTCCTACAGGAAATCTGTTGCCCAGGAGTATATTTTGCTGCACGTTCCCACCTCAATGAATTTCACTAATTCAGTGGCTCCCAGGCTTTTTGGTAACATGGCACACTTCAATGTGACAAACAATTCCATGGCACACTCACTTTTTTCAGCTGAATTGATTGCTCATGAAGGTCACATTTACTTGCACTTCCTAATGTTATAGTCTTACTAAAACAAACAAGGAGTCTAGTGGCACTTTTAAAGAACACGGATTTATTTATCACATGAGCCTTAAGTGAGAGGTTTTCAACATAATGCACACAACGAGCTAAAGAAGGATCAAATGCATAAATGTTTCAAATCTACTGGGAAAAAAACACACATCATCTCAGTCTTGCCCTTTGGCCACCTGTGTTTAATGTTCAGGTTTTAGAATCAAAAGAACGATACCTCGCTTTTAATTTGATGATTAATTTTCACAAGTTTTATGAGTTGTAATTTTGGTTGGATAGCATACTGTTGAAGATGAAGCAATGTTTTATACTGATTTTCATTATCTTTGTACAAAATTTAACAGCACACTTGGACAGTTCTTATAGCACACAGGTGTGCCATGGCACACTGTGTGAAAACCCCTGCACTAATGAGCTATCAATTGCTGACATCCAAAACAATTCCAACTGATGACAATGGTGACTTTTATTATAATCCATCAATAACAGGTTGACTGAAGGCCATCAATAGGTGCATGGACCTGTCTACTATTTGGGTAGGTTCTATCTTTCCTTCTTATAGAAGTCAGTACAGAAACTTTGATTGTACTGGTCTTTCCATTATCATGCAAGGGATACTGGTTAAAGATAGAAGCAAATAGCTGCCCAGAAAAGAGAGATTCTTGCCAGTCCTAAAAAGAGAAACAGTTAAGTACTGACTTCCACTATTTAGATACCTTTCTTTTTGTCCCCAGTTCTTTCATGATGTTCAGCAGTCTGGCTTTAGCTTTTATTCCTCAGAAGTGCTTTATTAGATGGCCAGAAATAGGATCCAGTGTTGGTGATGTGCTTAGTTCAAGCTTCTCTGTTGCACTTTCTAGCTCATGTATGAGCAAAATCTTTCTGAAGCCAGAGTATTCAGTCTGATCTGTGTGCACATTTTTAGATCTACTTTGTTTTTCCTCTTGAATAGTCCATTTTGTGTATTTTATAAAGGCTTGATCCTCATTATATGTGAGCATGCTAGTTTTGGCATAAAGTTCAATGTGCATATTTGCTGACTCTGATCATCCAATGGCTTTCTACCTTCATTTTTTTCAGCACATTGGTTCATTCTGTAGATTGAAAGCATTAGTTTCTTTGTTCTTAATTCACTTCAATATTATCCGCATTTTTTTTCCCAGTGAGGATCTATAGTTGAAGTTGTGGTTTCTGTGATACGGGCACCAAGCCACCAGGAGCTGGACTGAGACCACCAGCTATTCCACACAGGCCACCTGATGATAACTTCCAGTCATTCATTTTTCTTTTAATATGAGTGTTAGAAAGGCCACATTTCTTCCTTATTATTGGGTTTTTACCTGCTGCCAGATAGACAGCATGGGATAGGAATATGCTTCATGCCAGACATAATTCTAAATTTATTAACTTGCCATTCTCTTTACTGTTGATGAGATTTGACAGCCTGGCAGACAAGAACCTAAATTAAATTAATTCTTAACCAGCCTCAAGACATGCCAAGAAAAACAAAGATAAATTGGGGTTGGGGGAGGGGGGAAAGGGCACATGAGAGGCAGAAAAAATGTACTTTTGGTTGAAGAAGTTTAAAAAATTATTCTAAGTATAACAGCATGACATGAGAATGCCAAAAGAGTCTTGCCTGTGAGAGGAGGAAGTAGTGTACAGACAGTGAAACAATCTGATTCTGTTGCACTAGGATAATATGGATTTAAATGTAAACCAACTTTATAAAGGAAAATGCATGTTCTGACCTCAGCTCAGGTCACTAGACAGTAGTAGCCCACTGCATTACAAAAGCACCACTTGAATTAGGCCCATGTAGCAGCATATGCATTCAGGAGAGTCCCAAGGATGAACAAGTACAAAGATTTGATTTCATTTCTTATTAGGAGGGTGGTCTTTCCATTTAAGGATCACCAGCAGGATAGTGCAGTATGTGTAGAGATGGAAAGAGAAGCACCTATTTGGCTGACAGTCATGATCTCTGGATAATTGGATAGTTCATTTTTCATGTCTCAACACTTCCTCAATCTTCCAATATAAGCAGAGTCACCTTAAACAAAGAAAAAAGAGAAAGAGAGAGATGCTTACAGCGTTAATGGACAACTGTACACAATAGTTGATCTGCGTTATGATATTTCTCTTCACAAGCTACTGAGTCATAGCAGACAACAATTATTAAAGTCTATAACATAAGCACTTTTTTTGCTTTCTGAGACTGAAGCTATAATAGATGACATGTCAGACTGGACATTCATGGAATGTGTGGGAAGAGGAGGTAGTGAATATTGATTCAACTTTTAATAAACAGTAAGCTATGTCTGCAATAGAGGGGTGTGTGCAGATACACACGTACTACCTGATGACACAAGTTATGTTTCAGATTAGACACATTTTCACAGTAAGGCAAAATTAATTGCCTAAGGATAATTGTAGTGTACGTATCCATCTTTAAAAACACGTTTCTAAAGGTTTACAGCATGAGAATTTCCCCAACCTCTACAAATGTTGAACAACCAAGTTCAAATCTGGGATGAAATATGGTGGTTCAGTACTCTTCTGTTTACAATAAAATGATAACTTTTGGTAAAGCAGCTAGAAAAAGAAAATTGACTTTAAAAATATAAAATATTTATAAAAATATGTATGTAAAATGGGGGAAAGGATCTGATTTTTTTCCCCCAAAGGATCAGAAAGAAAAGGCCCATCCACTTTAAATGTTTTCTCAGGATAAGTAAATATTTAACATTAGATTTAAATATCCTAAGCAATTACCTATATTCCTTTAAAAGGAGCCCCAAAGGGGTGTCTTTCTGATAGACAGTAGTGCTACATAGAGGCACCACATACTGACATTCTGTTTCTGACTCTGCCAGTGAATGCATGGGCCGGGTGAGATTGCTACAGCAACAGCATGTCCAGCTGCAGATTTGTGTGCTACTGTAGGTTTAAACAGGGGGCATGTAATTAGATAGACATACCTGTGGTGGTAAATTACACATGAAAGAATAACTGACCTCCTTTCTTGGATGCTGCTGAACCTGGTTAATCTATTTCAGTAGCATATCTGGGATTTAGTATGTAAAGTGGCAATGAATTTGTCAGTAGAGGGCAAAGTACTTGACCTTGCTTAGTTCTGCTCCCACAGTCAAGGCACCAAGATAGTTGGAGTGTTTTGTCTATGTGTAGTGCCCTAGGACTATAAATAGTGATGCTAGGATAAAAATATAGCTGCTGAAAATTGGAATTTCTCCTACATAAATTTTCACTTTTGCAGAAACTGCATTTTCTGTGGGGGAAAAAAATTTTAAAAAAATTCTGCAGGACATTCCTAACCCTCTGAACACAAAACACCGCAAACTGATGCAGCATGTTCCAACGCAAAAAAGTTAGCTGGGATACTACAGCTAGAGTGGCAGAAGTTAATTCATATGTGGCATATCCTCTATCCTACCCCAACATGGACATACCTCTGCACTATAATGTCAACCAATGTCACAATATTTACACAAATAGTTGTTTCCCAATCTAAGTTGAATGTTTTGAGGATATCTCCTAAAATGTATGACTGGGACTTTGAAACAGTCAAACAAGTGTTTGTACCCCCAAAATAATTCTTCTTGGATTCTACATTTACTAAGCTCAATGGGTACTGGGATTGGACTTTGGAAGTTTAGTCAGTGTTACATGGAAATTGATGCAGTGCATACAAGAGTATTGATGCTCGTAATGATATACCCACTACTGAATGTTTGAGCTTTGATTTTAAAAACTGTGAATAATTTAGGACAGGTAAGTATGGGAAACTGGTATTCTCAGATACCATTGTGTGATAAATGTTGTCTAACAGTGACTTGTAATGGAAATAATTTAGTTAGTAGGTCTGGGTGTGGACATAAGACACTAATGAATTATCTTTGTTCTGGAAGCTTAATCAACAAATATCAAGGCCAAGACTGCATGATGGCAATTCCTCTTTGTTAGATAAGAGACTTTAATATGGGTACCAATTCACTCAGTACATCTTACTTCTGTTTCTGAAAAGACAGAGCCTCATATAATGATGACTTACTTAGGGTATGAAATAGGCAGCCAGAAAAACTGATAAATGGGGTTTTATGATACCTGTAGTCCACAATGGAAGCCCCACTAATCTTTTGGGCCACCTCTCACCTGCTCAACTTTCCCTTTATAGAGCTAGATTTAGGGGGGTGAGCACCCTCTGTCTCACTCAGAAAACTTCTGGTGGGTCATATGTGTCTACACACCAGAGCGCCAAGGGAAGATGTTGGGGACAGATTCATGACTATGTCTGAGCTCAACTTGGATAGAATAGGGGTAATAAAAGAGCCAGTTTCAGCTCTCTGATCCTAAATGCAAAGTGGATTTAGCTGATCAAACTCTCTAACCCTTTTGGATACATAACAGGGAGAGTCACCAACATAGTTTAGAGAGTTTTGTGTGGTCCAACTTTTCCACAATTGTTAGTCAGGAACTCTTGACCACAACTGATATTATTGTACTATGGTATCACCCAAATTATGCTTGGCACTGAATAAATAGGAAGAAGGTCCCGTTCCCCATACAGCTTCCATTCTCAATCCAGTTTTGCTCAGAATGGAGCTGTGTTAGAAAATGATTCAACAGTTTTCAAACAGATTATGACCCGCCAGTGTAGAGGGACTCAACCCATATTAGTTTTGATCATTGTTTTAATTTGTCTTGGCTCCCCCATAGCAACTATCCAGATTGTGCTAATATGTGGTTTAACAGGAGCAGTGCTAGCCCTGATCTATACTGCAGCGCTAAGTCAACGGGAAATCTGCGTTCTGCAGAATGCATATCTCCTGTCGACTTAGTTACTTTGACTTACCTCACTGTCTTCTCTTGGCTACATCAACTATAAATGCTCTCCTTTCAATGCAGCGTTACTCTAGTTGGATGGGTGGACTTACTGCATTGATGGGAGACTACTTTTGGGATTGATTGAGTGGGTCTAGACTGGCTGCTCAATTGAGCCCACTGTGTTTATCCATGGGGAGCCATGCAGAGTTTTCAGTGTAGACCTGGCCTTAGAGTGAACAGATAAGTGTAAAGCCTGCATGCAGTCTCCTCAGCTTTACAGTAGGTGTAGTAATCCTATAACTCCTCATTAAAACTCCTTGAAATAATTTTTGTCCATTCTTGTTGTTTACACCCTTCCACCATCTGTAGACTGTTGCCTTTCTCCTCATTAGTCATTGCATAGTCAAACTGTGGACAAATGGTTGGTTGAATCCCTGGAGCAAGTTTTGACAGACATGCATTAAAAAAAGGACACGTATACACACCCACAGCCGCCCAGAGCACAGACACGATACAATCAGGCCTCAGCAATTACTGTTTCAGACTCTGAAACATAATAGCCTAGTCTAACCTAGCTGGGAGCATCACGCTAATCCTAAAAGTTTGAAGTCTTAAAAATCAACCAATAAACCAGTCAGAATAGGATGAAACACATCCAGACCATATTAAATAATGCAAAAGGCCTTAAAAATCATAAATGACAAAACATCATTTTTTAAAAGTTTGTTTGATCAAATTTATTTCTACTTGAAATCTTTGAATTTGTGGTGTTATTACAAGGACAGATTTGCTCCCATATATTTTGAGCAAGTTTTTACACATTTATTTATTTTGAGTTTTAGTCTGAGTAGTCTACACTACAAACTAGGGCTATGATCCATCTACTCCTGCTAGTTCTCACTGAGCTAGCTCAGTGGTCCCCAAATGTTTTATACTGCATCTAGCCCCCTTCACCCTTCCCACCTCTCCCAGAAGCTAGGGCCAGAATTGAAATTTGGGCTGTGGCTAGAAGTTGGGTCATGATCAGGCTGGGGGCAGAGCAAGGGTAGGTGATGCTCCCTGTGGGGTATGGGCAAGGCCCTGCCACCTGCCCTCCCCACAATCTTCTTCTGTGCTCAGCTGGGGGGGGGCCTGCCCCACAGTACCTCTGCACTAGCCCAAGTGTAAACAGCAGTGTAGCTGCAGTAAAACTGGTAGAAAAGGCACAGTCTGTCTGTGCTGAGTACATTCTCACCCCTTTTAAGCAAGTTTATACCTGGCATGGCTCAGCCTTGGCTCAGTAGCCACTACCAGTGTTACCATGATTACACTGCTATTTATATTTTCATTAGCTTGAGGATTATGTGTGCACAAGTTGGGGACTAGAGTGCTATGCAGCCTCAGAGGCAATGTGAAGCAAATGCCACCTGCAAGGAAGTTGTTGCAATGGTCGGGGGATGCTAGGGACCTGCTCTTCCACAGACTTTCTGTGTGACCTTAAGTCAGTCACTTGAGGATAGATTTTTTAAAGGCATTTATGTGCCTAAATATGCAGCTTACCACCTATGAGGATTTTCGTAAGCATCTAGCTCCTAACTCCCAAAGCACCTAAAGAGAAGGTGCTCTTAAAATCCTGTTGGATGACAATCTGCATCTTCAGATGCCTAGCTACCTTTAAAAGCCTTGATCTTAATGCTAGGTCTTCATCCTGGAAAATGGGGGTATTAGCAATGCTTTGCCTCACTGGGGTGTTGTGTGGCTAAATGTATTGAAGAGTGTTAGACTGGGCAGAATAATTCAGTTTTTATTTTGTATCCTTTTGATGGATAATATCTAGGTTTGTTTTTAAGGATTGTGGAAAGATTTTTGTCAATTTAAGTTTTCATTTCATAGCTATGGGACTTTCTGGGTGGAGTCCATCCCTGGACACGGCAAAGGCTTTTCTTTGAAAAAGCCTCCCTATCTCATCCTTTGCCTTGCTCTTTTTTGAGAAAGAAGGTATGGTATAGCTTTTCTTTTTTGGAAAAAAAAAAAGCCATAGTATTTCAGGACAATGAGCGGTCCCTGGACTGTTGTCCTGAAATAGCATGTTTTCAAAAAAAGTTTTTTCGAAATAATAGTTTTGAAATACTTATTCTGAAAAAAGTTTTTTTGAAATTGAAGGGCAATGTAGACATAGCCAATATTTTCCTCATTCCATTGGAGTTCTCCCTCAGCCCTCTTGCTGGCATGGAGGGTTGTCTCTCAGACTTCTTGCCTTAGGATAGTCTTTTGGACACCTCCATGCTGCCCATGGAAAATGTGTTTAATTCATTTTAATATAAGGCTATTTTATAAGATGGATTTAGCTAACTTGTATTTTTGCTGAATAAGATAGGGCCTAGATTTCTAGCAAATCCACCTGGAGGCAGCCTGAATCACAACTGATATTAAATTAATTCTCTTTTGGAAAACTCTAAGGGTATGTCTGCACATAGTCTTTAAATCAAAATAATGTTCATTATTTTGATTTAAAGCAGGGCAGATCCATGCTACATTTCCTTATATTGAGATAAGGAACTCCCTTATCTCGCAATAAGGAAAATCATTTTGATATAATAAAAACTAGTATTGTATCAAAATGACGGTTAAATCGATATTGTTGTATCAAAATAACAGAGTGTGAATGTGTTATTTCAATTTAAATATTATTTTGATTTAACAATTTTTGCCCTTTTCCTTCCCAGGGTGCTTTCCTTTTTCTATATATTAGATGGGGCAGGCCCCTTTTAGGGGGCCATCTTGCCACACCTCCCATGGTGCCCCTCTCCTAAATTGAACTGGCAAGCCCATGGACATGCTAGTTTGATTTGGTCTTCTAGTGGGGACCTGTTAAATCGATTTAAGTTAAATCACTTTAATGATCTTTATATTGATTTTATTAAATCAATTAACTTGAATCAATTTAACCATGTAAGTGTGGACATAACCTAAAGATCTGTACAGAAGGGTTATCAATGTGGAAAACTGTTAATTCCTTCCCCACAGCTATCTGTAGATAACTCTTCAGTATCTCTTTTAAAAAGATTTCATTTCCTTGCCCATGAAGAGAAATCATTTTCTATTGTCGCCATCTATTTACTTTTCTTTACATTGCATGTCTCTTTCATGGCATCTGAACTGGTTCAACACTTGTTTTGATAATCCAGATAGGATGCTGCACTCAAGAAAGGTGGGTAGTGGCAGGGTGTGATAAATTCAGACTAAAGTAAACCTACAGCCAATCTAAGTATGGATATTTGCATTGGTGTAACTACATTAATTTATTCCAGAGGGGTAGCTGCGTTAGTCAAATTCAGCAAAATAAATGAAGAGTCTTGTGGCAATTTTAAAGATTACCAAATTTATTTTTCACATAAGCTTTCCTGGCCAAAGTCCCAGGGACTTTGCCCATGAAAGCTTATGTGAAAAATAAATTTCTTAATCTTCAGAAGTGCCACAAAAGTCCTTTTTTTGTTTTACATTGATTTAGTTATACTGTTGCAAACCTCTAATGTAGACATACTGCACCAGTGGAACCTACCAGTGCAAACCATATATCTATGTCAGTGCAAACTAAATAGATAAATAAGTAGTAGAGCTGTTTAGGAAGTGATTTATTGTCGGGGGGGGGGAAATTAGATGGAAGATAAATTTTCATTTCATTTACATTTGGGGGGGTTGTCAAAAATGTGGAAAGCTTTTAATCTTGGGCTGCCATCTCAACAAAACCAAACATTTTCTGAGGAAAAAATGAATTTTTGGTAAAAATTTTATTGAGCTGAAAAGTAATAAGTAGTAGTGAATGTGCATCCCTCTGCTCTCCGCAACACATTGAAAAATCTCATGTTTAGAACATTTTTTCTGCTCTTTTTCCATCCATACACTTTTGTTTTCTGCACTAGGGCAGGCCAATGACACTGATTGCTCTGGGAAAACAATCTATGTAAAAATAATTTTTGTTTCATAATTTGTATTGTCTGGGTTTTGCCTAATTTCTTAAGAACCTTTTTACAAAGAAATGGTCATCCTTAGAAGCCTAGATGACCCTTTGCTCATTCCCATCAAAAGTCCACCTGTGGCTCTGCATCCATCTCCACAATCATTAGTTTTGGGATCACAAAAGAATTACAACTTCAAGGCTGGAATAAGAAGCAGGTTTTCTAAGCATCAACCATCTTATCTTCATTCAACTCTTTGGAAATCACCACCCCTCAAAGTGGTCAAGAATAGCGCTGAAAATATGAGGCATTGCCAGATTGTCTAAACAGAATGAGTGAATGCTTTATGATATTGAAACTGGTTGGAATTTTGCCCTTGACTTTAGAGGGACTAAGGTTTCACTCAATGTGTTTAAATTTTTCCATGAGACTTCAGTAGGTTGTTATAGAGGTTGTTTCATCAAAAGCACTAAAAAGACCTTGAGCTGTGAAGCCTGTTTCTGACTCCCATTGGCTATACTAATGTTTAGTACCTCTGTGGTTCCTATTCCATCCAAATATGTTACAGAAACAGAATAGCCTCAGAATCAAGTCAACAAAACAAAAATAATTGTTAAAAATGAAATATTGTAAGCAGGTGAGGGGAATGTCTGCTATAATTACCTTTAAATTCCAAATTCCCTTTTAACTTTGTTTTTCACTTGCTCATAAGTTTCATCTCCAAATTCCTTTGAAGCTGATATTTTCAACACTTAATATTAGCGCAAAGATTAAATTTATTTGTATGTATTCTTTCCAAAATACTGGGTGAAACTAATTGAGCTCTTCTGAGTTATTCAAGCATGCTCTGGCCTGATCTTTATCTGTGGACAAATCTGAAGGTGAAATCTTCAAGATTGGTTGCTTTCTAGATTTCATTAGGGCAAACAAATAATGCCAAGTTGAAAGAAAATAATTTCAGTTGTTTCCAAGTTATGAACACTTAAAGATAGCATATCTATCCATTTTTTTGAAAAGTGGGTTTATAGCAGAGATCTCAAACATGTGGCCCTTGGGAGCCAACACTATTGTTATTGATATTTCCAACACTATTGTTATTGATATTTGCAATATCGTTGTATGAAAAGATTTCAGTGGTGTGGACCTCAGGCTGACATACCAGTTCTTATGTGGCTGTGTACTAGTCCTCATGTGGCCCTCATGGTGAATTGAGTTTGAGACTCCTGGTTTATAGTGTTACATTTCTTGAGGACTCAACAAGTATCATGAGGCTTTGGCTTTATTTTTTCATAATCTGATGCCACTGAGCCTATTTTATCAGGTTCTATGATGTCTAAGGCTCTGTATCTACTTGGACTGCTACAGTGGCACAGTTGCAGACCTGCTGTGGCACTTCCATGTAAACACCCCCTACGACAACAGGAGAGGGTTCTCCTGACTTTGTAGTTAATCTGCTTCCCCAAAAGGCAATAGTTAAGTCAATGGAAGAATTCTTTCATCAACTTAATGCTCTCTGCATCAGGAGTTAGGTCAGTATAGTTATGTCTCTCAGGAGTGTGGGTTTTTCACACCTGAACAAGGTAGCTGGGTGGATATAGCGTTTTAGTGAAGATTTAGCATAAGTCTTAATGGGTGCGTCTACACTGGGGCCTTAGGTTGACATAGGGAAGGTTAAGTCGACCCACAGAGCCCTGTGGCCGTAGTGGGCTTTTATTAAGTTGACTTAAGTGCTTGCTTAAGTCAGCTTAATAACACCACCTCTTAAGGTCTACTTACTGTTTAAGTCGACCTTATTAAGTCAACTTAAGCCAGTGTAGACAGGGGAAAGCCCTTAAGTCAATGTAATTGGCTTCCAGGCCCCCTCTCAGATTCTCTGGCCACCAGGAAGGATCAACCCAGCACCTGCCAGTGTGGACGCAGGCAGTCAACAGGAGTTTTCAATGTGGCCTCTAAGTTGACTTAACAAGGTTGACTTAACAGAGCCTCCAGTCTAGACATACATAATGAGACCTATAAAACTGCCAAGCTGCACGTTTCTAAATTTGGCTGGTTTTAAGTTTACTACTCTGAGTTAAGGAAGGTAGGGTTCAGGAGCCAAACATACACCATTAGACAGACTCACCTACAGTCATTGCCAAAACCTACAATTCTACAACAATGTGTTGGTGTATGAACTGGCCCCAAAACCTTATTCCAGTACAACCACACTAATTTTCACAAACACTAGTTGAGGTCTATATTCTGCCCCTCACAAAACTGGGGCACTGTCTGGGGTTCTCTGCTCAGTATCCCCTTCCGAAACTCTAGTTTTGAACCTGCAACCCTCACACCCGTCCCTGTTTTCTCTTTAGTTGTCCCCCGGAATTTTTTAAAGGCCTGCTTTGTGTCGCTTCCCCTTAGGCTGGGGGAAGGGTTTTAGCAGTGGGTGGGCTTGCGCCCACCCACCACTCAGGTTTTCTTCAGTAGGACAAAACTGGGTGACTAGGCAACAAAATGGCAGATGAAATGTAATGTTCATAAATGCAAAGTTATGCACTTCAGAAAACATAATCAAAACTATGCATAAATTAGCTGTTAACACTCAAGAAAGATTTTGAAGTCAAGGAGGAGGGAGCTCAACTGTTCTCGGTAGTAACAGAGGGCAGAACGAGAAGCAATGGTTTCAAGTTACAGCTGGGGCGGTCCAGGCTGGATATTAGGAAAAACTTCCTTACTAGGCGAGTGGTGAAGCATTGGAATAAGCTACCTAGGGAGGTGGTGGAATCTCCGTCTCTGGAGGTGTTCAAGTCCCAGCTGGACAAAACACTGACTGGGATGATCTAATGGGAGTGGTCCTGCTTTTTTGGCAGGGGGTTGGACTAGATGACCTCGTGGGGTCCCTTCCAACCCTATGATTCTATGATTGTGGATAAATAATTGGTTAAAAAAGAAGAATTAGAGAAGTTTCATGGGCTGTGTTAACACAGCCCTCAGAGGTTGTTTCGAAATAAGATTTAGGCTGTTCACACGACACCGTGCGAACGCATTGTTTCGAAACAACGGTGACTTGTTTCAAAATAACTGTTGCCTGAACCTTTAATTACATATTAACAAAGTGTTAATTCAAAATAAGTTATTTCAAAATAAGGTGTTATTTCGATATAAGTTGTTTCGAAACAACCGTATCGAAATAACCCCCTGTGTGTGAACACAGCCATGGAGGTTAGGTCCATCGATGGCTATTTGCCAAGATGGGCAGGGATGAAGTCCCATGCTCTAGGTGTCTAGGGTATGTCTATACTGACGTTGGCAAATTCGCTGCGATCAGTTTGCCCTTCTGGGAGTGGATCGCGGCAAGTATGAACTTGCCACACTGCTCCCAGAAGCCGACCCCAGAAGTCCAGGGGGTCAGGGGACAGAGGGGAAAGCTGACCACAAGCGATTTGTGGTCAGCTTTCCGCTGCTGTGTAATGGCGGCTTAGAAAGTCACTGCTGATTACACAAGGAATTTAACGTTCCTGGTGTAACCAGAGGTTGATTGCCACTGAAAAGCACTCAAAAGTAGACTAGGGCTTAATCTCAGATCGCTAGATTCTGGGTCTGGACAACAGGGATCACTAAATGATTTTCCTGTTCTGCTCTTTCCATTTGAGTCAGCTGTCGCTGGCCGCTCCTGGAAGATAGGATACTGGGCTAGATGGACCTTTTGTCTCCATTGTCACCCAGTATGGTCATTCTTATGCCTTCCATACTAAGACTGAACTAACTGATGCCAGTCCTGATCTGAATCTATGAAGTAGGTCATTTGAATGCTAACACTCTATATCCCCTCCCCCTTCCTCGCTGTTCATATAAAAATTACACACAAATTTTACATTAAAGGAACATTATTAAGAGGATGAAGTGAAAGCTCTCCAAAGTTAGGAAAAGCCAGAACTAAGGTTGCTTCTGCAACATTAATTCAGACTCCTTATATGTATACGTTATGAAACAATCTTTAATTACATATTCACCTATTATTTTTTCTACAGGACTCCTGCCTCATTCCATGTACAAAATGGACTGCTCAATTAAGGAGCAGTCATTCAAAGTTTTGCATTATCTTCATTATTCAGTGTCTGACCAAAGGCCTTATTTACCTCATACTATTCAACTCTTGCTCTGAAGACAGAATTAGTCATCTTTTCATTAGATTTTTCTGTGATGTTCACGACTATGCTATCTTCCCACACATTAAATAATTTATCTTTACAAAATGCTTGTGAGGTAGGGGGTGACATTATCCCCATACTACATGTGGGCAGTTGATGCATAGAAAGAATAATGCCAAAAGTAGTTACTAAGTTTGGCTACCCAGCTGGAGATACCTAAGACCTAATTTTCCAGAGTACTGTGCATTACAGAGCTCTTTATGTGTCCAAGCAGAGATACCATTGACTTCAATATCAGCTGTGTGTGCTCAGCATGTCTGTAACTCAGGCCCCATGGGTTTCAAGTCAGGCACTCAGAAAATGAGGGACACTCAGTGAGTGACCACCTCTGAAAAATTTTGTTGACGTGACTTGCTTAACATCATATAAGAGCTCTATGGAACTCTCAAGGATCAAACCAAATTCTGTAGTGCATGATTCAGCTGCATTAATAATAAGATCCACCTATCCCTTCTTGCAGTGACTTGCCTGATTCACCAGACACCCTCAAACTTCTGCAAGAAATGAGACAGTGATCATATAGACCTGTGGTTTTCAAACTTAGGGTCAGGACCCAGTACTGGGTCACAGACCCTGAGGTACTGGGTCATGGTGCCCCTGCTGCTGCCACCAAAAAACTGGAACGCATTGCTGAAAGATGTAATTGTTGGGTCACAGGCATAAATGACATTTTTCAATGGGGTCCTGAGGAAAAAGAGTTTGAAAACCACTCATATAGACAGTAAGCAAGAGTATTCAAAGAAAATAAAAATTAACATGGGCAAAACAATGAATTGTTCCCTAGCCTTGTTTTCCAGTATGGCTGAACAGTTTTGGCTCAGTTTTTCCAATAAAATTCAGCTTGAGAGAGGCACCTGACAAGGAAAATTTCATCCCAAATGGTTAAAGATTGTCAAAGTTATAAGCAACTGAAAACAGGGTCGTATTGAGGGAAATGTTCGGCAACCTTAAAACAAGCAGTGCTATCATACTTTCTATGCATCAGGTTTACCATAAAAGACCTGATTGGGGCTGAGCGAACTGGTAGTTTTTGTAGGGTGCTCCTGTGCAGGAAAATGGACTCTTATAATCAAGAGAACTGATCCATAGCTGGCTGAAGCCAATCAAAACATTCCCATTAACTTCAATGGGCTTCAAAACAAGAGCTTCGTTTTCACTTAAGGAACCAGCTACCAGTGATTTAGGTCTGGATCCACAAAGGGAAAGAGAAAGAGACTTGTTACACTTTTTAACTGATTTACTGAAGGGATGGGTAATACAGCATAAGACCTCGTGGATATACCCATCAATGTTTGAAGAACAGTCCACAGTTTTAAATAAATAACAGGGTAGAATACATGCTGCAGTCTAATTGGCTTTCTTTTGCAAAAATCAAAAATGAGTGATAGTAAATACTTTTAAGTGCATCATGATGATTTGTTTTGTTTTGTTTTAATGTTAAGAAAAAAAGCAAAAGGTTTAAATATGTGATTCAAGCAACCTTGAAGAAGAAATGTAACATCCCACTGATGTTTACAATGGAACCCTTTCTACGTGTGTGCAGCCTGATGGCAATGGAAAATCTGTCTCAGTGAGAAAAGAAAGAGATATGTTGTTAAAGGTGTGGCAAAACATTTAGTAAATTAAAGCATAAATCAGTCAACTTTTACTTTAATTAGCTCAGCCGAAACAACTTAGATGAAAATTTAAAAAGTTGTTTCAGAGCTTAAGGTAAGCCATAAATCATTACCTAATCACAAATTTTAGTTCCTAGGATAAAATTGCCCTCTCTGTAATGCCACTATGCCGACATGTATGTGGAGGTAATGGGGAAATTGCCCCCCCCCTTCTTTTTTAAGGGAAAGCTGTGGGGATCTTTTTCTTTACTTTAAAAGAAATCAGAGACCTGGATTATAATTTTTACTGAGGATCTCTAGTTGTCATTAATCAATGTATTTTTATGGAGGTTCTCGCCCTCAGGGGAAATAGTGTTTGTATTAGCCTGTGGTCTCTATGTGGCAATTCCCAGTAGACTTTGCTACCCCAGTGATAAGTGACGCTACTAATTACAGAATAAATCAGATCTGTTGCTTTAATTAAGTCCTTATGTCTTGTTTTAGCACCTGACATTATGTCATGTTACACAGGGCTCCAACATATACCATGAATATAAAACAAGTCAGCCAGCAGACTGACATGTAGTTACTCATTATGCGCCTAAACTTAAGATTCCTTTCCAGGTTGTGACATTGTTGTGGAAAGCAAGCATCAGGTTTGTGCATTTGTTTCAGATAAAACTGGTAGCCCACTTCTCAAAGAAAATCACTCACATCTGAGCTGCCTGTTGGAAACCCAGGAACTGTACAACTGGTGTGTGCCCAATAATCTTCCCTTTTTTAATTCATCTAGTTCAGTGATAGGAAATCTTAGAAGTATTGCAGAAAAAACTGGCTCTGATTCATGCTCTTGCCTACTGATAGCAAGCTCAGAGCAACTGGGACCCTGCTAATGGATGTCAACACTGCCTTGTAAGGAAACCTGCTACCAGTCCCCAGAACAATAATCATATGACCTTCCCAAGCCATTGCTGAATGCAAATGACCTCTCTAACTAGCCACCTAGTATCTGGTCAGCCATTCCTGAGCAAATCATTGAGACAGAGACTGCCTCCAACCACATCTGTATACAGGCAGTATCCAAGAATCCATCCTCTATCTGGATTTGCAGAGAAGGCGTGAAAAGGTGACCTCCTCTTAGCCATGGGCAAGAGCCTTATATCCACAGCCATTCAGCTGAATCTCTCCTTAGATTCTGATGCAGTTGATCTGCTCTCCTGCCTCAGGTAAGAAGCAGGATTTAATTTATCATGTTGAAAAATGACTTCAGTTTTCCCTCCCAGAGCTGTGATAAGCTACTCTGACCCCCCAAACTCTCACCTGATGAGTTCCATGGGAATGCATTTTATCATCCTCCATCATGTCCCACAGTTAAATGAAATCTCTAGGAGAGACTGTAAAACACAGTGGACTTGAAAATGCCAGTAATATACAAAAAATCACTCAGCTGTATATCACCTTTTCGTTAGGCATAAACAGCACAGTCTCCAAGCTATACAAAGTTTTAGCTGAGGCCAACAACTGGAAAAGGAGAACTATCTGAAGCTAAATTTTGGAAAGGCTGAGATGAAGTCAGGTGGGGAGAAGTTCAAAGACTTTGCCTCCACCGTGATATTATCTTCCACTGAGGGCATCTGTTCTCAGCATGATAAGACACTCTGCCACCTCCATTGTCTACTGGACTGATAATTATGACCCCCAAAATTATCCCTTCTTTGTTTTGTCGCTCATCTCCATTCCCAGTGAGGTGTACATACGCCTCTCCATGCATGGTCACTGGAAAGCTTTATTCCCTTAGCCTATCTGTAGGGCCAGTCTTGGCACCCTTTGGAGTGCCATGCGCATAGTGCTGTGTATGAGGCATCAGTCAGTCTTGTGTCCCCTCATTTCCTTCTTTTTGCCTGTGACAGTTGCTGGAACAGCTTTTGTCTCCTTGCTAACAGCAACTGCCCGATAGACTTTGTCTGAACTGTTGTTTTGTTAAGTCAATTATTTAGTTGAATAGTAGTAGTTAAAGTAGTGTTAAGGACTTTTAAATTCTACAGGGAATTTTTTCGCTGGGGATTATGTCCTGGTCTCTGGGATTCAAACCCTATGTGGCATCTGGGAAAGCCTTCCCACAGAGCAACCCCCATGACAAGCACCTGGGGGAAGCTTATAGATCTGATGAATGCGGGATCTGCCAGTCTACACCAAAGACACTGAAAGATAGAGACATCCAGCTAAAGGCGCTACTAATGGAAGAGACATTAAGACCAGTGTCCAAGCTAGCACAGTCGACTTCAGTGCTGAGCTCATCAACACAGAACCCCCAATGGGCAATGGCATTGCCCCAGCACAGATCATTATCCGCACCAGCCAAAAACAAGCTGTGGGCTGATTGACGTCATTTCCTAATACTTGCCAAGAAGCTGGCAACGAGTGAACAACAGCTGTGCCCTTCAGGAGAGAGTGGCTCTCCATTGTTGTCTATGAACAATACAAGAATTACTGAGTGGAATCCAGCGGCCTGTATTACACAGAGGTCAACCTAAAGCAGAGGCTCTCAACCAGCAGCACATGTACTCCTGAGGATACATAGCAGTCTTCCAGAGGGGCATCAAATCATCTAGATATTTGCCTACCTTTATAACAGGCTATGTAGAAAGCACTAATAAAGTCAGTGAAAAAATATTTCATACAGATAATGACTTGCTTACATTGCTCTATACGATACACTGAAACATAACTACAATATTTATATTTCAGTCAATTTATTCTATATGTATATGGTAGTAATGAGAAAGTAAGAAATTTTTTAGTAATAACATGCTATGAGGCATCTGTTTTTTTATGTCTGATTTTTTGTAAGTGGGTAGTTTAACAGAGATGAAATTTGGGGTATGCAGAATAAATCAGACTCCTGAAAGTGTACAATAACCTCAAAAGGTTGAGAATTACTGACTTACATGACCATAATGGTTCCGTCTAGTTTTAAAAATCTGTGACTCTAAAACCCATGGTATTTCTCTCTGATTAGCCCTGTTGTGCAAACACACAAGAAATGGAATGTCCATGGTGATCGCTGCAAGTTGGGGGGGGGGTATGAGAAATTCTGAAGATCAAGCCCTATTTTTTCATTTGGATTTTGTTTTTCTTTCCCTTGATCCTTGTTTTCCTTTGAATATGGACAACTTTCCTCATTCAGTCACTTTGTGTTTTAACTTGGGGGGGGTGGGGTTAGTCACCTTAGCTGTTTCCATCATTCTTTTCTTTTTTCCCTCTCACAGTATTAATGTGGTCCATTTCAAAGGGAATTTCAAAATTAAAATGCACGGATTCTCTTTTCCCTTGCATATCTTTTTTACTTCAATGACAACTACATGTCTAACTAAAAGCCCAGCCTGGTTTTCTCTTAGACAACAAGGAGTTGTGTGGCACTTTAAGACTAACAGATTTATTTTTTGCATGAGCTTTCATGGGAGAAGATCCCACTTCCTCAGATGCTTCAAAGTCTTCTCCCACGAAAGCTCTTCCAAAAAATAAATCTGTTAATCTTAAAGTGCCACACAACTCCTTGTTGTTTTTTTTACTGGACTAGACTAACACGGCTTTCTCTTAGACATCTGGCTTTCCTTCTTAGTGTGTTTTTAATTTTTTATAGGCTTTTAACATTTCATTCTTTGTGAGGGCCTGAAAGTGAATTTATTGCTTATGACAGGTACCAGCCTGTGAGAGAACTGGAGACCGCAGTCTTCTCTATCCAGAACTTGTTCTAGTAATTCAGTGCTTAGCACCTGTAGAATGCACACCATCTTCAAAGCATGCTACAAACATTAACTAATCCTCTTCACACTGACAAAATGGGCAAAGATCTTTTAATCAGGTTTTAATGCAAGGAATATGCAAAGATCATGCCTGTAATTAAAGATAATCATGCACAGTCCTTAGAATTTTGCTGATATGTGGCTCAGTACCATTTTGAGGGAGATAGAGCAGCTTTATGATCCCCTTATTTTAATAGATGGAAGAAACCGAGGCAGGGAGGTACATGTCCAACACAGAACAAATGGAGAGTCAGTGCCATAGCTGGGATGTTCAGTCAGGTCTCCCCCCCCCCCCCCCCAATCCCTGTGCTGTGGCCACAACACAATTCTTTCTCTTTTAGTAATAAATAGAGGTTTTCATCCTCCAGAGACGGCTGTGGAGCACTTTTCATCAGCAATACATTGACTGAGATTTTCTGGTTTTTCTCCTGTGAAGGAAGTGAACCTTACTGTAAGTAAACTTAATGGGGGTAAGTGTCTTCACTCTGCAGTACACTAACTGGTCAGGAGCACGCAGAAGGACTGCCAGCAGGAAAATGGACACACTTCATTATTTGTGTATCCAGTGAGATCCCCTTGCAGGTTTAAAGCTGTTCTTCCCGTTGTAAGGAAAGTTTTTAAGTTCTTTGGGCAGGGGCATTGCTGCCACTAGGTAGTGGGGCACAGGTCCTGAATGTGCTGAGCAGCACCCCAAATTACACCAGGGAGCTGGGGCGAGCAGGGCCATTTTAAATCTTCCATCCTGCTGAATTCCTAGGTTTGTAGCCCAGTGTAGAGCAGGGCAGGAGATCTGAACCCACTGCAGATAGCATCTGGAGGCTCCTCAACTACAGTACAGGTAAGTGTTGGGGAGAGGGCGGCTTGGGAGCTGGATGTGGGGCAAAGACTTGGAGGCTGGGTGGGAGCCCTGGGAGTAGCACCGGGGTGTCAATGGGCCCTAGGAGCAGCGGCAGTGGGAAGAGGAGACTGTGGCAGTGGCAGAGCAGCAGAAGACCAAGAGAGGGCACCCAGGAGCAGCAGGGAGACAAGGTGGGGAGGGGCTGTAAGCAGTGTGGAGGCTGGATTTGGGAGCAGGGCCCCGGGAGTGGTGCAGGGGCCAGGCACCCCGGGAGTGGTGCAGGGGCCAGGCACCCCAGGAGTGTTGCCCTGGGAGTGGCAGGGTCAGGGTCCTGGAGCACCCGCGGAGTGGGGTCGAGTAGGTGCCTGTGCCCCAGGTCATTTTTTTTTCCCAGAGCAATGGTCCTGTTAGACTCTGGGTATTGTACATGTGTAGGTACACAGATGTTATGGAGATGAGCGCAATATAAGAACCTGTATAGGACAGAAGGATTTGGAGGCAGAAACTCCTCAGCCCTTCTCCATACCCTGTGAAAAAGAATATCTGAGAATGCGAGATCTCAGGCTTGTTTATGCTGGGGTGGGATGGTAATTCAATCTTAGGCTGTCAAATTACAGAAGGCAAAGATGACCAATCATAGCAGATTGCTTTATTGGGGTGTCTCGTCCTCACTGCTCACATTACTTCCCAAAATCCTTTGCACTATGGCTAGTAGGCTCAGGGGCTTATGGAAAGGAAGTCATCCTTCTTTTAAACCCCAACCCCTCTTCTCTTAAAAAAAATAAAGCAAGTAAAGCTTTTCCTTGCTGTTTCTCTGCTGCAAGCACAAAAGAGAGGCACTGTGCTGCATGCAGAGAGGAGAATTAATTGAAAACTTTCAAGGACTGCAAATAGGGGAGGAGCTATGTTGCTATGTTGTAGCAGACTGGAGAAACAGGAAAATCAATACTATAGCTGCTTTCTAGCTAAACAAACCTGAATTTGAATTGTGGATTCCACCTTCAATGCTACACAGGGGTGGTGTTATAAGATCAAATTACAGCACCATCTAATTCAAACTTAATGTTCCGACAGTGGAGATGCAGGCTGCAGAAGATGGAAGTAAGCATCCTTATGATGAACTTCACTGTCAGCGTAGACCAGCGGTAAAGCAGAGACATTAAGAAGGTGAGCAAATTTTGCTCCTGATTATGCTTGGCATCTAAAAAGAACTGCATCACAGTTCACAGTAAGCATTTCTCTCAAAAACTATTTGCTTGTATGCATGTAGTTAAACAAAGCTTCCAAAACCATCTGCAAAAAACCATTTAATGAATCTCAGTAATGTCACAATTATTGTTTTTCAGCAGCAAATTCCTGTTTTTCTGGGTTTCTGAAATAGTTTAATCTTAGTAGCAAAAAGAGGTGTTTTCAAAGGCAGAGATGGACCATTTTATTTACAAAAAGAGGTTTATTATTTTGTTTTAATTGGCACTTTTCTGTTCGGAAATATTCAGAGTTTATCATTGGATAGAGACTAAAGTTTGTTGTTTTCACTACAAAGGGCATATATGGTTTTATTGGGACAAATGGTGAAACTGCAATGCGTAGGATTAACTGGTCATTGTCTATCAAGTAGAACAGTATAATTTCACCTCTTTTCTCACTGCTGATTAGTAGAGCAGAAGAAAGTCTCTGCTCCAATATGATCTGAAAAGCTTAAATTAAAAAGCTATTAAAAAGTAGGGAGGGGAGCCAGAGGAGAAAACAACAGAGAGAAGAGCTATGATCTAGTTAACTTAATGTGTTAATTTATGGAGAGGACTTCAAAGTGCTATACTCATTGGTATACATTCTGTTTACTTTGTATGTCATTTCTGAGAAGAAAGACCCTGGTTTTCAGAGGCCTGAGACCACCCAAGTTAATGTGAAAATGCCTTGAGATTGGTGGTCACCTGAAATGGGTCTGCTGAGCATGAGTTTCCCTGCTTCTGATTGGCATGGTATTCATACACCTAAAAGGGTCCCATGATGTCTAACCTGGACATCCAAGATGGAGAGACACTTTTTCCAAAAGCTTCTTAAGATTCAGTTGCGTATTTAAAGTTCTTGCTTATATACTGCTGCTTAGAGTAAAGAGTTGTTGTTAGATTTTCCCTGTGCAGGTTTAGGTAATAAAAACTACTGGTCTGCCTTCAAGGCCGTCTAATTGATTTTTTAACACTGCCAGTGAAGCCCTATAATCCTGTGCTCTGCCTACTTGAAAGTCTGCAGTGGATCTGAACGTCACCAAGCCTTCCAAGTCTGTGCGGTCACCCCATTCATTGCTCATGAAAGAGACAGCGAGCCCCAAATCTCAGTGGACCCTCTCATCTTTACTTTACTCTGTTTGTTTGTTTGTTTATTTTGCCACAATTTGTGATGTGGGCCAGGGAGTTTCAGATGAGACTGCTGCTCTCAAGACCAGGCTTTTCTTGAAAGGGTATTCAATTCTAGGGTTGCCTCTGGACTAACTTTTTCAACTGGCTCAGCCAAAATTCCCCCACACCCTCTCCCCTGGCTTCTGCTTACCATGAATACTGGTGGGAGCAAAGCAAAAGCCGTTCTGTTTGTTTGTTTACTTAATACATAAAGATAACAATAATACTGTATATAAAGAAAAAACGAAAGTAACTTCCTGTAAATTTCTGAAGGCTTCTGAAAATAGTCCCAAGTCTCAGCCAAAGATAATACAGTCATGTAGCCAGAATTTCCATGAAAACCTCTGTACTAGTAAAATTGTACAAATAGCTACAGCCTCTTTCTTAACCTAAGATCTGCTGCCTCACTACTGTTGGACACCCTTTTGCTTATTGCGAATAAGGCAGCACTCTCTAATTCCTGTGCTATTTTAGAGTTGGTACTCTTGAAGAAAGGGATGTTGGTTCCTTAAAATGTATCTCATTGTCACAGCATACTCAGCACTGTAGACAGCTGGCTGCCCTATGCTGTCCAATGTACAAGAAGTTCTCAGAACCACAAAGCAATCTTATCTTTTCTTCTACAAAACGTATCTTTCCTTGTCATTATGTAATTATTTTACAAAAGCACTTAGGGGCCTGTCAGTTGTCCTAGCTGGAGTCTCTCTGGGCATCCAAGCTTTTTTCTAACAACGTCTCCTTCAGTTTGTCTCCAATTAGACCAATTCATAAACTCCTAGTGTGAACTGAGTCTATTTGCCCTTAAACTCAATGACTTAGTCTCCTTTTGCCTCCTTCTTGGTATTCCAGAAGCACTCTGACATGTGTATGTTGTTCCTCTACTATCACAGGCCTTTCTGTCCCCCTTTATACCTGGGCATGTTTTCTTTTTAGTCATGGCTGTCTTCACAATTGGCAGTTCTAGTAGCTGTCCAGGGGTATGATCAGCCTGACTGCCCGTAAGCACTGAAGACTTTCTTCTACTTCATGCCTATGCTCAATATGGGCTTTGCAAATCCTCATACAGAGTCTGCTCCTCAAGAGTGCTGTCTGGCCTTGGCTAGTCAAGACTACTTCTCTGGACAAAATATCAGCACTGCAATTTAAGCTTCCTGTGTAGTGTTGTGTCTGGAGGGCATGTTATTGGAATGGTGTATACCATCTCATGGTCTTCTGTTACATTCAGTCAGTCTAAGGGGGCATGATCCATAACTCATGTGAATTTGTTACGGACATGGTAATATCAAAGGTGTTCCTATTGCCTGCCTGGTAGCCAAGTATTCCTTCTCTATCATCAAGATACCCTCTTGTAAGGAAAATGTTTCTGGCTGATGTACACTGTTGAGCTTTTGTCTGCTTCTTGAAAAAGGACTTCCCCTAGCCCTACCTCAGATGAATCTGTTTGCAGTATGAATTCTTGCTTGAAGTTGGGTTATATGACACTGGGTGTCTGTAGAGTATACCATCAAGCTCTTGAAAGGCCCTTTGTCAGGTGTGCCTATAACAGTGTTTCCCAACCAGTATGCCATGGCACACAGGTGTGCCATTAGGTGTGAGCAGGTGTGCCACAATTTTTTTTTTTTTTGAAAAACTACTCAAAGAGCTCTGGATTGGCTCATTGGATCATAAATATTCATGAGTTCATTTGGAAATTGTATGGTGGTGTACCTCAAATTAATTAAAGGTAGCAAGGCGTGCCATGGCAGAGAAAATGGTGGGAACCGCTGGCCTATAATACCCATTTTGGGGCTGTCTCCCTAGTTAGGCCAGTTAACTGGGGACCTGTGATAGAGAAATGTGGTATGAACAGGTGATAGTAGCAGGCTAGGCTTAGGAAAGCACACACTTGCCGTTTGGTGCTGGGATGTGTATGCCTGTGAGGCACAGACTTTATCCACAAAGGGGCAGACTTGTCCTTCAGTGATTAGGTGGCCTCGATCAGTGGTTCTCAGCCTTTTTCAGGCATGTGACCTCTTTTTAACAAAAAAAAATCTCTGTGGCTCCCCTGGCTGAATACATATTCTGGCCTGCGCCACTCTGGCAGTGCCGCTGGGACAGCTGGCAAGCAGCACCGCTGCCACCATGATCCATGCTGCTGGGGAGCCAAGCCATGGTGGCTATGGCCCCCTGCCCTTGCCTGTCCCAGGAAGCTGCCGCGGCCTCATCCCCCTGCTGGGATCTGGCTGGAGGTGGGGAGAGGCAGCCCTGGCAGGGTGCATCGGGGCTGCAGCTAGATTCCCTAGTAGGGAGTGGCTCCATGGACCCCCTGCAACATGTCCACAGACCCCTGGAGATCCCTGGACCCCAGGTTGGGAACCACTGGCCTAGATAAAGGCCTCCCTTTTTTTTATATCATGCATTAAGGAAGATTAGCTTTTAGCCCAGCTTCCCCCAGTGATTGGGTAATGGTAGCTACTTTATCCAGGTGGGAATCCTGATCCTTGCTATATCACCCAAATATGCTGCCACATATTGATTATGTTGCTGGAGTTATTGACCATCAAATGTTGAGAAGCAGCTGCCACTCCATGTAATCCAAAAGGCATAGACTTGAAATTACCGTAAATAAACGGAGTGACATAGAAAAAGCTATCTTCTCTTGGGGATCTGGCATTAAAAGGATCTGTTAGAATCCCTTCATCAAATCCAGCATGGCAATGCACTGGGCTTCTCTCAAGAGTCTCAGTCTACACTCGCAAATTAGTTCAGATTAAGGTGGCTTAATCTGGACTAATTCGGTCCCTGTCTATGCTAGGTTTTGCCTAGTTCGAACTAAAAATTATTTTAGTTCGAACTAAGCAAAGCCTAGTTTGAGCTAGTTAGTTTGAACTTAGCGCTTAGTTTGAACTTCAGTTCAAGCTAGCACAATATAGGTGAGCTAGTTCAAACTAAATAAATTTAACTAAGCGGTTAGTTCAAACTAAGCATGTTTTTTAGTTTGAAATAACTTTTGAACTGGTTGCACTTTTTTAGTTGGAACTAAAAAGTTAGTTTGAATTAAAAAGATGTGGCTAGTTCAAACTAACTGGGCACTGCTTAGTTCATACTGAGCAAGTCCGAACTGAGCTAACTAATGTAGACATAGCCTAAGGGTTCATCCACCCACAATAGTGGGTAGCCATCAAATATTGGAACTGCCTTCACCTTTCTGAAGTCTATACAGAAACACCATGAGGTGTCTGACTTTGAACCAGCACTATAGGATTCTTCCAGTCATTTTGGCATTTCTTTAAGTCCTAATGTATCCTGAGCAGTTTCTCAATACCCCCCTCAATTTGATGGGGATTGGTTGGAGCCTTCTCATATTACTTTACATGGTTGTCTATTACTATGATGGGGGGTGGGGGGCAACGGCATCTTCCTTGGGAAAGTTGAGAATACCTTTGGAAAAGAGGTCACCAGCTTGAGTGCCTGTTCATTTTGTTTCTGGTTAAGTTCTCCCCAAGTACCACTGAGCTCTACTTCAGGCAATCATTCATCTGAGGTCTCAGTTCTGGTTCCTGAGGAAATGGCTTTATAAAAAAGCTTTCTTTGGATTTCTAGAGCTTCAGCAAAATTATCTGATAGTTTTTGTTTTTTTCTTTTCCCTCTTTTTTCCTGATTGTCTGAAGCTCATAGTGGTGTGATCAACCTGACTGCCTGCCCTTCCACCAATGCTCAGTGTAGGATTTGTAAACCCCTTTAGAGACCCCAACTTACATCAGCATCCCATTGTGCATGGAGAGGTACAAATATATAATAAAAGCTACTCTCTGCCCCAGAAAGCTTACAGTCTAAATAGGTGAAGGGAATATTAGTTTTCATATTTTACAGATCAGGAACTAAGGCGCAGAGACATTATCTGACTTGCCCAAAGAATCAGATCTCCTAAGTCCCATTCTTGTGCCTTAACCACAAGATCAGCCTTCCTCTCAGGTAGAATTTGAACTCTTAGCACCCTGGCTCCTTCCTTGATGCACTACCTTCTAATACACAAAATAGTTTGCCAATAGTCATTCTGCATGTAGGGTTACTCATCTGTGCTGGGCTGTGCATCCTTGCTGTTGCAACTCAGAAGTAATAGCCTGCACATAACGATTAGTTATTGCAGGGTTTCCTGCCAAGCGTCAGGGGCGTCGCTGGTGCCTGGCACATGGGGCCAATGCCCCGAATGCTGGCACCAGTGCCCCAGGTCCTGATCGGGCCCCACCTCTCCTGGTTTTTGGCCGGATCGGGCCAGAGATCCGGGGCCCAGCCGCCCGTGGCAGCGATGGCTGCTTCTGGCCCCTTCAAAGGCCGGGTGACCCCGCAGCCATGGCTGCTGCTTCCTGCCCTGTCCCTGGCCAGGGGCATGGCCTGCGGGGAGGGGGCAGGGCCTGGGCCCGTGCCCTGGGTCATTCTCCAGGGCAGCGACGCCCCTGCCAAGTGTGCTGGTCTTTTGCCATTCTTATGTCATCATTTTATGACTGCTTGTGAATTTTGGCCAGTTGGTGTTAAAGATTGTGTTCTGTATAAGGACTTCATTCTTTTTCTCACTGGGATGACCATAGTTACATCCTGGCTCCCAGAGATGCTCTGTCACACATAGGCCTGGTTAAGGAGGTTTACTCTCTTCTGATGCAGCATAAACAACCAGAATGCACTCTTAAGTCAAGACCTGGTCCCCAGGCTTCAGTGTCACCAATCCCCGTGTCTCTGACACTCTGTCTGGGCGTGGGCAAACTCTGAATACAGCCTGTGGAAGCTTTTCATCAGACCTTTCATCTGGGCTGGCCCAGAACATAGTAGCTGTTCTCCCCTCCCAGCCACACTCCTCTCCCGTTGTGTGGGCCCAGTGGCAGTGGCCTGCCCAAAGTGAAGTAGCTGCTCCCGCGTTCTCTCCTCTTCTGTCACCACCAAAATGTGGGCCCAGCAGTGCCCTGGCCAGAGTGCAGTGGCCACTCCCACCTCCCAACCCCACCTCTTCCCCGGTCCTTCTTCCATAGCATGTCATGCCATACACTTTCTACCACAGATATGGCCCCCAGGCCAAAGAGAGTGCCCATCCCATCTCTATCTGCTAACTGCTTCCTCACCTCAGCTAGCCCAGCTATTTCCCTGAGCCCCTTTAGCTCTTATACCTCATAAGCTTATGTGGGGGGGGCTAGACTTTAAACCCAGCTAGAATCCTGATTGGATACACGTTTTCTTAGTGGAAGCACATGACCCTAATGCACTGTGAACTTCACTAACTCTCTTTTGGTTCCTGGATGGACCTTGCAGAATTAGTTTTGGCTTGGAAAGTCCTACGTGGCTTGAGACCTGCCTACTTGAGAAACTGCCTTTCTCCTCATGCCAAAATTGTTGCCATGGTGATCAGTGCAGGCATCTGACCTGGAGTCCCACTGATTTAAGAGGAGGCTCAAGGTAAAGCATTATCTCAGGAGGACCCTAAGCTCCATAATCTGTTCCTTTCTGTGGTTCCAAATAACCAGTCTAGTGACCCTCCAGACACATTGCAAAGGGTATAGTTTGACTCAGGCTCTTGACGGGTGGAGGGGGGCTTGGTAGAGGTTGGGAATGTAGTTTGTTTGATTGGGAGTTGTTGGGAGACAGTCAACATTTGTGAGCCCTTAGTGGTGTTATTGAAGCTGCTGGGTTTAGATGAGTAATGTTTGGTTAACTTTGTTGCATATTTTTATTAAAAATGGAACAAATCAATAATGTAAATCAAATCATTCCAATATCAAAGTGAAACCCCCACCACACCCAATCTCATCCCTCATAAAGAAAGCCTAGGTAAACATATGGGTCTTCCATCATGCATGATTCTGTTGTACTGCAAGTAGTGCTTCTTTAGAATCCAGGCAGCTTTCACCTCTTTGAAGTGCAAAATACAGCACCTAATCTAAATCTACAGCTAGCAGTGCAGAGACACAGTCTATTCAAAACTAGAGGCTGGGCTACCTTTTCTCCTTCTGGATGGTTTCCAGAAAGGAGTCCCCTCCACTCCCTCTCTGTACATTTTCGAGACTATGCACAGCCAGCAGCATTCACTCTCTACGAATATGTAGCCATGTCCATAATGATCAAAGATGATTGCTGCTTCCACCCAGATGAGAGATCAACAGCTACTTGTGCTGTGCTGTCTTCTTGTCTTACCACACAAGAAGCAAAAGAGAACATTGAAATAACAACCCTCCCAAAGACTTTGACCGCCTTTCCTGAGGATCAGACCTTTCATGACTCACCTTCCTGGGAGCGTGATGTAGGCTCACCAGTTTGAATTTTGGAAAGCACCATGCTGTAGCATGTTGTTTCAATTTGTCATCTGCCATTATAAAGGTGGCCACAATTCCTGATGTAGTTTCCTCACTTAAACATTTCTCCGAACACAAAAAATGTCGATGCAGTTATCCTGCCAAGAGATGCATATTTAGAATAACATAAGTTGGCCAGAAATTTATGGAGAAAAAAAAATGCTATATATAAAGTGCACCATTGAAAAGAAGGGAAACTGGTTAGTGGAGAAAGAAACAAGGGAATTTTTTTTCTTCTCTTTGGTTAAATCCTAATGTTCATCAGATCTCCCTCTAATGTACAAGTCTCCAATGATTTTTGCCTTCTAAAGTTGATAGAGAGAGTGCAACATAATGTTCTGTAGCTTCGTAGGTTTAATATCTTGTCCATTCTTCCCTAGTTTCAGGGCTGAACAGCATATGGTTCCAACTGACATGGAAATTCACCACCTCTCAATATTGAAAAGGCCATCTCAGTCTGGTCCACTTTAAGGATGGTAAAAGCACTGCCCTACATAACTGAGGGTAACATAGAGGGGATCTTGTCTAGTGGGGCAGTGATTAGAACTAAACAAGTAAAAAAAAAAAAGTGTTTATCCAGTGACTGATGGAAAGTTTCAGATATACCATACCAAATCAAAACTAGAGATTAACTTGATAGTATATATCTGATTAATATAAAACTTCCATGTATCCAACCATCTGTCTATAGCTGGTAACAAACTCCATTCATTACCTAGTCCACAACATCATTTAAAGAAATACCACCAACCAAAGAGGATACATCCTGATATTAAGATTTTTTTTTGACAGTTGATGTTGAAGCATTATATAAAGAAGTTAGTCTCTTGAAAAAAACACAGAAAGTCCTTTGTCAGTGTATAGACTAACAGATTTCTTTGGGCGTAAGCTGTCACAGGCTCCAACCCACATCATCAGCTGCAGGTGAGTTGGAGCCCATGAAAGCTTATGCCTGAAGAAATCTGTTAGTCTATAAGTGCCACAGGACTCTTGTTGTTTTTGCTGTATACAAACGAACATGGCTACCCCTCTGGTTATTACTCTCTTGAGGAGACCATACTCCTAGAAATGGTGGTCATATAAAAAATGTGGCATGGAAGGGGTTACATTCAGAGAAACTCATCTGTTAATGGGTTTGTGTCAGTTATCTTTCCCTGTTACCTTTCCCGCTACTGTTGAAGAAATAAGCTCCTTAGGTGTCTCCCCTGGGATATCCGATTAAGGGTAACTAGCCACTGATGTCCACCATTTAGCCAAATATACCATTGAAAGAATAATTATCTGACAGTAAAAATTGTGACAGTAGAAAATCCAGGTGGATTACAATAGTTTGCTGAATTCCTAGGCAAATAGGGGATTGTTTTCAACAGCACCTGGGCTTGCTGTACCAGAGCAGTCAATTTGCCTGTCCGTGTTTGTGTTTCTCTGTTTTGTCCTAGCTGGACCCTGTTGATATTAGCTCAATATGATGCTTCAGGACACAGTGAAGGATTCCCATAATGACTCTGGCCATATTTTTGTTGCTTTTTTTATTGGGCAGATATGAAGAGGGATAGGCTGGCTTTCTCCTTAATTTCTTCCTCCCCTTGGCTATCACCCCACAGCAGTAAATTTATGCCATGAGAGAAGATGGCTGACATTCCTGGTATTTTTTGGCTTAGTCAGCATAGTAAATACATAAAACTGGCTGATCCAATATTCACTTTAAGAATTATTAAACTGTCTAATTAAATGACCTTTTCCCTATTGATTGCCATCTGAGTTGATCTACCATGAATCCATGGTTATGCTGTATTAATATGGGAAAACACGAGTTTTGTTGAGGCAGATCATTTGTCCATCTAATTTTGGTATCCTGTTTCTGGTCATGCTATCCCTGAAGCTAAAGAAGCTGCTAATATATTTATCTGACATTGTCTTTTTTAACTGTCCTCTGGTGCTGTTACTCTGGAAGAAGGAGGAGAAGTTTGGCCTATTCTTGTATGGATGGTAGCAGTGGATTGAAGTGGGAAAATAACCTTTAATGTTAATGCAGTCATGGATGGCAAAATAGAGATATTTGTTTGCTTGCTTGCTTGTTTGTTTGCTGGTGATAGGTGCTAGACTGTCAGTCCTAGACACTTCAGTGTTCTGCTTTAGACACATAAAGTTATAGTATGGGTTAGGTTTCTGTTTAGGTAAACACAGCTCTACCTCTGGAAGTTACTGTATTTAAGAAGGGAGTACTACTCTAGGATTAAATGGTACAAAATGACTAGAATAGAAATTGTAAAAGAGAACTTCTAAAGAATTTCCACCAGAGTCCAAAGAAATCCTAGCAGCTGAAGTGTGTTTGTTGAATGTTAATGCAGATAGACGGGAAAGCTACTCTGAAAACTCCAGAGTCAGACTAATCATGACTGAAAGGAGAATGGGGTGCAGAGTAGGCTTTAGGGCTTTTCAGAAGCACAGCTTGTTTTGGTAGAACTAAGCAAGGCATGGGGGATTTTTAAAGTATCAGTGATTTCACCTGGGGTTGGTGGGACAGTGAGGCTACTATCTGACCATGTTGGGTACTGTACATTTCCAATCTCTTTTTGACAGAGAAACAGTTACATGCGAGACAGGCTGGTTCTTGGAGCCAGGCTATAAATGATTAATTGTCTCAAGAAAAAGAAACAGTGTCTCCTTGCTAAGCTTTGTAATGGGCTTCATATAAATTTGCGTGAAATATTATGTGGGATTCGTGCAGCCAGCCAAGAGTTCAGAGGCAGGAGCCAAGAGAAGAATGGGAGCTGAGCCAACAGGAGAAGCAGGAGATGAAGTGGATGCTGTTTGCCAAGTCTAGGAGAAGAGCCAAACCATAGCTACAGTAGCATAGTAATGAGAAGTGGGAATTACATTCAGCATTTGTTTTATTATTATTATTATTATTATTGTTGTTGTTTTGAATCTAATTCTTTATCTCATCCCCACACCAGTGTGCCACAAAATGTAAGATAACAAAAGGTGGAGACCATAAAAGATGCCTTTTAAAATTTAGACCTGTGGGAGTGCAGGCTGTGATTGCATAAATTCCCCACCCACCCACCATGGCAGAGAAGGGCTGCAGTAACAGAAACTCTCTTTACCTGGGGGGAACATCAAATGCTGCTTTCCAGTTACTTCACCCACTGAAATGCTTCAGTAGCAGCATGTTGACTCAGGAGGATTAAGGAGAATCGGAGCCTCAGGGTAGCATTTGTTTCACCTTTGTTTCCCCTCAATTTGTGTGGTCAGTGCCCCTTCAGCTTCCATCTTGTTATAGCTGGGGAGGGGAAAAATAAATTCAGTGATCCAAAGCTATAAAGATGTTGTACAGAAAGATGCATTTTTTCATGTCTGTTCCCAGAAACTGTGGAATAACTGAGTACTGATCCAATGTGACTGGAGATTACTATTTTAAGCAGAGAAAGTCCTCAACCAGAATTTCCAGTCTAAGAAGCTTCAAGCTGGAGGAAGGTTGAACTTCAACTCTAGCTCTTATCTCTGTAATGGAATAGAGCAGATTAAAATCCCAGATCTATGGGATCTCTACGATTGGATCTGGGTCTGAATTTAGCAGCTGGCCCCTAACTCTGAGTTGTTGAAACCAACATTTTCATACACAAAAGGAATTTAAATACAGAGCCAAACTTTGCCTTTTAGGGCCATCTCTACTATTAAGTCTCAGAGCTCTGGTTATGTGTAAAAATGCTTTGGCCCTGGTGTGTTTGCCAGTAGAATGGACTTTTTGCATGTGCACATACACCCACATGCAATGAGCATCGAGGTAACCTACGGGTACTAACTCTAGTTAAACCAAGGAGGAACTTTTCACTCTTGACCTATGTTACAGTCCTTATACATACATGGGTGCACTAGCTGATCCATGAGATTGAACCTGTCTTAATACATCCCTTCCTGAAGAGAGGCAGGCAGATGAGTGCATATATGCACACGTATGTGTGTGTGCACGCTCACACTAATATGAAATAATGTCATATACTATCTTTTGGTGGCTGATGAGTTCTGCCCACTCCCTCCATGTGTGTGGAACCTCCAAGATCAAGCTGACTGAGCAAAAGGTGACTCCCCGCCCCAGTTTTTCCTCCAGCTGGAATGAAGCTCTAATGATCTTTTTGCAACTGCAAACTAAGAGATTCTTGTTCACTGGACAGTGGCAGAGTAAAATCTGGATTTCAGCCCTGAGCTAGAATTGAGGGAGTTTTCCTCCTGGAGAGGGAAAGCTTGCCAGCATCACTGGGTGTCACAGACTGCCCAGAAAAGGGTAGTGCCAGCATGGAGCTCTAGTTGTTAATGGCTTTGGACTCATACATTTGCCCTCCAATGACATCTTCTCACATCTCAGCACCTGTTTGATGCACTGTTGGACTGCCAAAGAAGCAAAGCATAACCATCCTTGTTTCTTCTATCAAAACTAGCTTTGATAGCTCTGTGTGGTATATGAGCCCCCACTATCTTGAAATTGTGGGGAAGACAGATTCAAGCTGGAGAAGAGACAATGCCAAGTTTTTCTTAACATCTAATAGTCTCATGGGAGATTAGTGGTTTGATTTTTTTCAGGCCTTGGGCTTCATCCCAAGCTTGGTTCCAGTGGGGACATAAATGAAGCTCCTAGGAATGGGAAAGAAATCTTCCACCACTGAGGAAACACAGCAGACAATAAAAGAGATCAAAATAAAACAGTGAACCATTCCAAATAGCTTGAAGGCATCATGAAAACCTAGAACGTGCAAAAGAGGAATATTGTTTGCTTTCATTTCATTTTGTAGTCTCAGTGCATTTTAAGAAGTGTTTGTGGATAATAATGGCTGATGTTACCTCTACATCTAAATCTCCTACACCATTTGCCACTTTGGGACGCTTATCCTGCAGGATCGAAACAAAAGCAGAAGCGCAGATTGTCCTGGATAGAGGGGTTTGGGTTTGGGGTTTTTGGTTGGTTTCTTTTTAGAACTCCATTGGCAAGAAGGATTTCTTCACTTTACCTGGACTGGGATGAGAAACAAGGCAAACAATTTTGTTTATTCCCTGTGTCTTAGACCAGGTTTCTGGTTAGTGTATTATATCTCTTTTTTTCAAATGTTCACACCAGTGAATAGGTTTCTGTAGTGTTTATTCTGAATTGAGTTCAAAGGACCCTTCATCCCATTGGGTATGTCCATACATCTCTTTTATTTTGAAATAACACTGGTTATTTTGAAATAAAAAAGATTAGGTCCACACAACGTTTTCTT
>ML682017.1:46176-122451 GCA_007922195.1 Podocnemis expansa | reverse complement strand
TCCCCCCCCCCCCCCGCACCGGGCAGCAGCCGCAGGGGGGCAGAGGAAGCGCCCCGTGCCCGGCAGTAGGGGGGCAGGGGAATCCCGGGGACAGGGCCTCTGGGCCCAGCACAAAGCCTCCCTCCCCCTCCTCTCTCCTATTTCGAAATAGCATGTCACACTAGACATGCTATTTTGATTTCCTCCTTTCGCCTTGTTTCAAAAACACTTTTTTAAAATTTCAAAATAAGGTGTTTCAAAATAAAGCTTTATTTCGAAACAGCTTGTTTCAAAACAAGCACCTTGTGTGTGTACATAGCTCTATAGTGCAACATTCTTAGTCTTCCAGACCTAAGGGTCTTTTGAGTATAGAATCATAGAATCATAGGGTTGGAAGGGACCCCACAAGGTCATCTAGTCCAACCCCCTGCCAAAAAAAGCAGGACCACTCCCATTAGATCATCCCAGTCAGTGTTTTGTCCAGCTGGGACTTGAACACCTCCAGAGATGGAGATTCCACCACCTCCCTAGGCAACTTATTCCAATGCTTCACCACTCGCCTAGTAAGGAAGTTTTTCCTAATATCCAGCCTGGACCGCCCCAGCTGTAACTTGAAGCCATTGCTTCTCGTTCTGCCCTCTGTTACTACCGAGAACAGTCGAGCTCCATCCTCCTTGGAGCAACCCTTCAAGTAGTTGAAGGTTGCTATCAAATCCCCCCTCAGTCTTCTCTTCTGCAGGCTAAATAAGCCTAGTTCCTTCAGTCTTTCTTCATAGGGCTTGTGCTCCAGCCCTTTGATCATTTTGGTTGCCCTCCTCTGGACTCTCTCTAATTTGTCCACATCCTTTTTGTAGTGGGGAGCCCAAAACTGGACACAGTATTCCAGATGTGGCCTCACTAGTGCAGAATAGAGGGGAATGATCACATCCCTCGATCTGCTGGTAACACTTCTTCTGATGCAGCCCAGTATGCCATTGTAGACACTATCAGTGTGTTAAGGTGGGCCAGTGGTCCATATGCTTTGTGATTAGACATGGATCAGGGGCGTCACTAGCGCTGGGCTTATGAGGCTCCAATCCCAAGTCCCAGAGCCCAAGCCCCAGGTCCACCTGCAGAGGCAGCTGCATCTGCAGAGGCGGTGCACGAGCCCCGAGTCTCAGAGTGCTGAGCCCTGGGTCTTTTCCCAGGCCAGTGGCACTTCTGGGGTCAATGTTAACTATATTAAGGTGACAAAATTCCTTAAGATCAGTCATTTAGATTTGACCTAGTATTCCAGATGCCACCCTCCAGTACTCTACCCCTCTCAGGCTCTGACTAAATTCAGTGTTTATTTTTCTTGTGTCTCTTAATGTTCATGCACCAAACAACTTACAGTTTAAGCTGTTTTAGCTGGGGGCAGTGTAGAATGGAAAAGCTGCCCCACCCTTGAGAGTATTCAGGCATATTTAAACATTTGTCTCCAGTAAACCTTCAGCTCCTGCTGTTGTGAAACCATGCAAACTGCAGTGCTGTGCAGCAGAGTGCAAACATGTTGGGAAAAGCTTCTTTGGCAAGGCGGAGGAATTTTCTCTTGGTCTTGTGGGAAAAGCTGCAGCATGTCTTACAGCAAATCCATTGTCATGTAACACAGACCTGTTTCCTCCTTCCTTGTTAATACAGTACTGTTATACGTGATTTCTAGAATGGCCACAAAACAATGGGTGGTATTTTGCAATAATATAATTTTAGGGGAATCTCCATAGTAGCTGATGGCCATCTGACTGTTGTGACTGAGTTGGGCAAGGGCGATTGCTGGTTAAGTTCCTGCTAGCTCACGCTCTTAATTCATCTAGGAAATGTGCTGACATTGGACCACAAGGGTCCCAAGTTCAGCCTTGACTACAGGAAGCACATTCAGTGTAGCAGACAACCCATGGTGTAGGATCTGTTAATTCATTGGTTAAGTTCCAAAGGACAGCTGTGTTAATCTAATTCAGCAAAACAAGCAAGGAGTCCTGGGGCACTTTGGCTATGTTCACACATGGGGGTTATTTCAATACAAGTTGTATTGAAATAATGACTTATTTTGAAGTAAGTTAATTCGAATTAACAGTTTGTTAATTCGAATTAAGGAAAAAAGCAGGAATCGAAATAGCATGTTCAGACAACAGTTATTTCTAAACGAGTCACCGTTGTTTCGAAACAACATGTTCAGATGGCATTGTTTCGAAACAATCGTTTTGAAACAACATTGTTTCATCCCCACATGGGGTTTAAGTTGTTTCGAAACAACGGAACCCGTTGTTTCGAAACAACAGTGTGTTGTGTGAACATGGCCTTTCTTATTTCAAAACAACCTCTGTTGTTTTGAAATAAGACTGCTGTGTGAACACACCCTTAAAGACTTACTAATTTATTTAATGCATGAGCTTTCGTGGGAGAAAATCCCACTTCATCAGACGCTTTGTTCTTCAAAACGTCTGACAAAGTGGGATTTTCCCCCATGAAAGCTCATGCGATAAATAAATTTGTTAGTCTTTAAGTGCCGCAGGACTCCTTGCTTGTTTTATTGGTTAAGTTTGTCTAACTGACATGCTACAGACAAGACAGTTGCCTTAGATCAGAAGGGAACATTAACCGCAACAGCTAAGGTTACTGCCAGGGCTCCTATTACACCAACAGTTAAGGCTACTGCCAGAGCTCCTATGAGAGCCACAATAGCTTTCACTTTGAAAGCAGAGTGCTAAGGAAAGCCTATGTGTGAAAACCAGTGAAGTCTACTTAAAGAGTATGTCCACACACAGGTTTTAAAGCGAAACAACGCTGGTTGTTTCACTTTAAAACAAATAAGGTCCACACGACATTTCGTTGTTTTGATATGATGAGCTCCATCGTATTGAAACAACAAAACTTGAATTGAAACAGCCGTTGAGGCGAAATGGCTTTCAAAACAAGCCCATTCAGATGCCTTGTTTCAAAACTACATTGGTCCGCTTCAGTGGCTTTGACCTTCCTCCCATGGTGCATGGAACCCTGCAAGGGAGACCTGCCCCATCAGCAACCTGGCCAGGAGGGAATCAGGACCCTGGCCAGAGAGAGGGGGACACACAGGGCTTGGGAATGGAGCCAGGGGTGCCCCACATCCCCTGCCACTGGCAGGGTGGCGGGAGCAGTGTTGGCCAGGTCCCTACGTCCCCCACCACTACCCAGGCGGTTGGAGCAGGGAAGCCGTGCACCCGGCTTGCCAGCTGCTGCTGGGCAGTGGAAGCAGGGAGCTTGCGTGCCCAGCTTTCCTGCAGCTGGCTGGGCAGCAGGAGCAGGAAAGTCCGCATGCCTAGCTTCCCCACTGCTGGCCAGGTGGCAGGGGTAGGGAGCCTGTGCACCCAGCTTCCCTGCTGCCAGCCAGGCGGTTGGAGCAGGGAATCCCATGC
Organism: Podocnemis expansa; assembly: GCA_007922195.1. Taxonomy (NCBI): domain Eukaryota; kingdom Metazoa; phylum Chordata; order Testudines; family Podocnemididae; genus Podocnemis; species Podocnemis expansa. The sequence goes on along the minus strand of ML682017.1, from coordinate 119,062 downwards.
GTCCAGCTTCCTAGCTGCTGCTGGGCAGTGGAAGAAGGGAAGCTAGTGTGCCCAGCTTCTCCGCAGCTGGCCAGGTGGTGGGGAAAGGCAGCTTGTGTGCCCGGCTTCCCCACTGCTAGCTGAGCGGTAGGGGCAGGGAGCCTAGTGCCAGCAGGGGGAAGCTAGGTGTGCGAGCTTCCCTGCTTCCACCGCCCGGCGAGCTGTGGGGAAGCCAGGCATGTGGGCTCCCTGTCCCCACTGCCTGGCATCTGCGGGGAAGCTGGGTGCAGGTTCCCTGTCCCCACTGCCTGGCATCTGCGGGGAAGCTGGGTGCAGGTTCCCTGCTCCCACTGCCCAGCATCTGCAGGGAAGCTGGGTGCAGGCTCCCTGGTCCCGCCACCCGGCCAGCAGCTGGGAAGCTGGGCACGCTGGCGGTCCCTGCCCCGCTGCTGCTAGACCAGCAGGGGGGAAATGCATGGCATAGGGGCATCCCTACCCTGGGGGCTTTTTTTTTCTCCCAGGTGAGAGCCAGGCAGGGGATTGGGTGGCAACGTGACCCTGCCAGGGGCCATGTTGCCACATCTTCCAGGGTACCCCTCTCCTAAATCGAACTAGCAAGTCCTTCCCCGGACATGCTAGTTCAATTTGTTTATCTTTGTGGGGACCTGTTAAATCGATTTAATTTAAATCAATTTAGCTTGAATCTCCTCAAGCTAAATTGATTTAACTCCCTGCGTGTGGACATAGCCAAAGAGTTCAGCTCAACCATTGAACATGCATAGCAGTAAGGCCACGCTGGGCCTTCCCCTTACGAAGGGACAAGTAATGTACTGAAATGCAAAATGTGCTATCAAAACGGGTTGTGTGTGTCTATAGATAATGCCATTTACTATATAAATGCCAGTGTCTGTTTTAGTCTGACCACTAAAGGGCCTGGAGAATTTAGCTGAACCTATCAGGCTTCCAGTAATAAGACATCTGAGTGTTCATGAATGACCAAAATCTCTGGAGATGGTGGGCTTTGGGCTCATGGTTCCCATGCTTGCTGTCAGTGCCACTCTAACAAGAACTAACTAGAACCACTCATCCTGAAGTCAAGGGTTATTTTCTAAGCCCAGTACAGAATATTACATTTAATTAAGAACAAAAACCCATGCATTGCTGTGATCGGTGAAGAATCTGAAGGAAGGAGGTAATGCTGTCCTCCAGCAGAAATGGCTCATGCATAGTTAGCAGGATTGGAAAAGTCAAACATAATGAGTTTTTTGTGTTAGTGTGGATAATGAATGCTTTTTTAATGTCTACAGGGCTCTTAACAGGTGAAATTTGAGCCAGTGACCTGGCACGATGCCAATCCCTGCTCAGCTCTGCTCCCAAATTGGCTGCAGGGTACAATTATATTCTCTGTTCCTTCTCCCTCCTTTATCTCTTAAAAAGGGTAATTCCTGAACTTTTACATTAACAGGAAGCTTTTTGGGGGTGTCTCTCTTTCCTCCTGGCAAGTGCTTAACTTCATGTCTTCTCTCTCCTGTCAGGAATAATTTAGATCTCATTTACCTGATTAAGGGAAGCGGGAAACCAAATGTTCTGCCTTGTAACGTATACCTTCCCTACTCTTCAGTGTTTCAAAACAAGCCCTGATGCAGTGCATCCTCCACCCCCATGCTCTCCTTTCTAAGAATCAGAGTTCTGTTCGATAGATTACTGCCCACTAGGTTCTGAGTGGAGGCCACCACAATCACTTCCCATGTCCTCAAGAATTGCAATTAAAGCCATATGTGGAAGTTTAAATGTTGGAGAGGAAGAAAAATTCCTCTTGGGTTGCTAGCTTAAAATTGGTCAGTGCCATCATGTAACCTTATCAGCGTCCACTGGTGAGGCTGTGCTGTTTGTTCTTGTGGCCCAACCAGAACATAAACAATGCCTTTTTAGTTGTTGTTGTTTTAAGAGGGAGGGTTGAGGAGAATGTTGGATTACTCTGGCCATTACGTGGAATTGAAGGGCTTTGAAGTAGTCATGTACTGGCACAGTTCAGCCCTGGAAAGTCTAGCTAAAAGAAATAGAAAACACATGGTCAATTCATTTGTACTAGAAATGGCAAAAGGCACACTCTCCATTCCCCACCTTCAGAAAAATTTAGGGACAAGGTTTGCAGAATGTGTGTCTGTTGAGGTGAAGACTTGGAAGCCAACTTGGTGTGGCTATATAGAGGACTGAAACTTGGTTCTTGTCTCTCGCTGTGGATGAGAAGAGGAGCTGCAGAATTGGGGACGTGAAGGGAGTAGTTAGACTTATTCCTGTGTGACATCCAGACTTGACATCGTGTGACTGCCATCCAGAAGATGTGGTGGTAAATATGTACATTGCACAAAGATTACTTTGCTGACATAATATTTTGGTCTAAAGGGCTTTCCTGCTTGAATGGAAACCTCCTGCTCCAAAAGCTAGGTTCAGACTGATTGTGGCACAATATATTATGTATTTCTTAGGAGAAGGTGCAGCACTGTTGTTTCATGCCTCTAGTGCTCGTGCAAGGATGTGTAGTTAGAAGCGTCCTTTTTCTTTCCTTTTGGTACAACAATCTGTGCAGTCTGCTGCTGAACACAATGCTTGGAGCTCATTTTGCTGTGAGGCCTCATAGAAAATTGCCCACTGCCAGTCTTCCATAGAAAGCGCATGGAGCTCCTGCCTGAAAAGCTGGCCAGGCTGGAGTCCACACTGTGAAAGGAAAATGATGACATGAGTGACTTTTGCAATTCCCTTCAAATTTTCTTCTGACTCCATGATCCTTTGGTACTTCAACATGGTGATAACATACCATCAGTCAGGATGTAGAATGGGAGGACATATAAACAAGATAGATGTGTTAAATAGGTTTACTTCTATTCTGCTTACATGTTGGGTGGTTAAGGTCTTCCTCCTTAATTTAGTCGGAACTCACACTCTGCGACTCCAGAGGTTTTATTTTCCAAAGGCTGCGAACTATGAAGCCAAGGGGATTTTGTTCCTATCATCTTCTTTGATGAACACCATAGATGTGAAGCAGTGAGTGACTATTAGTGCTGTGTAAATAATTTTTTGATTCAATGGTAATTTGAAAAACATCTCACGTTGAACTGAAAACAGTTTTTTAAACTTTTTCTTTGCCAAATGAAAAAAAAAATCAAGTCAGATCAAATGAAACATTTTCCTTCAACAAAATTGAAAAGTTTTCTTTCAGTTTCACGCATTTTTAAATCTCTTCATAATTGTCATAGCAAAATGAAAAAGAATTTCAAAACAAAATACTGAAGCATTTTACTTAGAAAATGTCAAAATGAACTGTTTTGATTTGGGGTTTGACTTTTTTTTTAACCCAAACAATTTGGTGAAACCATGATGAATTTGCAAGCATTTTTGCTGTTCTCTGGTGACTGTATTATATTTTCACTGCAGACCTCTGGTATGTCTACACAGGGCTTTTATTTCGAAACAACACTGGTTGTTTCAAAATAAAAGTCCCTATCTCCAAATGACGTTTTCTTGTTTCGAAAGGAGGGAGATCCTTGTTTTGAAACAAGAGCCCTCCTTTCAAAACAGCTTAAACCCACTTTGCTGTCGAAAGGAGGGTTATTTCCAAACCAGTGGTTTTGAAATAAGCTGTTTGGACATGTTATTTTGAAACAACCCTCTGGGGGGAAGGTTCCCCCCCCAGCACCCTGGCCAGGGATCAGCACCCTGGCCAGGGTGCTAAGTGGGGTGCAGGGGGGTCAGAGGGTGCCTCAGCCAGCTTCCCCCCGCTTCCCCTTCCTGGGAGCAGGGGGGGAGGGGAGCCTCAGCCCCTTTCCCCCCCGGCAAGGGGAAGGGGGGGTAAGCCGGCTGACGCTGCCCCCAAACCTGGGGAGCCCTGCCCTCCTGCGTAGCTCCTGCAAGCCCCCCCGCACCGGAGGAAGTCCCCGCACCCAGCAGGAGCCGCACGGGGGGCTGGAGGAAGCCCCCTGTGCCAGAGGAAACCCCCCTGCACCCTGCAGAGGCGGCGGGGGGGCAGGGGGAGCCATCTTTCACCCCTGGCCGGAGCCGCAGGGGGAAGGGGAATCCCGGGGGCAGGGCTTCCCTGGCCCAGCACAGGGCCTCCCTTCCCCTCCCCTCTCCTATTTCAAAATAGCATGTCACACTGGACATGCTATTTCGATTCCCTCCTTTTCCCTTATTTCGAAAACACTTTTTTTTGTTATTTTGAAATAAGGTGTTTCGAAATAAGGCTTTATTTCGAAACAGGCTTGTTTCGAAACAGTTTGTTTTGAAACAAGCACTTGTGTGTGAACATAGCTCTCAGGTCTTACCTTCAGGTGCAAGTAAAACTAAGTATGTTTGTCTCATATTAATTCATAGAATCATAGAATGATAGGGTTAGAAGGGACCTCATGAGGTGATCTAGTCCAACTCCCCAAGAGCAAAGCAGGATCACTCTCACTAAATTATCCCAGCCAGGGTTTTGTCTAACTGAGCCTTAAATATCTCCAAAGATGGAGATTCCCACTACTTCCCTAGATAGCCTATTTCAATGTTTCACCACCCTCCTAGTGAGAAAGTTTTTCTTAAGATCCAACCACAACCTCCCCAGCTGCAATTTGAAATCACTGCAACTTGTTCTGTCCTCTGTTACTACCGAGAACAGCTGAGCTCTGCCCTCCTTGGAGCATCCCTTCAAGTACTTGAAGGTTGCTATCAAATCCCCCCTCTGTCTTCTCTTCTGCTAGCTAAATAAGCCTAGTTCCTTCAGACTTTCTTCATAGGTCTTGTGTTCCAGCCCCTTGATAATTTTTGTTGCCCTCCGCTGGACTCTTTCTAATTTGTCCACATCCTTTTTGTAGGGGGGGAGCCCAAAACTGGACACAGTATTCCAGATGCGGCCTCACCAGTGCCAAATAGGGGGGAATGATCACACCCTTGATCTGTTGGCAACACTTCTGCTGATTCAGCCCAGTACGCCATTGGCCTTTTTGGCAGCAAGAGCAGACTGTTGACTCATATCCAGCTTCCCATCCACCATGACCCCCAGGTCCTTTTCTACAGGGCTGCTACTTAGCTGATTGCTCCCCAGCCTGTAGCAGTGCATGGGATTTTTCCATTCGAAGTGCAGGACTTTGCACTTGTCTTTGTTGAACCTCATGAGATTTCTATTAGCCCACTGCTCCAATTTGTCTAGGTCTCCCTGAATCCTGTCCCTGCCCTCCAGCATGTCTACTGTTCCCCCCAGCTTGGTGTCATCCGCAAACTTACTGAGTGTGCAATCTATCCCATCATCCAGGTCATTAATGAAAATGTTGAACAGAACTGGCCCCAGGACTGACCCCTGGGGCACACCACTTGTTACTGGTTGCCAACTAGACATGGAGCCATTGATTCCTACTCGCTGAAACCATTGACCTAGCTAGTTCTCTATCCATCTTACAGTCCACATATCCAACCCATACTTCCTTAACTTGCCGATGAGAATGCTTTGGGAAACCATATCAAAAGCCTTGCTAAAGTTGAGGTATATCATGTCAACAGCTCTTCCTGCATCCGCAAATCCAGTCATCTCATCATAGAAGGGAATGAGATTGGTCAGGCACAATTTACCCTTGGTGAATCCATGCTGACTGTTCCTGATCATTCTATTTTTCTCCAAGTGTTTCAGGATGGATTCTTTGAGAACCTGCTCCATGATTTTTCCAGGGATTAAGGTGAGGCTGACAGGTCTGTAATTCCCCGGATCCCCCTTTTTCCCTTTCTTGAAGATAGGCACTATATTTGCTTTTTTCCAGTCCTCTGGCACACCCCCGACCCCCATTCACCATGAGTATTCAAAGGTAATGGCTTCTTTAGGTAGTCTCTAATCTGACCTTCTGTCACCAAGGGCCGCTCTTCTTCTCTCCAATCTGCCATACCCAGTGTAGTGGGGCAGGAGCTGGACCTGCCTGTGAAAACTGAACTAAGAAAAAGCATTAAGCACTTCAACTTTTTCCTCATCCTCCATCACGAGGATATCTGCCCTATCGAGTAAGGGACCTACGCCATCCTTGATCCTCTTCTTGCTATTGACATACTCGTAGAACCCCTTCCTGGTATCCTTCACATCCCTTACAAGCCACAACTCCAATTGTCCTTTGGCCTTTCTGATTTTATCCCTGCAGTCCCAAGCAATATCTTTATCCTCCTTAGTCACCTGTTCAAGCTATCCACTTCCTGTAAGCTTCCTTTTCATGCTTTAGCTCAGTGCAGAGTTCTCTGTTAAGCCACGCTGGGCCCCTTCCACATTTGCTGTTCTTTCTGCTCATTAGAATGGTATCTTCCTGTGCCCTTAGCAGGGTCTTTGTAAAATACAGCCAGCTCTCTTTTATGTCTTTCCCCTTCACATCAGCCTGCCAAGGGATCCTGCCCATCATTCCCTGAGGGAGCCAAAATCTGCTTTTCTGAAGTCCAGGGTCTGCGTTATGCTTCTTTCCTTTTTTTCCATTGATAAGCATCTTGAACTCTACCATCTCATGGTCACTGCTGCCCAGGTTGCCATTCACTTCTACTACCCCAGTCAATTCTTCTCTGTTTGTGAGTAGCAGGTCGAGAGGTGCAAGGCCCCTAGTTGGTTCCTCCAGCATTTGTACCAGGAAGTTGTCTTCAACAATCTCCAAAAACTTTGTGGATTGCCTGTGCACTGCTGTATTGGCCTCCCAGCAGATGTCAGGCTAATTGAAGTCCCCCATGAGAACCAGGGCCTGCGATCTGGAAACTTCTGCCAGTTGTTCATAGAATGCCTCATCCACCTCCTCCTTCTGAACTGGCAGTCTATAGCAGACACCCACCATGACATCCTCCTTGTTGCCTTCTCCTGTAAACCTACAGACTTTCAACTGGCTCATTTCTACTTGCGTAATAGAGCTCTGAGCAGTCATAGAGCTCTTTTACATATAGCACTACTACTTCCCCTCTTCTTCCCTGCCTGTCCTTCCTGAACAATTTATACCCATCCATGGCAGAGCTCCAGTCATGCAAGCTATCCTACCACGTCTCTGTTATTCCAATTATATCATAGTTCCTTGTCTGTGCCAGTACTACCAATTCTTCCTGCATGTTTCCCAGGCTCCTCACATTCATGTACAGGCACCTAAAATACCAGGCCAATTGCCCTACTTTCCCCTGGTGATTTTCACTTTTATTGCATCTATCTCCTTGCATTTTCTCCAGGCGTTGTCCTCCCCCATGTGCCTCAGGTATTAGGGCTTCATTAGGACACCTAAGACAATTATTTGCTTCCCCCCCACCCATGTTCCAGCTACCCTCTTTCTTATCCCTGGTGTTACAGTTCCAACACCCACCAAATTCTATCCCTTCCCCCGGGTCTCCCACATGGTGACTTACCTGTGAGCTTTGGTCTCCTTCCCCCTTCAAACCTAGTTTAAAGCTCTCCTCACCAGGTCAGCCAGTCTGTGTCCGAATATGCTCTTCCCCTTCCTTGACAGATGGAGTCCACCTCTGCCTAGCAGTCCTTCTTCGTTGAACAGCACCCCATGGTTGAGGAAGCCAAAGCCCTCCTGACAACACCATCTTCACAGCCAGGCATTCACCTCCAGGATGCATCTGTCTCTGCTCAGGCTCCTACCTTGAGCAGAAGCACTGAGAAGAACACCACCTGTGCTCCGAACTCCTTTGCCCATGCTCCCAGAGCCCTGTAGTTACCTTTGATCTCCTGAGGATCACCTCTTGCAGTATCATTAGTTTCCACATGGATGAGTAGCATGAGGTTGTAGTCAGAGGGGCTGATGATTCTGACAATCCCTCCATAATGTCTCAGATATGAACACCTGGCAAGCAACATACCTCCTAAGAGGCCTTGTCAGGGTGACAGATGGGTGCCTCCATCCCCCTCAGAAGTGGGCCCTCAGCCGCCGCAACCCTATGTTTCCTCCTAGCTGTGGTGGATGTGATCTTCCCAGCCTTGGGTGTGCATGGCATCTCCTCTTCCACCTCATCCATGGTCTCTAGTGCCGCATAACAGTTCTTCACCACAACAGAGGGTGGGATGGGAGCAGGGGTGGAGCACTGTCTGCTGCCCGAGGTAATCAGCTGACAGTGTCCTCCCTCTTCCATAGGCATCCCATGCTTCTCCAGTGGTGCAGCAGTAGTCTTCAGCACCTGGATAGTGTCCTACTCCTTGCATGTCTCCTCATGGATGCTACCAAGCAACTTCTCCAGGGCATGGATACTCCTTAGCCTAGACACCTTCTCTTGTAACTCTCCCACCTGCTTCCTGAGAGATTCCACCAGAAGGCACCTGTCACATTGATTCATCTCCCCAGCCTGATTGTCTGTGACAGGGAAATGCAGGCCACAGTCCCTGCAAGTCCACACCAGGATCTGAATAGAGATATCCATGGTCAGAATGTCTGTCTGGCTACAGGTATAGGTGGAGGAGACAGAAGGGGAGCTGGTACAAGCAATGCGGCTCCTCTTCACCATCATGGCTGCACCAACTCCTTCTTTCTGAAACTCCCCTGTTTTCAGTCCCCCTGGTCATTCAGCCACTGGCTTTTAAGGCCTTCTCTGCCTCAGTCAGTCCTTGCCCCTCATTAAGCACACAGGGGAAGGATGCTCACAAGGCTGATTGAAGCTAGTGAGCAGGGAACAATGGTACAAACAGCCCTCAGACAATCATACAATCACCATCCCAATTCCCACAGTAACTGACAACTAACAGAAATCACCCAAGCTTTACTCTCTCCCTTGCTTCTTCAGCTAGGGGAATTCCTTCACCTCTTTCTCAGGGCTTCACCAACTCCTTCGCTCTCAAACTCCCTTGATTTCAGTCTCCCTGTTCACAAGCCAAACAATTCCTTGTGGATATTTGTCTACCATGTGAACTGGGCTAATTAGCGATGTGGTTATAAGAGGTCAGGCTTAGAACAGTTATGGATGCTACACCTCGAAGTGTGTGTGTGTGTGTGTGTGTGTGTGTGTGTGTGTGTGTGTCCAGTAGCAAAAGTTAGTTCGAACCTGTTACTTTGAACTAACCTCAAGCTTATTAGTTCAAACTAACAAAATGGACTACTTCAAACTAACATTAGTTTGAACTGGTACACTTCATTAGTTTGAACTAACTGTCCTTAGTTTGAACTTCTTAAATTCAAACTAAGAGTTAGTTTGAGTCTACATCATGCTTAGTTCAAATTAACGCTCAAACTAAGCGCTTAGTTTGAACTAAGCACTGGTAGTTACTAGTTCAAACTAAGCGTTCCTTAGTTCAAACTAAAGAATTTCTCAGTTCAAACTAAGGAAAGGCTAATGTAGACTGGGACCAGTTTAGTTTGAATTAAGCCTTCTTAATTCAAACTTAATTGGCAATGTAGACATAGCCTCTGTGTGCGTGCGTGTGTGCGTGCGTGCTTGAAATAAAGAGAGAGAGAGAGAGAGTAAATGGGCAATCCTAGCACTATGGCTGACTCATGCCTCTGCTTTTAATTCTCCACTTTCATGAGCACCAAATTAATATGAAAAATTGCATAACCCTGGTGATGTCCAGATATATGCAGTGTGCTCCCTTGTGTGCTAAATTCTTGTCAGTTAACAGCCTGGCTATGGAAGGTATTTGACATGATGGAAGCTTTACCTTTTTACCCTATCGACCTGCCTCAGGAAGTTGACACCATCTGTGAGCTCAGATCTCTCATTGATTACCAGTTTAAGGATTATGGCATGTTATTATCTAAAATATACTATGACAGATGTTTGTTTAACCTTGTTCAGTTTTGACCTCTCTGTGTCTCCCAACTTACATCATATGATTTTTCTTCCCAAAGTAGCCAAGAGAAATATAACAAATAAAGGAACCAGCAGAACATGCAAACAGAAATATCTGCTCATCAACTGGCTCACCATTTCCTGAGAGCAAAGAAGAACATAGAAACTAGAGATGGAAAAGCCCCATTAGCTCATTTTATCCGTCTCACAGTTAAGTCGGTCCAAGCATGGTATGATACTGGCCAAGTTGCTCTTCTGTTTCCAGGCTTGCCTTTTAAGTGTGTAGATTGTTATCTGTACTGGTGCTGCTGCAGGGAAATGATCTAACCATCTAAAAGATGAAACATTTGTTTGGTTCCCAAGTGCTTTGCTGGCTCTGTTGAGTAGATGATGAGGCTGCCACTGATGAGCACTACCCTTGTCAGTAGGTGGTGCCTTAATTAGCAGCAATTACCAACGTGAATTGTGCAGATCACTGGCTTAGCATGAAAGGTGAAAACACTCACAGAAACAAAACCTCGTCTTATGAAGTCAGAAATGGCAAAAGAGGATGCAAACAGAATCTTATGCTTAGGCAGGAAGCCAAGTGTGATGCCAAGATGCCTTGTTTATCTCACGGCAATTAACCTCTGGGTTAAATCGAGTCAGCAACTGAAGTCATACAGGCAGCATGAGGGAAACTTGTGTGTCTAATTCACTGTGAAAGGAAAACAAATCTGGCTCCAAAAAATAGGGGCTTTCACTCAGTATCCTGGTTTTACATTGTCTCCTTTAGCCCGGTTTCATTTCTTGCATCCATTAATAGGGTACAGTCCTTTGTTTCATCTTTTAAAACTGAACTTAGTGCTGTTGGAAAGTGCTGGATTCACATCCTTGGAGGTGTGGGGGGGGTGTCTCTGTAGGTCTATGGGATGCCTACAGCTTAGACAGCAGCAGTGCAAGCTTCCTTACACTATGCTACTGATGTGCCTCAGCCTTGACTGAGGCTGAGAGGAGAGTGCGGACTATATTCTCAGGGAATTCTCAAATCTCAAAGGCAAATGCAGCACTTACTAGATGCACAGTTTGAGACTAGAAAATGGGACTAGATTAAAAAAATGAATTAGGTGCCTAACTTCCATTTTAATTGCCTTATTCTGGGGTTTAGACTCAATTTGGGATTTCCAAAATGTAATCTCAGCTGCCATCAAAAGGCTGCAGGTGCCTAAACTCACTCAGGGCCTAAGTTTTTGAAGTAACAAGGTCTCTAGGTGGCTGTATTTCTGCCTCTGGATGTGTGCACTGCAGCCCCACTCTAGGTGGCCAGTCTCATATCTCCTACCTAAACTTCAGTGTAATGCACAAACAAGGGGGAAACAGGCATTCTTTCACCTGCAGGACCTGATGCAGTATGTGTGCTCAGAGCTCGCCTACCAGATTGAGGCCTGCATGTGAACTTTCACAAAACAGCCATGAGGGAGAGCAGAAGAAGAGCCTCCCACATACCTTTTAGCCTAGTGGTTAGAGTACTCACCTAGAATGAGAGGAACTCTCTACTTCAAATACCCCTTCATGTGAGGGAGAGAAAAGATTGGAATAGGGACCTGCCACCTCTCATGAGAGTTGCTCTAAACACTGGGATATAGGATAGTCTGATGTAGGGAAATCTCTCAATCCTTCCCATTGAAGCTGTTCTACTGAACAGTGAGCGAAAGAGAAGGAGTGACTTGACTTGACACTCCTAGAGCACTCACCTGGACAGCAGAAAGCTCAAGATCCAGTCCCCCTGCTCCAGTGTCGTTAAAATTATTTATCCACAATAGAACAGCTTCAAGAAAAGAGAATGAGAGATTCCCTATATTTATTTTAAAATCTTATAGCCCAAAGGCTAGTGCACTCACCTTAGAGATAGCAGGTCTTTGTTTGAATTCCTTCTGTACTTCAGCTGGAAGGGAGACTTGAACTCCAGGTCTCCCATATCCTAAGTGTATATGCTCACTGCTGGGCTAAAAGTTATGGGGGAGCTTCTAATCTCCATGGCTATTTTGATTGTTTGCAGATGGGTCCCAATCCGGTAAGTGAGCTCTGAGCATGCTTACTGTACCAGACCCCTGCAGGCAAAGGAACATCTACTGTCTGGTTCTCACATTGCACTGGGGTTTAAATGGGAGAGAGGCACTTGAATGCCTAAAATAGGGCCTCAGTGCACATGCCCAGAGACATGGGTGCCCAGAGAACTTTTTACTGTAAAACTCAAGGCACTGATTGAGTTTAATCAGCCACAGTGTTCGGCAGTATATGGGAGTATGAGACTGAATCCCAGTGGAGGCCTGATTCCCAGATTTATGTGCCAAAAGAGGCAGTTGAGCACCAAAATCTCTAGCTCCAGGAAAGGAAAACAGAACATTACAATTCAGCTAGAGAACTCATCGAAAGCTCAGCACTTTTCATAGTTTCTGAGTACAGTTTACCTCCTATTATATCATGGTCTCTCTCCCACTGTTGGCCAGCCATTATCTCCACTTTCTCTTTCCTCTCCTCCCTTTGGTCTTTTAACTGAAGATACTGGCCTCCTTAAATGGAACCTGATTAAAATATATATGCTTAAATGGATTGGCCAAAGGGTGCGGTGGGTTGAACACAAGCTGTCAGCACAGTTTATGGAGGAGAGAGCATCTTGAAAGGAACCAATATTCACCACTGATCACAAACTTTAAATCAAATAAACTCTCATGAATATTATTCACTGATAAGCATGCAGCAATCTGCCATGCAAAGCTACAGGCCATGTCTTTTGTGTGGTTGTCAATGGTAAAATCTACTCAACAATATTTCAGGCTGTAATTCCACCCCAGAGACTCTGATGACACTGTTCTGATGCTTCAACTTTGCTCCTTAGCCCAAACGTCCTTTATTGGAATGTCTACAGTCTAACGATGCCTAACGAGGGAACTGAGCGCAGCTTGCTGCACCTCATTAGGCATCGTTAGACTGAAGACGTTCCAATAAAGGACGTTTGGGCTAAGGAGCAAAGTTGAAGCATCAGAACAGTGTCATCAGAATCTCTGGGGTGGAATTACAGCCTGAAATGCTGTTGAGTAGATTTTACTATTAAAAATACTTGGTATATTATAGGACTCATATGCTCCTGATTTCACTGATTTTAAAAATAGAAAGGGAAGACTCCCAGCTGGGGGCACAGCTGCTGCTAAGTGCTAGTAAAGCCATAGTCAGGGGAATCTGTTGTAAATGTGGCAGCCTGCAACTCAAGTGATGGGAGAGGCATTTTCCTTCTTCCTGTTCTGCAGCTGGATTTTGCCAAGGGGAGCTTCCCACCTTCATCCCCTGCCTGAAGGGTCAACTGTCTCTAAGCAGCTGAAGACAAGTGTAACTACAAAGGTTCCAAATGTTACCACTGCTCAGCCCCTATTGTACTTCGAGGAGTCCGTCAAAATGGTGTTATGATAATTGTTTTGGATGTCATCTCCTTCTATAATCATTCAGTCCCGAGGAGTCTCAAAACCACACAGTGCAAGTGGGCATGATGGATTTAGGCTACTACCTTGATCACATTACATGTTTGGGTGAGAGCATGGGTAGGTAACAAGTGATACAACTGACAGTCTAAAGTACTGATGCAAAGAAGAACTAAAATATTTCCAAATGTACAAAAACACCTTTCTGGTACTGTGATAGCTGATATTAAAGGACAACAATTGAACACAGAAATAGCATGCGGGAAGGATGAAGACTTCCATGTAAACCTCCATTGAACAGGTCTTTTTAGGGTCTGTTGGGGACAAGCTGAGAAATCCCTGCCCTGTGTGTATGTTTGTTTATTTTGGTATATTTTAAAATAAGCCTATTTGGAAGTTTTGTGAAAATTGGGTTTGTTTAATCTTTATAATTTGCCACAGAAATGTCTGTTTCTAGGTTTTTGTATAAATGGATTTTGAAACACAAATATTCCCTTTCCCTGTCCTTGAAAAGAAATGTGAAAAGTAGTATTTAGTCCATTCGGTGAGGCTCAGAGCAGGGTCTGTGTAATGAGAGATTCTAAGGTGAACAGTTTTTGCAAAGCTGCTGTTTCTTGATCTTAAATGTCTACCGTGCTTCTGACTTGTAGATCAGGAAAAAATAAGAAATGCTATCTTGTTGAACCATGCTGTTTCATACCTGGCTTAGCATTTAGGTTGCTGGACTAGACCACCTAACATGAAGACCTGCTTTAAAGGAAATACTTTGATGGCAGGACATGAGATTCAGGGATATTTGAAACAAGACCACCCTCTAGTGGAAATAAAGAGGAAGCAGTAGCCATGCCATAAGGAACAAACTGGATGCAGAGCCGGACGTGTCCTCTTATCTGTCTGCTACAGCTGGAGTAGAGATAACTTTCAAGTAAGACCCAGTTCATTTCTACCTCTTCCATTCACTAGGTGTTATCTCAGTTTTATTGTAAATTATTTATATATGAAGTGTCAAGTCGTGAACCAGAGTTTGTGAAAAATAACACTTTGCACTTGTGTGGTCCCATTCACCACGGAATCAAAAAGCACTTTACAAAGGATAAGGGATAGAGTATGCTTTTAGACACAACCCCATACAAGGGGTAGTGCAAAAACTGCATTGGCCCAGGAGGCACTGTGGCTCAGAGACCCCCTCTGAGGCAGACTCACATCTCTGGGGAGCTGGTAACTTTACAGGTGGACTTGATCAGCAGCAATTGTCACATACTCTGTGCTGGGACAGTTGCTTATGGGAAGTAAGAGAAATCGGCACGTAGTACTTCCTGTGGTACAGTTGGGTCTACGGTCTCCATAGCTGACAAATGGACTCAAGAAGCATTCATATTCCCTCCTGTGAGTGCACAGCTCATCACTATCTAGCCTTAATTGATTCAGGCTTGTTATACATATGAACATTAGACATTATTACACACGCTCTGAACATATGAGGAAGCAGAGGAGGGAAACCATAGCACAGTTTTGGTGATTTGCCTCAGACAGGGTAGGCAACCCCTGGCATGTGTGCCAACAGTGACACAAGAGCCCATGCAGCACCCTCTGCAATGCCACAGAAATCATGGCTCCTGTCACTGAAAGCCACTCCAGGCAGCCTTTTTTCAGGGGCATCTCGGGCACGAAGCATCCCCACCATGCTCCTGTTCCAGGCATGGTGCAGAAAGTTGCCTGGAACGGCTTCTTTCCATGGTGTGCAGTCACCAAGGAGCCACCCTGGGTAGCTTCTTTCTTCAGCATGCCTCTGAAGAGCTGCTGCTCCAGGCAGCTTCTTTCCATGGCATCCCTGGGGACCCCTGTCCCCAGGCATGCTGCCAAGAGGAGCTACTGCAGGCAGATTCTTTCTGCAAGCGGTTCCTTTCAGTAGCATGCCAGGGAAGCACCCTTCCACGCTGCCCTCCAACCTCCAGCCATGGCTGCCACCAAATTTTCAGGCAGCTGCCACTTATATTTCTATGGAGGGAGCCACTGGCACTGGCTGACAGTTGAGGAGGAAGGGCCGGCACAGGGGTCTGCAAAGGTTGCTGACCCTTGGATGCCACAAGTCACTGCTTGTCTGTAAGAAAACTTAGTTCACGGTAAGCTGGGTTTTAAATCTACCCAAAGTTACCCTTCTGAATGCAAAATGTTCATTTGGAACCTGCTGCCAAACACTCTCCGCTCGAAGTGGGCAGACCCAATTATATTATGGAATATTTGGTGTGGAGAACACATGGACAATTAGTCCACAGCAGCTTACTGTGGGGTAGATTTTCATCACAGCTTGCAACAAATTCAACGTTTTGTATAAAGGAAACCTCTGCTACAGGGCCGGGACTAGACCTCAGGTCTTCTAATTCATGGACCCATACTTGATCTATAAAACCTATTTGTCTCTCCTGTTTATCACATGAAAGACGTAGTTTGTGTAATGATGTTCTTTAAAGAAATGGCTTTCACTCACATCTACATAAGCTTTTTGCACTGCAGTTTCTTGTGTTCATTATGAATCTCTCTTTCTCACATTGTGTCAGCCAATTTGGCTCCAGTTGGTTGGTAACTGTGAAAACCAACTTCATCTTCAGAGTCCTGATTTGCAGATGCAGGATTTACAGTACAAGAGATTTCCATTTTATTTGTGCAGTGGCAGCACATGTGCTCACCCTTTAATATTTAGTCTATTTAATTTTGCCCTGAGCATGAGCAGGGCCCTCTTTGTGATGCAATGGAAGGATGTGCAAGTCCAAAAGAAGCCACATCAAACAACTTAGGTGTGCCATGTTCAGGCATGCCAACTGCATCTATTGAAAGAAACACACTCAAATGTTTCCCTGAAAGACTGGTGAGTAGGTTAAATCAGCCCAACGGCATGGTTCGTCTCTATGGGATTTTTCCATGTCTTTCTATGCTGCTGGTCAATAAAATAATGAAGACTGTGTGGACTCACTGCACCAACATCAGTGTGTGTGTGCATAAATAAACACAACACACATACCAAGCCTTTGCTTGGTAGCAAATATGATATTGTAGTTAAGGTTGCAAAACAGTTTCTGTTCTAAATCAATGTTTTCACTTGCTCATAGCTCTCTGAAAGGTTCTACTTTCTAGGCTGAAATTTTCCATCATTGGTCTCAGCCAAAATGTGAATTTTATGAGAAAGTTTGAGGAACATCCATTCAGCCGTTTTTGAGTTCTGCAAAGCTGGAAATAAATCTCTTCCTTCTCTTATAAACAACTTTTAAAAGTATATTAAGATACACAGCCAATAAAGAAAACAAGAATAGAAAACACAAAGGTGTACACCCTGACTCTGTTTATGCAGCTGTCTAGGAATCTAAATTTTTACAGTCAACTTTTATTTTAAAAACCTCATTCTTTTCTCACTTTACTGTAGAGTTATACTGGTGTAACATCACTGCTTCACTGGAGTAACTCTTGATGTGCACAGTTTTAAGTGAGATCAGAATTAGGCTCCAATTGTGCAAGTTTGCCATTGCATTTTGTTTTCCTTTCATATGTGTAGGAGCTTTATGAAATTTGCATGTATGTATATAAATCACTGTGTAAAACTATTAATCCCAATGGACCACTCATGCCACTTAACACTGTGCTGTAAGAAACTGTAATGGCAATAATTGTCAGAGCATAAATCTAACAAATATCAGCCTACCTCTGACTTTGGCCAACACCTGAAGCTTTAGAAAAAGAAGGAGGGGGAATAACCCAACCACCAATAATTCACCTATGGTGAAATTTACCCATATGCAAAGGGCAAAAACAGATGTCCCTTATCAGTGAGAAAGGGAAAATGAAGTTATATGTACTCCTTGTCGTAGTCATCTGTACGGGATGAATTTACCCCAGTAATTGAGCAGTGATGCACCTGACAGATGGACAACTTCCTTCCTGACCCCAGGGAGGCTCAGTTTAAATCCTGAAGCATGAGTTGTTGGTGCTTTGTTGTTGTTGTTGTTAAATACAGCTACAAATCTCACTAACCTTTCAGGGGTGGGAGGTGGCCTCATGTGAATGCACTTCTGAACTCGGTGTCTTTGCACATTAAGGATAACCAACTGTAAATGGAGTGCTGTGGCGGGAATATTCTACCCAGTCCATCTGCGTAAGCTTGTTTCTCTCTCACCAACAGAAATAGGGCTAATAAAAGATACTACCTCACCCACCTTGTCTCTCTGATCTCACTAACAGTCTTACACCTACCTGCCTCTTATTAAAATGCTACCACAGTACTTGACATTGAGCTGATATTTAAAACTCAAAGTGCCCTAGGCATAAGAGCATGGTTTTTCCCACGCTCCATTTACTCTACTAAGATAGTCTTTCAGGTTAGCCACAAATCTCTGTAAGACAGTGATCAGTATATATGATTTACTACCATGGGTGCAAAGGGCCTGATCCTCAGCTGCTTTAAATCAGTGAAGCCTCATTGATTTGAATGAGACTATGATGAGTTTTATCAGCTCATTGATGTATTGGGAAACTATGGTGTCTGGTGTGACTTACTACAATACTCAAGTCTGACGCTGAATGTCCTGAGGAAATGGTGGTTGTAGAGCAAGTGTGTATGAGTGAGAGACAATGAGAAGGAAAGAGTGTGTGTGTGAGGGGGGGAATTCCTAAACCTTTAAGACGCGGGAAAACCAGAATTCAGTACTGAATTATTATTTATTTTATATAATAGTATATCGTAATTATAATTATTTATTATTAATAAAGAGAACTTCTTTTCTCCGCTGTCCATGAGCCCTTCACCCATTTCTGAAAAAGAATAAGCAGTCTCATCTAATTAGACTATTTAATTTTTCTGCTGTTAGGTGGGGGATCCTTTTGTCAAATCTTCTGCTCACCTTCACAGTGGGAAGCCTGGATCAGAAACCTAGATGTGGTCACCAGTGAAAATGGGTTAGGTTACCCCAGTCTAGTCCCATTGTGTGCATCACTAAAACTGTCATGTAGCTTGTTAGGAATGATAATCTCACCTCCCAATGGGGCTTAAAACTGGAAAAGCAACCAAAGGTTGGCTTAGGACTCAGGTGCAATAGGAATGCAAGGGAATAGAACACATTGATTGTCTAAAGGGGCCACTATGTCTATCTTAAATGTTCATAAATGATGCATTGATTTATCAAGTTTTAAGGGGAAAAAAATATTCAAACCACTTGCAAATATTACCCCCCCCCACACACACACACACTCTCTTTCACATCTGTAAAACTTACACCAGAGAGCCCTCCAGTGGCAATGTTTTAAAACTGTGTTTTTTATGGAAAACCAAACAAGTATAGATTTGTTCAAGCCCAAAGTAACATATAAAAAATGTTTGGACTATATGTAGCTGTTTCTGTGCCTGATTCAGAGAGGCGGTGAGTTTGTTATTGGTCCCAGCTACAGAGCTTTGCTCTTTTAGTTATCTGCTGTTAAAAATAATATTGTTTAATGAAGCATTTATGTATTAGTGTTCACTAAAAGAGAGATTTTCAAAACTAGTTCCCTTAAAGTCAGAAGAGAATACTATTAGACTTAGAGAAGTAGCGCTCACAATCAGAGACATTTTACTAGGATGAGAGTAGTCTCACTGAAGTCAGTTGTGCTGTTCACATGCATAAGGTTAAGTACACATGTATGTGTTTGAAGGATTAGGGCCATTTTCTTAATCCACATCTGGTTAAACAAGAGCCTAAATTCATTTTAGTTTGCTTGAGCAGGGTTACAGCATATAGTGGGTTGAGTTTTCATTATTTTTTTCTTAACGATAGTATGTGTCAAGAAACTTTAATATCAAGTATCTGTTTTTATGCTAAAGGCCCCAATCCTACAAAGAATTATGCTCATGCTAAAAGACTCAATGGGCCTACTCACAAGACCAAAGATCTGTATTTGCATTTCTGGGGCCATAGCTGATGACCACTGTTTTGCTGCTGAGCACATTTGAATGTTTTTTCCCCCCACTTTACCATTCTTTTAAAATGTATATTCATGCATCTGTGAATGGTCTCTTTCTGGTGCCTCAATCCAGTGTTATAATTTCCCATCAGTTTTCTTGGTGAAAAATTTCATTATACTTTCTTTCTTTCTAGTAAGTTTTCTTTTCAACTGTTGTGATTATATTCTAATGCTTAATATTTAGCTAAAGGGACAGGGGAATATGGAATGAAACCAGCATCATGCTTGTATTAAAAAAAAATCACAATAGAAATAAAAGAAGTGAGCCACTGAATGACATGCTCTCAGGGGGAAAAACAGTCTTTGTAGAAAAGAGGTCATCAGTGGAATGATTAAACATGAAACAATGATAGTTAATTTAGATCCCTTTCTCCAAATCAGCCCTACCTAATGAAGGTAGATCTGGCCTGGAAATGGAATCTCTACCCTTGTGAAACACTTAAGAAAAGTCATCCTGAATTCTGAAGCATTCAGTTTTGGAAACACCAAAATCTTCCCACTTTCCCCACAGCACTGGCTGCCTCTGGAGTTAGGCAGCCTTACAAATTAGGCATAACAGCAGTAATCCTGGCAGGCAGGCTTGCCAGCAGAGGGTGATCTTGCATGGAGCAATTGCTTTGCATTCCACATTCCTTCCCTGACAATGAGTCACTCTTTTATACGGCTTCCATGATAAGGACTTTCATTTGTTTATATGGTAGTACTGTACCAGCTATTTATAATGACAAGGGTAGAACAACTTTTCAAATTTAAACCTCTATATTAAGAAGTTTGAATTATATGTCAGACATAAAATAAAGTTGGATAAGAAAATTTTCTCTCTGGCTGAAATCCTGACTCCAGTAAAATTAACAGTAAAACTCCTATTAAGTACAATGGAGCCAGCATTTCATCCTCTGTGTAATAATTATGTTTTGTTTAAATCTATTTAGTCAGTTATAGGACAGGGAGAAGGTAGCAGAAATGAACATTTCTGGGAGTGCTTTTCTTTTAACTCAAGCCAATTTTGAGCTCTTTCTCTGTGTGCTCAGTGTTTCAAGGGTGAAATTCAGTCCTTAGGCCGCAGGGGTCTGCAACCTGTGGCTCTGGAGCTGCATGTGGCTCTTTGGCTGCCCGTTTGTGGCTCCAGCTCTGGGTTCCCTCCCATCCCCCAGCACTGGGAGATCCTCTGGGCAGCCCATGACAGGCTCCAGACTCTCTCTTACCACTGGGGGGACCTTGCTGGCACCCGCTCCTGGTTTCAGGCTCCCCTCCAACCACCAGGAGACCCTGCAGTAGAAGCCCTGGCCCAGCTCACCCCACCCGAAGGCTGCACCCATTGCGACTCTCAAAACACTTGGTTATTGAAGGAATTTTTAAAAATGGCACTCCTTATCTTCTGGGTTGCTGACCCCCTGCCTTAGGGCATATACCACCCGATGTTCCACAGTCAGGGGTCTCAGTGGAACTGAAGCAATGCATTGGACTCTTGAGGACCTGCTGCACTGAGTGAATTTCACCCAGAGTGAACTGATATGAAAGTTTTGGTAGACTCTGGTAAACATCTGGTATGTTAACATTGCCTACTGTATCAACACCGTACACTTTTTCTCAATCTAAATTTTAGTTTCCTAATCTGACTCCACACATACTAATAGTATAATTGCATATCTTATTTGTTGCTGCAGCCTAATTATAGAGTATAATGTTCCTCTAATTGCCTAGCAAAGATTTATAATTACAAATTTGTGATGCGTGACTCTACTCTATAGCACAAGAACAAAAGAGAGAGAGAGAGAAAAAAAAATTAATGGGGAATAAGGTTTCAAATGGTTTAGGTGCAAAGTGATGCATTGTCAAAGCCCAAAATCCTGTACTCCTCACGTAAGCAAAATTCCAGCTGAAAAAGACCAGGAAATGCTTTAAAAGATCTCTGGTGTCATTGTTTTGTCCTGTGTTTTTTGTATCATAGAGTAGGATTGGAAAGGAACTTCAGGAGGTCAGCTAGTCCATGCCCCCTCTCCAAAGCAGGACCAACCCCATCTTAAATCATCTCCAACCAGGGCTTTGTTAAGCTGTATTTTAAAAACCTGAACCTCTAAGGATGTAGATTCCATCATCTCCCTAGGTAATCCACTCGGGTGCTTCACCATCCTTTTGATGAAAATGTTTTTCCTGATATGCACCTTAGACCTCCCCTACTGCAACTTGAGGCTATTGTTCCTAGTTTTGTCATCTAACACCACTGTGAAAAAACCTAACTCTATCCTCCTCAGAACCCCTGTGACGGGGTGGATACACCCTGCACTAGGCAGGCCCTATATGGCCTAAGGGAAGATGAAGCCCTGCCCCTTAGGCCCTACTGGGCATGGTTGGACTGCTGGTTCAGTACAAAAGGGAGCAACAACTCATTCAGGGTTGACCAACAAGGGGGAAGGACACCCACTGGACGCTCCTGAGCAGAAGCTGTCTCAGATCGTGGCTGTGAGCAGGAGCAACCCCGGAGCCCTCCTCAGCAAGCTGATACAGCCAAGGAACCAGCCAGAAACGGATGCCCAGGATTGCATGGCTGCTGGAGACTGGTGAAAGGACCGAACACAACACATTGGGTAGGAAGTAGCCATGTGGGCCTGGCTGGCAGGACCGGGGGGTATTACAGGGGACGAGTCGGTGTGTCGCGGTCTTGACCCCCGCTACCCTTGCACCAATAAGGCCCTGGGCTGAGGCTCTGTGGAGTAGGAGGGCCTGAGCCCGCCTGCTCGGGCCCTGTGGCCATTAGGCCATGCTGCCCTGACCCAAGGGCTGTATAGTGCCTGCGTAACTGACTCTGTGGCCACCAGGCTGAGTTGCCCTGACTCAAAGGCTGTGTAATGACTATGTAATTGCCTCTATGGCCATTAGGCAATGCTGCCCTGACCTAAGGGCCATATAGTGTCTATATAACTGACTCTGTGGCTGTTAGGCTGTGCTGCCCTGACCCAAGGGTTGTATAGTATTTGTGTAATTGACTCTGTGGCTGTTAAGCCAGGGTGCCCTGGTGCAGGGTGTTAAGTAGGATTGTGGCGACACCCTCCCTGCTAAGGACCATGTTACTTTTCCCACTGAGGGGTGTTAGGGAGGGCTTGCCCTGAGACAACCCCCTTTTGTGTAATTAAAGGCTGCTATCAAACCCCCCACCCTGCATTCTTCACTTCTGCAAACTAAACAAGTCTAGTTCCCTCAGTTCTTCCACCTAAGTCATGTGCTTCAGCCCCCTTCCTCTGGAGTCACTCCAATTTGTCCACATCCTTTCTGGACTGGGGGGGGGGGCCCAAAACTGAACATAATCCTCCAAAAGTGGCCTCATCAGTGTGGAATAATTACCTAGCATGTTCTTCTGGCAATGCTGTTACTAATACACTTCTACTAATACATAGTTCATTACCCTTCTTGGCCCACTGTTGACTCATATCCAGCTTCTTGTCCACTGTGACACCCCACCCCAAGTCCTCCTCTGCAGAACTGCCGCCTAGCCGATCAGTCTCCAGACTGTAGCCGTTCACAAGATTTTTCCCATACCATTATAAATCAATTTTGCTAATCAAATTATTAGATATTGGGGCCAAATCTTAAGCTGCTGCAAATCAGCAAAGTTCTGTTGATTCTGGTGGAGCTACTCCCATTTATACCAAATGGGGATCTTTCCTACTTTGTTCATAATTCAGCAAATGTTTTCTGCCCCTGAGCCCACCCCTCATAGGCTATGTCTACACCAGAGGGCTCAGTTAAGTCAAATTAACAAGGTCTGCTTTAAGCTGACTAAAAGAGTCCACATTCAAAATGCCAGTAGACTGCCCATGTCCACACTGGCAGTTGCTAGGATGCCCTAGGAGTGGCGCATTGTGGGTATTTGGCCCACAGTGCACCACAGAAATGCCCCTCTCCCCAGGCCACTCCTTTACAACAGGAAGGAAGTGAGCGATGCCCCCTCCTCCTCCTGATCAGGACTGGGTGCACCCCGGGAGTGTCTGGTGCCCGTGACACAGGGTCTGCAGGAAAGAAGCACAGAACATCAGTTCCTCCCATTAGGTAGTGCGGTGTGCAGCCTGACAGCAGCTGCTGTCCCATGCCCATCCCCCTGGTTCCCAATCCCCGCCTTCAGGATAGGCACCCCTTTGTATATGCCACTATGCTCTGCTGCACGGGTCAGGTGCGGTACCCATGGTGGCAAGCCTCAGGCAGTCCTGCCCCGAGGGTCTCTCCTGACACCAGGTGCCAACAGCGTGGGATGCAAGCTGTCTGGCCTTTGCACCCTCACCAACTGTGCCCCCCCATCTCCAGCAGGGCTGTAACTACAGCGGGACAAAAGGGGCAAGGCCCCAGGTGCCAATTTAAAAGGACACCAGACTCTTCCTGGCCCGGAAGAGGAATGTGCCTTAAAGACACATTCCTCGGGAAGCCAGGGAAGGGAACTCCCACCCAGCTCTAGCTGCAGTGTGGGAAGGGAACTCCCGTCCAGCTCTGGCCATGCTACCCAGTAAGTGCGGCCAGTGCCAGGCTGGAGGGTGCCTCTACCCATCACCCAGCAAGTGCGGCCAGTGAAGGCACCCTACTGCCTGGCACTGGCTGTGCTTGCCAAGCAGTGAGGAAAGATACCCACCCATCTGGTGTTGACCGTGCTTGCCGGGTGGTGGGGAACCCCAGGAGTTCCTGGTAGCGGCAGGGAAAGCCCCCGCCAGGGGTCCTTGCTGGGGGATTCCTGGCTGCTGAGGCCGGATCAGGCCCTGGTGGCAGGGGGGTGTCCCGGGCTCCTTGCCTCGGGCACTGTCTTTGCTTGTTATGGCTCTGATCTTCAGACAGACCCCTGCACTGCTTGGCTCTGGGTCCCCCTGCCACACAGCCCCCTGCCCCTCTACCTCCATGGAAGGGCCTCTGTGCCCCTGCAGCCCTGGTCCCACCTGCCTACACTGACATGCCCACAGGGAGAGAGCACTCACCAGCAGGTGCCGCAGGTGCCTGGCATGATGTCCCCTCACCTTGGTCATCCTAGGTGGGAGGAACCTCTTCCTGAGTCCTCAGGTTTGGTGCCAGCCAAGGATGGGCTTGGATGAGCTGATTCCTGTGGCAAGTGAGGTGCCCCCCTAACCCAGCACCACATTCTTGTCCCCTGAGCCCTCCTCCTGCTTGTTGTCGAGGGAGGGAGGCTCGGTGGAGTCGAGGGCATAGGCTGGCAGGGTGTCATCCTTGTGGCCAAGGAGGGCATGGAGCTCCCTGTAATGGGGGCAGCTGGTGGTGGCTGCTCCTGAGTGCTGCATGGCCTCCTGGGCCCTTTGGTAGCCCTGGTGAAGGTCTTTTATTTTCACCCGCACTTTCTGGGTGTCCCAGGTG
This sequence comes from Podocnemis expansa, assembly GCA_007922195.1. Taxonomy (NCBI): domain Eukaryota; kingdom Metazoa; phylum Chordata; order Testudines; family Podocnemididae; genus Podocnemis; species Podocnemis expansa. The sequence goes on along the minus strand of ML682017.1, from coordinate 94,541 downwards.
TGGCCCCTGCCAGCAAGGGCCTGGGAGATGCTGCTGCACACCTCCCGCTACCACTGGCTGCCCTAGAACCAGGGTGTACAGCCTCATCTCCTCAAACTGCCAGGAAAACCATGATCTCCTGGTGGGTCCAGGCTGGGGACCACTTTCTGCCCTAGCAGTGACTCTGGCTCTGAGTCTACATCTCTGCAGATGCCAGTTCTGACCAGCTCTGTCCAGCAGGGTGGGCAGGACTGCCTCCTCCCCTGTCATTGGCTGGACTTTGCCCTGCCCTGATTGGTCAGGGCAGGCTCTTTTTGGTGGCCAAGGGAGGGTGGGAGATGGCCTAGAGGCCATTAAAGTTGACTTAACTGGCCACATTGCGTTAAGTTGACTTAATAAAGTCGACTTAATTGTTAAGTCAGCTTTAAAGATGAGAGTTAAGTTGACTTGAGATAGCACTTAAGTTGACTTAATAAATGCCAAATGTGGCCATGGAGTAGCTTAAGTTGACTTAAACTTGGTTAAGTCGACTTCAGCCTCCAGTGTAGACATAGCCTTAGTGTTGTGCAAAGTCATTTTAAGGATTTTGTTGGAGCTCTCTACTAAGCCCAATGACTGCAGGTTTCTGGGAATATGTCATTTCTGCTTAATACCTAGAGCTATGCATAATGGTTTGATTACTTCCTCCCGTTTTGCACACGGCCCTCCCTGGCTGTTGCACCCTGGTCTAACTCTGTAGTGATGTCATACCACTGAATTTGTGACATCATAATTATTCTGTAACAGGGTGGCTTGCCCCATCAGATGGACAGCCTTCAGCTACGCGTACCCTGATTACAGGATTAGCCTCACCTGAGAGGAATCAGATGCTTCCAGTACGAAAGGAAGAAGAGGGAACGGAGGAAGTTACAGCTATGTCTGTAAACTTTGTAAGGCACAGAAGTGCTCTTGTGGCTCCCAGACTTCGTAGGTGGGCTGCTTAGAGAGCTGTAGCTTTAGATGCTAGGGAGTATTAAGAAGGCCCTGAGTCAGTAGGATGAAGACACCAGCTGAGGAGAAAAGCAAACTCTAGGAGCTGAAATATGCCCAGCTGATACTGGTTTGAGGAGTGTGTGAGTTTGTGTTCTATTTGAAAGGCTTTGTTATCTGGGATACCAGGAGAAATATGCTGAACTAGGGGTGGGGGTTAGGAAGCCACTTTGGGTATGAGGACTAAATGAACTTGATTTCCTGGAGGGGATTGCTTGACCTACATTTGAACTGAAGGAGTTTGTAAGGGGCCCTGAAAGGGAGAGGAGGAGAATAGGCAGGTTGACCATGGTATAATACAGTGGTTTTCAAATTTAGGACCAGGACCCAGTATTGGGGCACAGACCCTCAGGCACTCGGTTGTGGCATCCCCTGCTGTTGCCACCAAAAGACTGGAATGCCTTGCTCAAAGATGTAATTGTTGGGTCACGGGCATAAATTATTTTTTTCAGTTGGGTCGCAAGGAAAAAAGTTTGAAAACCACTGGTAAAATCTGCTGTATGGGAGGTAGCTGGCCTGGTTATGCATTCCTATGGCAAGACTGTGATTTCACAAACAGGTTGCTCCTGACCTTGTTGACTAAAGGATTAAACAGACTGCCTAGAATCAGAGTGGCTTGTCTTAGAATCCAGATTTCCCTAAGTATTTCTAATAATATTTATTCAGCAATGTCCTGGCTAAGAAAAAATGTTTTAGCCTAAATACTTTCAATTTCTTCTTGTTTGTCTCAACATGAAAGTTCCTCTCTAATTACTTGCTAGAGCAGCTGCCTGCCAGAAAGGGAAGGGCGAGTGCTATTTTAAGTAATAAGGAAAAATTTTCAGGACTCTTCCTTGTTGACACCCTGGAGAGATTGTTGAGTTTTGAATGGCTTTCTGCCTTCTTCTGTGTGAGCTGAATATTGAGTATATGTCTGTTTGCATATAGCAAACACCAGAACATAGGCAGAAATTGCACAGCTCCATCTGTAGTTTGTCTATAAACTTGGCAAGGATTGTTTTTTTCTTTTTTTCATCTTTCATTTTTCATCTCGGGGGAGCAGCATCCTGGCCAGAGTGCAGCAGCTGCTCCCCCCCAGTGGCCACTCCAGCCAGGATGCTGCTGGGTCCTGGAGCAAGTGGCCAGTGTGCTCTTTCCAGGGTGGCACTGTGCCTGCCTTTGGGGGGAAGCTGTGGAGCTGAGAGGGAGTGGGGTAGTGGCTCCGACACTCCAACCAAGGCTCTGCTGGACCCAAATGGTGGGAGAGGGGCAAGGGGTGCCTGGCCAGAAGTGGGGAGCAGCTGTAGCGGCACGCTCATCTGTCAGGATGAATGAATGACTTGGGCAGGCTTTAGTTTGTCCACCTCTGCCATAGTATGTACTATGGTTGTACACTAAAGCCAGTAATCATATTTGTTGCACATTTTAGGGAACTGTTTTGAAGTCTGATTATAAATAGAAAAAACAAAACCAGCTTCTAAAATGCAAAGCTATTGACCATGGTGTTTTCTTTGGAAAATTAATCATTTTGGTTGAACTCTTATTTTTAGTGTGTAGCAATGGAGCAGGCTGGGCCTATTCTAAAAACTCACTGATTTGGCCAAGTGCCAAATGTTGTGTAAACGATAGATTTTTAGTCCACCTGATTTTATAAACATTAGGCTTTGAGTTCCTAGAATTACAGAGCTGAGAGTAGTAGTGAATATTACAGGAAGAAATATACAGTCTGTTTAAATCTTAGAATCTGTCATCTTTTATGTGTATAGCACTGATGGTTGACTAGCCACTGAGGAGCAGCTAGAGTCTAAAGTCTGGCTGTGTCCACAAACAGACAGTTAAATTGATTTAACTTAATAAAGTCACTATAAAAACCATTAAATCCATTTAAGCTAAATTGATTTAACAGGCCCACACTAGAAAGTCCAATCGACAGGACTTGCTAGTTCGATTTAGGAGAGGAGCACCATGAGAGGTATGGCAAGATGCCCCCTAGAAGGGCCATGTCCCCAGCCAATATATGAACAGAGAAAGGTACTCTGGGAAGGAAAAGAGCAAAAGCGTTAAATTGAAACAACCATTAAATTGAAATAATGCATCCATGCTGTGTTATTTCAATATAATGGTTGCGATCCAAGCATTGTTTCGATTTTAGATGAGGTTTTATTGAATCGATCTAACTTTCCTTGTTTCAGTACGATGGAGCTCATCATTTTGAAACAAGCAAACGTGCAGACCAAAGCTTTTTGAAATCGAAATAACTAGTGTTTTTCCTATTTAAAACCTGTGTGGATATACCCTTTGATTCCACTGAAGCAGCATGGTGAACCATAACCTGCTAAAAGCATTTCTCAGGGGAGCAACAAGAGACAATGTTCCAGGCTCTGGACAAACATTGAGTTCAGTGGGGCAGACAAAAGGGGATAAAATCATCTGGCAACATTAAAGATGATACATCTTTAGTCCCAGTTCAAGCAACATCTTCCCCAAAGCCTTGCTTACCCTAAAGACTCACACTACTGCAATCAGTAAAATTCACCAGTCTGGTGATATGAGTAATCTGTTGCAATGCTGCAGAATGCCTCCACTTGGCATTTTGTTTAGGGCACTGTGATTGGTCTATCAAGCCATGCCTGTCTGTAACCCTTCTGCCAGGGCAAGATGACAGAGCAAGGGCTGATGACAGAGCTAGGGGTTCCAAATAATGTTACAACACCAACCGGCTTGAGCCCCCACCCAGTTTCCTGGGAAATCATGCACAGTTCCCTGGGCACCCTAGAGGAATAATGCTTCCTCACTCGCAAGCATGAATCTCACTGTAGTACATAGGACTTTTAATAGTAGCATAAAAGAATGCATAGATACAATAGCAAAACTTGCACTGATTTGGAGAATCATTGCAGAACAGGATTCCCACAAAACCCAATACAGCCCTCACTCCACGCCAGTGCATGTGGAGAATGTCCCTCTTGCCAGCTGTCTGCTGGTCACTCATGCTCCTTGGCCTGCCGCTCGCACCACCCGCTGGCACCGCCTGCTGGTCACTCTTCAGTGATTGCAGCTCTAAAGGAAGGTCTCAGCACTCAGTGATTTCAGCTCCTGACTTCAGAACACCACAGCCAGCTCCTCTGATCAAAATAAAAAAGAAGGCTCCAGAAGGAACCAATTCAAGCCTATCTTTTAACAGAGGGAAAGGGATGAGGGAGTATAGACTAAAGAGAGTTTATATAATCAAAAGGGTAGCATGCTATGAAAAGACAGTATTTCATTTTCCTCTTCAGTAAAATTACAGATATTGACAGATTTGTGATCAAATCAACCCAAAAACAATTTATCATCCTGCCCTGCACCCACACAGTGAGACTAGGCTAATACCTAATTGTGCTCATGCAAATACAAAGCCCATGCAGATTAGTTGCCCCTCTTTTTGGCTGTTAGGCACAAGCAGTACCCAGCCTCTAGACCTGCCTTACATGTCTCCTGGCAGGGCCATCCCTAGGGTAGGGTGAGTGGGGCAGCTGCCCAAGGTCCCACACTTTGGGGGGCCCTGTGGGTCCCACACCACTGTCCCCCCATGCTGGAGACCGGGCACGCCAGTGAAAATTGGCGGCCTGGTTCAGTGCTGCTTTCGTCTGTGTGCTGGAGCAGCAGGGAGGGGGCGGGAGGCAGTGAGGGGCCCGTATCGCTAGTCCCCAGCCATGCGGCCTCCCACCCCCTCCCCGCTGCTCCAGCACAGGTCCCGAAGCAGTGCATGTGGGGAGGGGGGCGGACCGGTAGCACTGAACCAGGCCGCCACTTTTCGCCGGCTTGCCCGGTCCCTGGCAGGTGATGGATGGAGCAGGGGCTTGCCCCTCCCCTGGGCCGGCCGGCCCCAACCGCCAGTGACAGGAGGGGTGAGTGGGGGCCCCGCAGAAGACAATTCGCCTGGGGCCCTGCACCACCCTAGGGACGGCCCTGCTGCTGGTTAAGGAAAACCTGCTCAGGCTAGGCCACAAATGAGACATGGTCCTCACAAGACCTAAAAGGGCCAGGAAGAAATGCTGGCCAATACGGAGCTAGCAGGTCAGTTAAGAAGGCTTGCCTGCTTCCCCTGAAAGCCAGTAATGAGTGGGTGTGGCAAAGGAGACTGGTTTTACAGTACTAGTCTATGACTTCATGGCCAGGTTAGGTCCTTTGCTTAAACACCATAACTGAGCGGTCATTTCTGATATTTGTATATTATTTTAGGGGTGCATGTACATAAATCTTGGGTTATAATTAAATATTCCATTTTGAGGCCATCGTTTAGGCCCTTCTTCTCTAGTCTGACTGCCACAGGAGTGCACACTGTATCATTTACACTCACAGCATTACCTGCAAGTGCTGCAGGGTCCCAGGAGATCTGAGTTTACCACACAATTCCTAACACAGCTCCCTGGAGCAGATGCATACTGTCCATAGTATACAACTGTGCACACTCTTTCTTTGTTCTTATGGATGTTTTGAGTGACCGCATCCTGCATGAGATTTATCAAGAGACACAGCAAGGATTGCCAACCCTCCAGGTTTGTCCTGGAGTCTCCAGGAATTGTTTTTAATTAACAGTTATGTCAGGTGATGAAAGCTCCTGGAATACATCCAACCAAAATAGGCAACCCTAGGCACAGACTAGTCCTGGTGGGCCCTCATGGTTACAGCTGCTATGTACCAGGCTCTCACCAACCCTGAACTGTGGCTAGATTGCCTCTGTGTCTGGTCATTGGGGATGCAATCTGATGAGAGCTAACACCTTTTAGGAAGTGGTGCTGGGAGAGATAAGGAACTTGATCTTTTTATTTCTTCCATCATTTTAATATTTTTGCCTTGAGAATTTCTTCTTTCTTTTATTTTCTTATTTTTTAGGAGAACTAAAATCTTCCTTCTCTTATGTTCCTATGTAGGATCCTGGATGGGAGTGGTTCTGGCCCAGGTGGGAATTCTTCCACTGCCCTGCTGACAACTCAGCATACCTGACCATCTTCCATTATCTAATTTAATAGAGATCCATGCTGAAGCACTGTTCCTCATGAGTAAGTAGATGAGCAGGTGTTGGAGAACCATGGGGAGGGATGTAGATTTACTTAAGGGCCTGCAGCAGAGGTGGACTTATTGTGTAATCTTCCACTACCATTTTCTGTGGAGATTTCTGGTGCAGACCAGGTCAAGAATAGCCAAAAATGCTTTTGGTCCTGTCTGGAATGAGGAGGCTACACCAATCCAAGTTAAGAGCAGCCAAGTACTGCTCCAGTTGCTCACAGACCTGCATGCAGCCAACAAGTGGTTTGACAGGTGATTAGACAATATCATTGCCCTTAGTTTTGATCAAAGAAGGCGAGTTAGAATTGGCCGATGAGCTATAAATTTCTGCTGAAAGGGGTGGTAGGCATCTGGAGCAGTAAGTGTTGAAAGGAAGGAATCCAGATAATGCGAAGAGAGAATAGGTACAAAGAAATTAGCAATTAGTAAAACATGTTGAGAATTGGTCAGGAAAAACATTTGTCACCTTTCCTCTGAATTGTCTCTGATTCTTTTACAAGTGAAAGGATACAGTGCACAATCTCACACAAATGTCACTCCATTGTGTGTATTGTAGGGCAGCAGAGCACTTTCTTGGATTGTGGAGGCAGTCCAGTGAAATGCATCCCCAAAGGGAATTCAGCCCTGTGTAGTGGCCCAACACAAGTACTTGTGTACCACTTAATCTCTGTTTTGGGGGTTTACAAGAGGCTTCCATGATGTACAGTCTTGCTGATCCTCTGCCTAGGGGTGAATTTAACACTATTGCATGCCCCATTATGTCTTATTAAGCTACTGGCTCATGTTACCTTCAGAATAAGACGTGTTTGTAGTTTTTCATTTGAAGAAGTATCTTTGTACAAACTAGTTCGTTCATGGATGTTACTTGTACTTCATCACTATGTCAGCTGATGATCAGGAAGTTGATCTGTTTGCTATAAGTTACTCTGCAAGAATAATGAGATAGTTAACAGAACCTGCCACAGAATTGTTTTTGAATCACAGAGAATGATTCCAAAGTTTTGGTTTACGAATAATAACAAAAAGGACCTTGAGAAAGGACAAAAATGAGGCTGAAATGAGTCAAAGAATATTCTAAGAGCTGATGGGGCTATTGATAAATATTTCCCCAAGTCATGGCCTTAGCCCTGCTGTCTGCTTAAAATACAAAGTATAAGTGTTTAGTATTCTTTTACTGCATCTTCCTCCAAACATGGTGTGCACTAAATCAAAGATGGGAAATATTGTTGTTTTAATAACTATGGGCCAGATCCTCAGCTGATGTAAATCACTGTAGCACTGTTGAAGTCAATGGAGCTACATCCATATAATATAGCTGAAAGACTAGCCCATTAAATTTTGTGTTAGAGGAGTGAATGAAAATGACAAAACAATTCTTGTGAGGTCTTACTAAACTCAGTGACAACAATGACCATTTTCATTGCGTATGATTCATTACTAGCTATTACAGTTGCTGTTCATAGTCTCCCAATTATTCTCCTTTACCTCGACTTGGGCTTTGTCGTAGCTCTTTGTATCACACTAACTCATAGAAATCAAATGTGGGATTCCTTGTTATAAGACCAACTGCACTAAGTGAAGGTTCCTTTTGGGTGTCTCTCATCCTACTGGTGAATGGGGTCTGTTTAGAAACTTGCCCATAGGCCAAAGGCCACTGCAAAGCATATCTATCACTTAAACCTTGTATTGAGGTGTTAAGTGAGTGCTTACGTTTTGCATAAACTGTGCTGTCTTCCTATTCTAGGGAGAATTTCACCATAAGAACAGCCATATTGAATCAGACCAGTGGTCCTTTTAGCCCAATAACCTGTTTTCCAACAGCGGACAGTGCCAAGTGCTTCAGAGGCAATGAACAGAACAGGCAATCTTCAAGTGATCCATCTACTGTCCTCTGCTCTGTTTCTGACAGTTGGCGGCTAGGGACACCTGAATCTGGAGTTGCATCCCTGACTATTTTAATTAGTATTGATATGTCAGGGTTTGGGCATCCCATGGATCTATATAGTGGCATTATGATATCTTCTGCCTTATCATTAAACATTTTCCGCTATCCATGCATAACTACCATTTGCATTTAATATAATGATCTGCATAAATAGCCTTTATATTGTAGTTGAAGAGACTTTTGTTCCATCCGTGTGTCAATTTTTCTGTATGTCAGATGGTGCAATGCACTTTATTTTATTATATGGCACTTTACATTTCTCAAGTGCTGTCAGCTTAAGCATCTCAGTTTTTTCTTCTAAATCTAATTAGTTACTGTTAGGGATGGTCCAGTGTTTAGCATGCTGATCAAGGACTTGGGAGATGTAAGTTAACTCCTTGCTCTGCCACAGACATTCTTTGTGACCTTTTGTAAAGCCATGCCTCAATTTCCTAGCTGTACAGTGGAGAGAATAGTGCTTCCCTACCTCACAGGAAAATTATGTCAACAGATTGTGAGAGTCTCACATACTAAATGGAGTCGTACAACAACTTTTGATGGACTTTTAATTTAATATTGAAATTCCCTAATCTACAGTGCGCCAACATATGAGCCTTTTGCCAAAGGCAAAAATAAATAGGCTCGGTGACTTAGGGTTTATGAGCCAATTCACTGTTGTGTTACTCCATGGAGCTGTCCTACAGTAAAACTAATGGAACAATGTAGTGAGTCAGGCCCGGAGTTCTTACTATAATTCATCTCCCTGAGGTGTATGTATTATAACTACAGAGAATTATGAAGCAAAATATAGTAAACATTGATTTTTTAAGCACACTGCTTGTATTGCCCTACATTTTTATCATCTCTGTAACATGCATTGCATAAATATTTCATATGTCCAGATATATGAAAGTATAAAATATTCTTTGGGGCAAGAAGTTCTTTCCTCATCGATTAAAAAAAGCAGTGAGAGTCCTGTGGCACCTTATTGGCTAACAGATTTCTTTGAGAGTAAACTTTCGTGGACTTCAACCCACTTCGTCAGATGCAGTGGGTTGAAGTCCACGAAAGCTTGTGCTTGAAGAAATCTGTTAGTCTATAAGGTGCTACAGGACTCTTGCTGCTTTTGCTATACACAGACTAATATGGCTACACCTCTGGAAATTTCCTCATATATGTTTGTACACCACTTATCAAAATGGGGTCCCAAGAGTGATTGTGGCATTTGGATTCTGCCATCATATAAATTATAAATAGCAGTAACACTGTAATTTTAATGTGTGTCCCTATGGATGTGCAGCGTGATGAGGAAGATGATAGTGCTGGAAATCATTCTGTATAATAAAAGATATAACTCTAGAAATAATGACTGATTGAAGAGCAGGGGTGGGGTGGGGCCACTTTCACATTCATAATGCAACTTCATTTTATGGTTGACACCTAGACCTGTCTACAGTGGCTGCAGACTTCAATGGCATTGATGGGAGATATGCATACTATGTATAGTAACTTGCATATCTCCTGTTGACTTCCTAATGCCTGCTTAGTGTGGTGCCTCCACTGCTCTGTGCTGATGGGAAATGCCCTCCTGTCAACAGCACTATGCTACTTGCTGGGGTGGATTAACAGGGCCTGTTGTGGGTTCAACTGAGTGAGTTTTCACTGCTACTTGGTCAAATCCACCAGCAGTATAGGTGTATTCCCAGATACCTCAGTGACGGTATACCAGATATGTGTTGGTGTGGTAAATATATAAGTAGGTTCAGTTATGTTCAGTGAAGTGAGGTAATGCCACACAATGGATTTTGCCAACCTTCTCATTGCTTTGTTTGAGCTCCTTTATTTAGGTTGCTAGAGGTTTATAGCATTTACAACACAATACATCAGTTACATAGTATATGTGTAAGCCTGCTGCCATGTTTACATGCTATTAACACATATAATTCCATTGCATTCTTAGCTGGCAGACTGATTGAAAGCAATAGAAGTGAAGAGATCTCATAACTTGTGTCACATTGTCTCAGATTTTTCTACAGGACTTTGAAAAGTAGCAATAGGTATAATAAAGTATGATAGCTGATATGCTGGACTGAGTGCTGTATACTCTGAGTAAATCTTAAGTGTTTATGGAAAAACAGTACAGTGTGTGTCATATATATACACAAGGTATAATTAATCAAAGTGTGGGAAAGTGTTCCAGGGATCTTCCCTTGACAGTGTTTGCATTATGCAAGAATAACTAATGTAATCTACTTTTTCAGCAAATTAAACAACATCACCCACAACTAAGTCCCAAAGTTGGCAATGACACTGAACACTAGCTCTTCCCAGTCACCTCTCTCCCATACTTGGAACACTACCACTTCCCAGTAGTTCTGTGGTTTCTGTTCTCGATATAGCTGGTACATTGTATTTCTGTATTTGATTTATGGAAGCTGTTTTCACATCTTATGCAGACAAACACCAGAAAGAATTCCTAATAACAGAAGAGTTATTGAGGAAAACGTGGCTAGGAAATTTATACTCCAAGGGCAAATCTCTCAAAGTCGAAAGTGAATCAATAAAAAGACATAAAAATGGTCACATGGCTCACCTACTGTCAGTACCAATGTTGATTGATGTGCGTGCACTACTGCTCCCTGTTGGCTGGAATGTCTGTCATGTGTCTTTCACAGTGTTGGGTTGGGGATAAAAAACAAACCAGTGTTTATTTTCTCAGAGTTGAATTGGATTTTCCCGGGGCATCAGAAGTCAGAATCTGGCTCACTCTCTGGAATGATATATTTTTAAATTTAATTTCAATTTTAAGATCTGCAAGGAAACATGGAAGAAAAAAAGAGAAGGAGGAGGAACCAGGGTGCTACAGTTGGTCAGCCTTATCTCTAGAGCCATGCAGATCCGCAGGTATCTGCATCTGCGGATGTGAGTGGGGATAACCACAAATCCATTACTGTGGATTGACCCGCAGATGCAGATTCTATTTTTATCTGCCCAGGGTACGATCCATCACTGCTGCTGTGATCTGTGTCAGCAGCACATAGGGGAACAGGGAAGTGCTCCAATCAATCCTAGCTCAGCTCTGATTGTGGTCTGCCAGCCAATCAGAGTCTCAGTCACAATAGGGTGGGGCTTGGAGAGTCACCACTCAGTGTCAGTCAGCTACCATGCTGGCCTTTGGTTGGCTCATTCCCGATGACTTCCCTGCTCACTTCTTCCTTTTCATGTTTGTAGTTTGCATGCTATGCTGTCAATGAGAGATTTCATTGCTGGCCAAGAAAAACTGATTGATAGCACAGTGTGCGAACTGCAAACAAGAAGAGGAAAAAGTGGATGGGACCCATGTGTGGAATGAGCCAATCAAAGGCTAAAATGCTGATTGTAAGCCCAAGCTAGTTACGGATATAGGGTATGTCCACACAGGCTTCTTATTTTGAAACAACAGAGGTTGTTTCGAAATAAGAAGCAGCATGTCCACACGACACACCATTATTTCGAAACAACAGGACCCATTGTTTTGAAATAATGGCCGTTATTTTGAAACCATTAAACCTTGCATCTAATCGAAATAGCTGTTGTTTCAAAACAGTTGTTTCTAAACAACGGCATTCAGCCATATTGTTTCAAAACAACACCATTGTTTCGAAACAACTGTTTTGAAACAACATGTCTGAACGGCCTTGTTTTGAAATAACCATTTCAAAACAACGGCTATTTCGAAAGCAGGCTTTCCCTTAATTTGAATTAACAAACTGTTAATTTGAATTACCCTATTTCAAAATAAGGACTTTATTTCAAAATAACTCATTTTGAAATGGGTTATTTCGAAATAATGATGTATGTGTGGACATAGCCATACATAAAACATGGCATGTGTCTCACAGACCAGATAGATATTGTCACTGAGTGGATGCTAAATTTCGAAAGGGATCCACACTTACATTCAGATTTTTTTTAGGGATCCACAACTGAAAAGAAGGTTGTATTTCTATGGGAAAGCTTTCTTTACAAAAAATATTAACCAGCTCTCATAATTAATATTTTGCCTCTAGAAGCATCATGCACCCCGGCGGAGTAGTACGGAAGTCAGAATGAGTTATCAGGATTTTAGGGTAGTGTGGAATTTTTTTGTTTGTTTGTTTGTTGTTTCCTCCCCTCCCCACCCCTCCTGCTATACGGGATACTAGAGCTCACCTGAAGGTTGTTAGAAAAGAGTCAACTGTGAGAGAGTTTAAGGATGCAGATGAGAGACAGAATTCAACAGTGAGTGAGAGTAGGGTGGGCATGGGGATGGGTTGCCAGGTGAGGAGAGGTGATGTTAAGAAAAATCACTCGATGGATGACTTGTTAACGACTGTGCTCAAGAAAGTCAATGGGACATCAAGACTTAAAAGAGAAACAGCTGAATTGGAATTGATACCCAGATTTGATTGTGTGAAAGCAGAATTAAATCGTGACTACTGCTTCTTTTCCCATTGCAACAGGTAATTTGACTTCCCCTTCCTCTATGTGCTGTTTCCCAGTGTTTGAATCTTAACAACTGCTCTGATTCACTGTTACTGTATGACCCGATCCCATGTCTCACACTCCCTTGCATTTATTTTCATCACATTCTGTAAGGTCCCCCACCTTCAAAGCTTCTAGCAAAGTGGGGTTTTCTCCCACAAAAGCTCATGTGATAAATAAATCTGTCAGTCTTTAAATGCCACAGGATTCCTTGCTTCTTTTCATTTTAAGAAGGAACCCTTAAGGTGTCTGACTGGGATGAAAAGGGGTAGATGTTTGGTGGCAAGGAAGGAGTTTACAATGGATGAGCTGGTGTGTGAAGATTCATGCAAGATTATATCCATTTACTCCATGAAAAAAAAAATCTCTTCTCAAATCCTCACTTTGCCAAAGATAGGAGTCACTTGTAAAGAAAAGCTGCTTCCAGATCCATGCTAATAATCATTCCATGCAGTGTAGGATGAGTCATCTTATGCAAAGGGATATATTAAATATAAAACCCAGAGCTGGTGAATGGATGTAATTGATGTTCTCTAAGCTCTTGGGTGACCTGAGTCAATAGAGTGAATATGTCTCAAAAATTAAACTGCTATTGGGTACTTGTCTGATTTTAGTGGGCACTTACAATTCTCATGTATCTGACAGAGGCAGAATCAATATGATGCTTCTTTTTCAGTCTATTAGTCATCTATTTTGTTATGGTGACTCCATTTATGGTAAACATATAGCAAGTATCAAAAATCAGGCTAAGGGGACGGGTAATGGCCTCCTATATAAGACAAGGCCCCAGATATTGTGAGTGATCCCCATAAAATTAGGACATCTGGTCACCCTACAACAAGACAGAGTGTATCTGAGTAAAAATCACATTGGAGAAGAAAGCTACTAGAGTTTCTCCTGGGATAGTGCTTGGGGCATGTTACAGACCACCTGGATCTGATTTAGACATGGATAGGGACCTCTTTAAGAAAGTAAATACTACCGGGAACTGTGTGATTATCGGAGACTTATCTCCCCAGATATAGACTGGAGCTAGGCAGGTCTAGAGTCTGGGCACTGCTTGTGCTTAACAGCCGAAAGGGGGGCAATTGATCTGCATGGGCTTTGTATTTGTATGAGCACAATTAGGTATTAGCATAATCTCACTATGGAGGTGCAGGGCGTGATGGTAAATTATATATGGGCTGATTTGATCACAAATCTGTCAATACCAGTATTTTAACTGAGGAAGGAAATGAAATATTGTCTTTTCATAACATACTATCTGCTGATTGTATAAACTCTGTTTAGTCTATTTGTTGGAAAAGTCACCATCAGCAACACAGAACTTGAAAGAGTGGGCAACTCTGTGTTTCAGTCTTGTGAAAGCAGATAAGAGGGGGTGGGTGGCATTAGCTCTCAGAGTGGTAACTAGGGCGTGGCGAATGGGGCAAAGACCTGGGCAGGGAATTTTAAAGGGTGGTTGCCAGACCCTGCCTGGCCTGGAAGAGGAATGTGCCTTAGGTAGATTCCTCCTGGAGCCAGGCAGGGGCTGGGGGAGTTTCTCTTGCCTTGCCCCAAACATCCCTGGCCGCTCCGGCCCAGCAGCAGGGGAGGACCCTGGCCCCACCAGGTCTTGGCCACTCTCCCTCGGTGGCAGGGGAGGTATCCCCCTGTTGGCTTTCAGTGGCAAGGGAGGAACTCCCCCTGTCAGGACAGATCAGACTCTGGGCCAGATCAGGGCTGGAGGGGTAAGCACCTTTCCAGCTTCCTTTCCTGGGCACCAGAAGCTGTAGTTACGGCCCTGTTAGCTGCTAAAGAGCAATGCCTCACCCCTGCCCCACTGTTAAAAGATAGGCTTGATGACTCTTTGTGGAGTCTCCCTTTGTTATTTTGATAAGAGGAGCTGTTTGTGGTGTCCTGAAGTCAGGAGCTGATATTGAGGGCTGAGATCCTTTCTAAGAGCTGAAATCTCTGAAGAGTAACCAGCAGGTGGTGCCAGCAGACAGCGGGTGATGCAAACGGTCCAGCGGAGGGCATGAGTGACAAGCAGGTGGGGCTGGGGGGGGCTTGAGTGAGCAGCAGGCAGTGTCAGCCGACAGTGGGCGGTGCAAGCGGCTAGCAGAAGGCATGAGTAACCAGCAGGTGGTGCCAGTGGACAGCGGGTGGTGTGAGGGACCAGAAGAGGGTGTGCGTGACCAGCAGGTGGTGGTGGTGGATAGCAGGCATGAGGTACATTCTCTAAATACACTGGGATGGAGTGAATGTTCTACTGGATTTTGTGGGAATCCTGTCCTGCACTGATTCTCCAAGCTAGAGCTGGTTTTGATATTGCATCTATACATTCTTTCATGCTGCCATTAAATATTCTATATACTACACTCAGACTCATGCTTGCAAACAGGGAATCATTATCCCTCTAGGGTGCCCAGGGAATATTATTGGTCATGATTTGGGTGGGGACTCAAGCTGGCTGGTGTTGTAACATTATTTGGAATGCATCTAGATATAGAACCTCGCCCCCGCTCTGCCATCTTGGCCTGACAGAAGGGTTATAGTCATAAAAGCGCCCAAAATTCCAGAATATGATAGCTGATGAATTCTTTCACCAAATTGTTACTGAACCAGCAAGAGGAGATGCCATCTTAGATGAGGTATTGATGAGTAATGAAGACCTCATAGAGGAAATGGTTGTAGGAACAACCTAGATCCGAGTGACCGCAAGCTAATTCAGTTTAAACTAAATGGAATGATAAACAGAAATAGATATGTGACTAGGGTCTTTGACTTCAAAGGGCTAACTTCAGAAAATTAAGGGAATTAGTTAGGGAAGTGGACTAGACTGAAGAACTCATGGAAGTGAAGGTGGAAGAGGTTTGGAATTTCTTCAAGAGAAAGTTACAGACTCTTTCTGAGGCCTGCATTCTGAGGAAAAGGAAAATTCTGAGGCAGGAGTTGTAGACCCAGCGGGATGAGTAAGCATCTCAGACAGGTGATTAGGATGAAGCACAAAGCCTACAAGGAGTGGAAGATGGGAGAGCTTAGGAAGGGAAGCTACCTCTCAGAGGTCAAAAGATGTAGCAATAAAGTGAGAAAGGTGAAAAGTCAAGCAGAGCTGGACCTTATGAAGGGAATTAAAACCAATAGTAAATGGTTCATTAGCCATATGAATAGGCTGTGATCCCTATAGGATGAAAACAAAAAAAGGAAGAAGTGGGACACTAAAACTGAGGATCCGGTGGAGGTCAAGGATAATCTAGGCATGGCCAAATATCTAAATAAGTACTTTGCCTCTATTTTTAATGATGGTGGTGACAGGCTTGGGGATAGAGGTAGGGTAGCTAATGGGAATGAGAACATGGAGTAGAAATCACCATGTCTGAGGCAGAAGCCAAACTCTAGCTGCTTGACAGGAAGCCCAGATAATCTCCAAGAAATGGCCAGCCCATTAGCAAGGAGTTTTAATGATTCTGTAAACTTGGCCATTGTACCATATGGATGGACAATTGCTAATATAGGTCCTATTTTCAAGAGATGGAATAAAAATGAGCCAGCTAACTACAAGCTTGTTAGATTGACCTCAGTAGTATGCAAGGGTCTTGGAGACAATTTTGTAAGAGAAAATACTTAAAAGATATCAAGGATAATGGTAACTAGGATAGATTATAACATGACTTTACAAAAGGTAGATCATGCCAAACCAACCTGATAACCTTTTTGGAGCAAACGAGTTTTTTGGATAAAGGGAATGTGGTGAACCTAATTTACTTAGGTTTCAGCAAGGCATTTGATACAAGTTCCATATTGGGAATTATTAGTTAAGCTACAAAAGATGGGGATTAATGTGGCTATGTCCACACATACATCATTATTTCAAAATAAGTTATTTCGAAATGAGTTATTTCAAAATAAAATCCTTATTTTGAAATAAGTTAATTCAAATTAAGAAAATGTTAATTTGAATTAAAGGAAAGCCTGCTTTCGAAACAGTTATTTCGAAATGGTTATTTCAAAATCAGGCCGTTTGGAAATGTTATTTTGAAACAGTTGTTTCAAAACAATGATGTTGTTTCGAAACAGCATGTCCAAACGGCACTATTTCGAAATAACCATTTCGAAATAATAGCCGTTTCGAAATGAATGGGGTTTAAGCTGTTTCGAAATGACGGTTCTTATTTCAAAATGACAGAACCCATCATTTCGAAATAAGAAAACGTCATGTGAACCTAATCTTTTTTATTTCAAAATAACCAGTGTTATTTCAAAATAAAAGAGATGTGTGGACATACCCTATAAGAATAGAAAGATCGATAAGGAACCGGTTAAAAGGGAGACTGCAGTGGGTCACACTGAAAGGTGAACTGCTTACCTGGAGGGAGCTTACTAGTGGAGTTCTTTAAGGATTGATCTTGAGACCTTATTTAACCTTTTTGTTATTAACCTTGGCACAAAAAGTGGAACTGTGCTAATTAAGTTTGCAGATGACACCAAGGTGGGGGTGTTGCCAATACAGAGAAGAATTGAGATATCACACAGAATGATCTGGATGATCCTGTAAACTGAAGTATTAGGAATAGGATAAAATTTAATAACAGGAAGTGCAAGGTCATGCATCTAGGGACAAATAAGAATTTTTTTCTATAAATTGGGGACGCATCAGTTGAAAGTAACAGAGGAAGAAAGGAACCTGGGAGTGCTGGCTGACTGCAGGATGACTATGAGCTGGCAATGTGACATGGCTGTCAAAAAAAGTTAATGTGGTCCTAGAATGCATCAAAAGAGGTATTTCTAGTAGAGATATGGAGGTATTAATATCATTATACACAGGGCCGTCCCTAGGTGGGAGCAGGACCCAGGGCAAATCAGTTTGTGCTGGGCCCCCCCATTTTAAACTTTGTGCAATGTTCCCTCCAAGCTGATGATGCAGCTGAGCAAGTTCCCTGCTGGTTCTCCAGGCCCCAATGGGCTCCTTCCCTGTTGCCCACTGGCTCCCCAAATGCACCCATAACTTGTTCAGCTGCATCATCAGCTTAGAGGGAACACTGGCAATGTCATAATTTTTCTTTAATAAAATCATAAATTTCTGGTCCTCAGGCTAAAATGTTGCAGATGGAGGCAGAAAAGCATGACCTGACTTTATCCTAAAGGCTCAAAACCCAGAAGTCAGACGAAATAGCTCCCTCCCATTTATTATTTCTTTAAACATCTCTTTATTTTTAAGTGAGTTTTAATGATATATTTAAGCCAGACTTGTGACTATTTTTTGATGTTTGGGGTAAGCAATACTGAATGTGTCATAGTGATGTTTCATCAACCTCACAGGCAAATGGACAGGAGCATCTGGAGGTAACTCTTCTTCATGGTTCTGATTTTCTGTTCAAGATAGGCACACAATTTTACAAGTTTAATAATTTTTCTTAGATCAAGTTTTTATTAAATTGAAAATTCAGAGAGAGAGAGATGCTATTTTTGGACAATATCAAGAAATAAATCTAGGTCCTCTCTCACCTCAAAGCACTAGATTCCAATTGTCTAATGTATGTTATTTCATTTATGCCTCCTGACTTTCTCCTTTTCCATCTTATTTTAATATATGTATTCATACATTCCTCATTGCTTTGCAGGTGATCTAAGTAATGAAACTCAGGTACTGTTTGAGGATGAGAGGGAGAAACAAGGGACCTTTGGCCTCCTCGCAAATACCCTGATGTAAAACAAACAAAGTGTCTTGTGGCACTTTTAAAGACTAACAAATTTATTTATTTGTTAGCTTTTAAAAGTGCCACAGGATTCCTTGTTTGTTTCGCTAAACTAAACCCAGATGGCCACCCCTTTGGAACTTGTCAACATGCTGTGAATCTGTAATAGCTGCTTTCCTCTTTTCCATGCTTTGGAACTGGTGGTCTGACTACAATCAATAACAATGGGGCATATTTACAATGCAGAAGGAAGGACAAAAAACTTCTTTAATGTGTTGATTGATGGCCATTAACCCTTAAAACCCAGTATTTCCATACAAGCGCTAGCCTTGGGTCTTCTCTCTCAGATATAATAGATCATTATCTGCACAGAGAAGTTTGCTCAAAAAGACATCCCTGAAGACTGAAAACTTTTGTTAAATGTAGAAGGAAAAATATTCTTTAATATCTCAAACACTTTCTGGAGATGCTGATGTAAATTCAAAGAAAAGGTTCTGTTTTATAAAGGTTGGGGATGTGACATTCTCCTGCCTTTATCCCCGTTTGCTTGATTGAGGCTGGCTCCATAAGTTTTATCTCAACACTTGCCCTTTCTCTTCCCCTCAGGGAGCAGTTGTGGGAAGGTGGCTACTTCAGTCGAGAGTTACTGTAAACAAATGCTGCCTGTCTGAATTCCCTTCCCCCTTACCTAAGCAGCCGGAGCTGCTCCCTAGTCCCACAGCTTGAAGAAGCTCCCTGCTTCCTTACTCCAGCCTACTGCGTGGGATCCCCCAAAAGCGCGAGGTCCCCCAGAGCGCGGGGCCTAGGGCGATTGCCCCTTTTGCCCCCCCTTAAGGATGGCCCTGATTATACAAGGTGCTGGTGAGACTAGATCTGGAATATTGTGTGCAGTTCTGAACCTTCATTGCTTAAGAAAGATGAATTCAAGCAGGAACAGGTGCAGAGAAGGGCTACAAGGATGATCCATGGAATGGAAAACCTGCCTTATAAGAGGAGACTCAAGGAGCTTGGCTTGTTTAGCCTAACCTAAAGAAGGTATGATTGCTCTCTATAAATACAACAGAGGGATAAATACTAGGGAGGGGGAGGAATTATTTGAATACAGCACCAATGTGGACACAAGAAGAAATGGATACAACTGTCCATCAAGAAATTTAGGCCTGAAATTAGACGCAGGTTTATACCCATCACAGCAGTAAAGTTCTGGAATAGTCTTCTGAGGTGAGCTGTGGGGGCAAAAAACCTAATTGCCTTCAAAACTGATCTCAGTAAATTTATGGAAGGGATGGTATGATGGGATGGCCTAGTTTGGCAGTAGACTGAGTTTTGACTACTAGTGGTGGATATGCCAGTGGCCTTAAAGAGAGGTTGGAGGGGTGGGTTCTGCTTTATTACAGAGAATTCTTTCTTAGATGACTGGCTGGTGAGACTTCCCCATGTGCTCAGGGTTTAATGGATCACCATATTTGGGGTCGGGAGGGAATTTTGTCCTGGGGGGAACACTGACTAGGGATCTGGGGTTTTTTTGCCTTCCTCTGTAGCATGGGACATGACTCACTTGATGGTGAATTTTCTTTATCTTAAAGTCTTTAAATCATGATTTAAAGACTTTAATAACTCAGTCATAAGTTAGAGGTTTATTGCGGGAGTGGGGGGATGAGGTTTTTTGGTCTGCATTGTGGAGAAGGTCATACTCACTAGATGATCCTATTGATACTTTCTGACCTTAGAGTCTATGAGCCTCTACTTATTAACTCAGTGGTTTTCAACGTGTTCTGGGTCATGACACAGTTGGTAGCATATCATGACTCTACAGGACTCAATAGCCCATCCCCCCAGGCAGAATCCAGCCATTTTCCCAGATCTCCACAACACACTTACTGCTGTGTTGTGACACAGTAATATGTCCCATCACAGTGGTTGAGAACTGCTGTTATTAATTCATGTGTTGATATTAACTGATTTGCCAGCTCTTTTAATTGTTTTTATAAGAAAAATCATCTTACAACATAATAAAGCATATTTTACATATATTAATAACGCTCTATAGACCCTATATATTGTAATGCTTAATAGATTGATGTAAGAAAATGAATATGTATATGTCACCAAATCTATCTATGCCATGGATTATCATATAAACCTAAAAAATAGACCTATGAAATCAGAACTGAACAAATAGAAAGTTGGCATTTCAAGACAGACAGACAAGCTTGATTAATCCCTTTAATAATTTTTCTCATCTGGTAGTAGAATACTCAGATTTGTTTGTTAATGAGTTACTAGAGCACATCAGAGCTTCTAGTTTTCATCCAAAAATCAACACTATTTAAAATGTAACTGTGACACATTGCGCCTTAAAACAGCACACTGTAAACCCCATATTCGTTGTTCTGTAATAATTCATAATAGGCACATATAAGATAGCTAACAAAAGGTCATAATCTGCTAAAGCCCCTCATGCTATCAAAGCATGTGTATCAAGTTATAAAGATTTTACTTTACAGGAGTTAAAAGAAATAGGCTATGAGTTTAAGATTTTACTCTTCTACAAGAGTGGTAACCCCACTCAGGAGGGTTTTAAAGGACTCTAATATCTTGCATGGAAGTTATAATTGTAATCCAAGGATCTACAAATCAAGGACTGTCCCACAAACACAACGTAGGCAGTGGCTCAACTCTAGATAACTCATTGGAGCTCACTTGTACTTGACTGGACTAAAGTCTGCTAGCCACATGGCCAAAAGATATAAAACAAGGAATAGAGGCATGCTTTGGCCTTTCTTCACTGTTTATGCAGGAAGCCAGAGACTTCACCTGGAGATTGGTTCAGGGTTGTTAAGAGAGAGACTGTCTATTAAGAACTGGAACTTCGAAGTGGAGTGAGAAAACTGCTTAATCAAGATACTGACTGTTGTTAAAGGTTTAATATATAGATTACATGTTTATCTTTATTTTCTTTTATACATTTCTCTGATCTCTTATGCCTACCACTTATACCTTGGGAGACCTGTCACAGTGGTTAATGGCTGCAGAAGAAAGCAATAATATGTTTTCAATCAATCAGTACATACTTCAGTCAGTGGTTTCCACATCCACTCATATATATTGATTTCATTCTGCTATGTATGATATGTGAAAACTTTCTCAAATTTTGCAGTCTTTAATACTGCAATAGCAATGAACTATGTTCAGAAGGAATGGCACTTAGTGGTCTTGATTAAGATTTTATCTGAACTGCTGGTTAGTGAAAGAGCTACTGTGTTTCAGTCTTGTCTCTGCCACTGGCTTGCAATGTGATCTTAGACAGCTCACTTAACTTCCTGATGCCTTGGTTTTCCAGTATCTAAAATACTTATACTAGAACTATGCAAACAACTGATTTTTTTATGATTTCGGAAGAGAACTATGAAAAGGATAAGGTTTAGATTGATCTGAAAAAAAATCCCCAGCAAAATGAAAAAATCAAAACAACTGCATTGTGAATTGAGCAAATCATTTCATTTGTGATGATGTTTAACCTTTTAGAAAACTCTATTAATAAAGTCGAGTGAAATTTTAAAACAAAAACGTCTTTCCAGATTAAATATTTTAACGTTACATTTTGATAGTACCAAAATTAATCCTTTTGTTATTTCTGGTTTGTTTTTGCTTTGTTTTGTTTTGTTTTTTGCTTAACCCAAAGAATTTGCTGAAAGTAATCCAAATTGATAAATTGTTTTAACTTACCTGAACATGTACTTTTTGGCAAATTGATGATTTGCACAAAATATGTCACCCAGCTTTAATGTAGTGTAGGTTGCTTTCCCCATCTATCTCTTTGGCTATGTCTACATTAGAGGGCTCAGGAAAGTAGATTCCTGTCTCCCCAAAGAACACCTGGGAGTGGTGTGGGCGAAGCTAAGAAGACCAGAGCCGTTTTAGCTGGTCTTTTAATGTGCTAATTATAAGGTTTGCTTTGTGCTTAATTAAAAAAAACAAAAACTGCAGCTACTAGTTCCTGAGGGGTGAGCTCCAGTGTCATTTTTCATATCAAAATACAAGCCCCCCCTCCATTCACGCCCATGGGATGCTGAGCCCCTAGGCTGTCAGTTGCTATTTCTTTTAGATTAGATGAGATTGTATGAAAGCAGGATTAAATCATGACTATTGATTTTTTTTTCCTATTACAACAGATGGTTTGACTTCATCTTCCTCTATGTGGTGTTTCCCAGTGTTTGAATCCTAACAACTGCTGTGCCCTGCCCCTGCACTGGCGGTGGCCATGCAGCACCTGGTCCAGAGCAGGAGGAGTCTGGGCAACGCAGGGAGGGGGCAGAGTGCCGTGCTGGCACATTGCTGGGCCACGTCAGGCTCCCTGATCTCCCTGCCCTCCCTGTTGCCACCCTCAATATGGAGGGTGGTGTGGTCACTCACCTCCTATAATAAAGGAGTGGCTGGGAGAGAAGGGCATTTCTGCTGTGATGCACTGTGGGCTAGCTACCAACAATGCACCACTCCTAGGGCAGTCTCCTGGCATTTTGAGTGTGGACAGTCTAGGCTGGCTTAATAGGGTCTACGTTAAGCTGGCTTAAAGTAGACCTTATTAAGCCAGCTTAATAAAGCCCTGTAGTGTAGACATAGCCTGTGCTGGAAGGGTGGGGGAACGCTGGCATGGCACACAAAGCAAGACAGAGGCTGTAGCTGTAGAGTTACTGAGGCACGAGAAGATATCTGATGAGCTCCTATAAAGTAGTTCCTGGCTTCCTAGATTGTAAGTATCCCTAAGCGTAACTGTATTTCTTTCCTCCAAGCCATTTGTTAGGAACACAGTAGAGTGCCAATCCTAATATTGTACTGCAGTGTCAAAATCTGGAGATTAGCCTAATCCTAGTTGTGGTTGCTACACAGTGTTAGCTAAATATAGCTCTTACTCACAGGTGGTGGGCAGGCAGAAGATAGATGTCAGGTGCTTCTTTTTGGCCAGCACAGAAATTTTTGATTCAGCTAGACTATAGTGACAAAGGAGTTCCATTGCTGAGAACAACTCTTAAAGAATAATCTATCTAAATCAGGGAGTGTTTGCTTGAACTTCAGGTGTGAAACAGAGAACAAGGTGATTTCAGATATCGCAAACAGCACATCCTCAAGCAAGTGCAGAATTTTAATGAACCATGCTGGCCAAACACAAGCACAGACAGTTTAGCCACTGACCTTTCACAGTAGATATGTACTACTAAATTTAGATCTGAGAAACGTTATTAGAAATATTACCTGAGAAATCCTCAGTATTTAAAAGTAATTATAGAAATGCATACATGGTCATCAGGGGCTTCATGGCTCTGTCTATGCTGTGCTCAACAGCCACCTAGGACTTATGGTTGTGGGTGCTTTTGTACCAAAAGCATTTCATTGAAGGGGAATCTGAGCTGTTCTGATTCCCTACAGTACAGTGAAGTAAACTCCACATCCCCTAGACCATTCACACATTCCAACATTCTCTGGGATCAAGATGTCAGACTCTGTTGCATGTCAGTGTGTATTATTTTGTATTCCAGTAGCACCTGCAGGCCCAGTCATGGGCTAGGACCCCATTGTGCTGATGCTATACATACATAAGAAAAAGACAATCAGTGGGGCAATCACTGTGTCCTCAGTTTATCATTAAAATATGGAGCGGGATCCTGTAATGTGCAGGGAAGGGAGGCAAGCTGTCTATTATGCTGAAAGCTAGAACAAAATCCTGTTTTCAGCATAACTAATTGTGGCTCCTTTGCCAGATAGGGAGGTTCCAGTGAATCCAGAAAATAAGAGATAGGGTATCCACTTAGACCAGCTAAAGAGGTTGCTGTTGAGTAATGTAGAGAGCCTTTTTTTTTAGAGAGCTGAGAGCACACTTCAGTATTCCCTAATGAGTACAGCAGAGTGTGCTCGGCAAGACTGAATGATGAAGACTAGAGATTTTTAAACACTGATACAGTTTTAAAAATTGTATGACACTAATTTCTTGCTTCATTTGCCCATCCTTTCAAAAGTCTAGCCATGCTTCATTTGTTTATATTAGTACAGTGTGGGCTGGTCTAAAAATGACACCAATTTCCATTATTGCTAGCCACTAATAAACAACTGAGCCCCTAACATACATTATTTAATATTCTAGTGGTACTCAGAGGCTCCAGTCAGGATCAGGGCCTCATTATGTTGCATGCTGCACAAATACATATAAACAAGCCCTCCCTGTCCCCAGAGCCCCGAATCCTGGCACGCAAATCCCAGGTCTTTTTCCGGGTCAGGGGCATTCCTGCCTGTCCCCAGGGGATTACAGTTGAAATGATTCTTGAAAGGAGCCACTCATGCTTAAACTGGAATTGCCATTTTTTCCAAAAAATGAACTGGTCACCTGGTGATTTGCGTGTCCAGCGCAGCACCCTACTTTTTTTACAGTCCTTGGGGATTTAACATTCTCTTTCCAGTGTTAGAATTAGTAGTTGAATAAACTGGCTTTGAATGCCACTGACTGGGGAGCCATGAGATAGTTTTATGAGGAAGAGGATAATTGATGTAGAAGAGTGCTTTTACATCACATCACAGTCTGCTGAAGACATTCATTTTCCCCTCAGCAAAACTTCCCTTTGCCCTTTTGTCCTTTTGAGCTTGGAGTATTTGTGATCAAACAAGCAACAGATTGAAATGATTTAGGATTCAATGTTGCTGCCTTGGGGCTTTGCTTCAGATTGTAGGCATTGGCATGATCTTGCAGCATGACTTGGGTTGCTAGACACCTTCAACTCTCATTGAAGTTGAATAGACAGTACTTGGTACCTGGTAGGAGTGGCTCCTATACCTTAATTCTCATGTTAATACACACAGGAAAGGGTAGGTACATTTTGTCTAATTAAGGGAGTTTCATTTTCTAAGCATTTTAATCTTGATTATTATAAGTGGTTGCACCAGAGTTTATCCCAAACCTTGCTGCCTGAGTGGTGTTAACAGTTTAGGTCTTCATTATGTTTCTCAAAAGGTGTGATATTGCTGACACTTCAGTTGATTATTTATCCAGTTTATTTCTATAAAAATCTTTTTATTTTGGTCTTTTAACTGACAGTGTGCCTGGGGAATCTCTGCCTCCTCCATCCAACCATGGCCACCACCGAATTTTCAGGAGGTGGCTGCTTTTTTCCAGCAGAGGAGGCTACTGGCATGGGCTAGGGGTCAGGTAGCAGGGGCTCACCTGAGGGTCAGCTAAGGTTGCCATTCTCAGGATTAGTACAGTACAGTGACTATTCCTATATCTGTAGATCACACTGCTGTCTAGAAGTAAGTCCTAAAGGTTGAGCTTTTGGTCAGAATACTACAGTGGGTAATGCTATGATTATAGAGTTTGATGACTAAGGGGTTGAAGACTGCCTTAGGAGTCTACTTCAGTTAAAATATTTTAAAGTGCTTAAGGAAACACAGCTACACTTTGAATTTATAGGCAAGATTGTATTGTGAGGAAGAAAGTTTTATTAGTCTAGGGCAAGGAGGCCCAGAGGAAACAGAATCAGGCACCAAAGGCAAGGAGGCCTGAGGAAGGCAAATTCCAGAGTTGGGCACTGAGGGCATGGAGGCCCCAAGAGGCAGGCCTCATTCTGAAGAAGAAGTTATAGTAAAGTTAATTAGCCTGCAGTAAAAAATAGGTCATTAGCATGCCCCAACACAGTGAATGAGCCCCAGGAGGATGACTAAATAATGGCACACCGAGAGCGGAGGTAGATCTGGAAGACCAGTTAGAAGATGAATTGGAATAGAAATTAAATTAATGGAATAAGCTGCAACAAGGAAGTAGGCCTTTGGTCAGGCATCAAGAGCGAAGAGGCTTTGAAAGACTGCCAGAAGGCAGAAAATAGTATTTATTCTTAATCTGGGAACCTAGGTTTGGATCCAACCAAAGTTTCAGACTAGAGAACCTTAGCTGTGGTCTGAGATAGTTAAAATAAAGGCAGTAAGGTTGTCTTTTGAAAAAGTAGAAGTTAAAGAACAGCAGTTAGTTTGGAATCTGAATAAAATGGGTTAAGTTCCTATAGAGCTTTTCTCTGACTGGACTGTGTGTCCAGTAGTTTCACAGAGCTTTTCTTCCAGTGGAGAGAGTGTCAATCCTGATAAAGGATTTAGTATTTTTAGAAGAATTTTAATTTTAGTTTGGATTATAGAAATATATGGGCAAGTTTTGATCTGAGATGTGTAGTCCCATATTAATTTTAATAGAATCTCCCACTTTTGAAAATTTAAGATGCAGGATGCTGTTAAATTTAGAACATAAAGACTATCTGGATCTTAGGGGATAAAGCAATATACCACGTTTATTATGAATATTAAAAAGAAGATTTTTAATAGAAAAAGCAGTTTAATACTTACTCTTAAATATTGCTTCTTATTATTCACTTATACACAAACATAATCATATACACTGACACCCACATGCACAGGATCTTGCAGCTGGGATATAGTTACCAGCCTCAGTTGCTCATGCTAATCTGCTGGCTGGGCAGCCTAGGTTCAAGGATGGAAGCTGGGCCTTGCTGGTGCGCACCAATGCTCCTGAAGGATGGCTGCAGATCCAGAAAGAAAAACCCAAAGCTAGAAAGTCTTACCCAAATTTGAATACCTTTTAGTCCATAGATCTTGCTGTTTCATCCTGCCCCAGGACATCAGCCAATCACAAAATGACTTTCATCACGTCCTTGATGGACTTCAATTGGACTTTTGTTCTTTTCTTTCTTGGATGGACTCTTCTTATGTTTCCAGGGCTTCGTCTCCATTCTTCTTTTATTCTTCAACTTTAAGGTGGTGCTGGCAGTTTGCAACAGGGCAGGCTGATGTTGGGACTAGTCCCATCACACAGACATTCACACATCTTATTCACAGCGCCAGATGAATTACACAAACCTAAATCTAAATGAAGCTTCATCAAACATCATAAGCATAAAGGCTATGTCCATACGATGCTTTTAAATCGAAACAACAACCATTGTTTTGATTTAAAAGTTATGTCTGAATGACATTTCGTTATTTTGAAATGACAAGCCCCATCATTTCAAAATAATGAACCTTATTTTGAAATAGTAAAACCTAGGCTGAAATTGAAATAACCGTTCAGACATGTTATTTCAAAATAACCATTATTTCAATTTAACACTTTTGCCCTTTTCCTTCCCAGTGTGCCTTCCTTTTTCTATATACTGGCTGGCAACATTGCCCTGCCAGGAGGTCATGTTGCCACACCTTCCATGCTGTCCCTCTCCTGATTTGAAATAGTAAGTCCTGTGTCCAGACTTGCTATTTCAATTTGAGGTTTTTCTTATTTCAATTTAAGTTCCCCAACTTAGAGTATAAAAGAAAATAAAGTTTGAGTTGGTGCTCCATAAGAGGAACCTAAAAATTAGATTGGATTGCAAAATTTAGTTAATATTAAAAGAACATAGAAAAATGATGGTAAAGTGGAAGCTGAGGCATGATAATGCTTCAGAAATAATACTAGACAATAGTGTGAAAGATTTTGTTCAAAAGGTAGGTTGTGATCCACAGAAGGAGAATACTTTACTTGGACCTGGAGCCTATCAGCAGTTGTGTGACTAGTGCGACAGTCAGAGAGGAGAAGAATATTTCTAGGAACTCCCAATAAAAAGGAGAAAATGTGAACTGCTATTCAATGGTTAGATATAGCAGCAAATGTATTAGCTATAGAGAAAAACTGATAATGGAAATGCAATCTATCACATCATCCAGATCATTAATGAAGATGTTAAACAGAAACAGCCCCAGGACCAACCCCTGGGGCACTCCACTAGTTACTAGTTGCCAACTAGACACTGAGCCATTGATCCCTACCCGCTGAGCCCAATGTTCTAGCCAGCTTTCTGTCCACCTTACGGTCCATTGATTCAAACCATACTTACTTAAATTGCTAAGAAGAATGCTGTGGGAAACCATATCAAAAGCTTTGCTAAAGTCGAAGTATATCACATCAACAGCTATTCCCGCATCCACATATCCAGTCATCTCATCAAAGAAATTAATCAGGTTGGTCAGACATGATTTGCCCTTGGTAAATCCATGCTCGAGGTTCCTGATCACCCTACTTTTCTCCAAGTGTTTCAGAATGGATTCTTTGAGGACCTGCATCATGATTTTTCCAGGGATTGAGGTGAGGCTGATTGGTCTATAGTTCCCTGGGTCCTCCTTTTTCTCTTTCTTGAAGATAGATACTATTTTTGCCTTTTTCCAGTCATCATGAACCTCCCCTATTTGCCATGAGTTATGAAAGATAATGGCTAATTTCGAAGATGATTTAGAAGGATGATAGAGGTAAAGCTCTATCAATTATGATGAGAACTTTGGAAGCCATAGAACAAAGAGACAAAACATAGAATAAAAGAAGAGATGACATTTTATCATGCTCATAAGTATTATCTTACTTATGCCACTTGCTGGCAAGAGCATTTGATTACTCATCCTGAGCATCTACTCACAGTAAAACCAACAAAATGTGACTGGGGTGCTACAGAAAACAGGGGGAAAATATATGGTAAAGTGATAACCACAGGACAGTGGCAATGTGTAATCACAGAGGGACCTAAGGTAATGACACAATCAAGTAACCTGACCATTTATCAAAATAAAGAGTCTTCATGTGCTATTATAGCATGGTATGACCCAACATGGAGTCAGAAGATCTCAAGAGCAATGCTTATACAATGGTACCATAATAATATCAATTTGAGAAGAAGCAAATTTTGAATCAGAGACCCACAAGGAACTATCAGTGAAATAGGTATACAGTGTAAATTACAGGTTGAAATTATATGTAAAAGTGAACAAAAATTGCAGATACTATAGTACACACATATTATGAAAGACCATGAATGTGAGATAGGGTATTCAGGTAAAATTTTGTTCCATTACTGGTGTGAGAGACAAGTAAATATAATTAGATGGTGTGGGAATTGAATTTGGAAAATTACAGGTCATGGTTTCAGTTACCTTTTTTTTTCCATATCCTAGGTATTTGAACTATAGTGAAATCAGTGGACATTAATCTATATTTGGCCAAAGAAAACATTAGGCTTGTATGGAAGAAAAAGGAAATACATATGTTTATAATAATGATGCTATTCAACCTTGTGGTATCTGTTTAAACAAGAAAAAAGGAAAGTGTCACTACCAATTAGATGCTTCTCCATCCAATGAGTCAGTAACTGTATATGTTGGAAAGAAATGTGTTTGTAGTAGAAGCTGGTGTACCAATGTTCCAAGTAGACCATGTATATGAAGTATTTCATAATCCTTATGAAAACAAAAGTATATGTAATGTCATCTGTATATCAAGTTGTGATCTCAAGCTCACCTTATCAGAACCAGTAAATGAAGAGATGAGGGACTGGTATCAATCATATAAACAGTCCCAATACTTTTAGAATTAAATATGAATTTAAAAGATTGATAGAACACCCAGAATTGCAAAAACAATTGCTGAAGGCTAAGGGAGATGCACAAAATGCTTTGGTTTACTGTGCACCACTCTCTTGATCAAATTAAACAACCAATTAAATGTATGAAGAGGGTCACTAAGCATAGCTGATGGAGAGTGTTTTTTGGATTTTCTACTACAGCAACTCTATCATTAAACATAGTTCTGCATCCTATTATAATACTTTAAATGCTGCAAACCATAATGTCTGGAATGCTCATCATCTTGGTATTTTGGATTAAAGGAAAGTTTGGACAACTGAAGCATATGCAAAAAATTCATATAAAAAGATTGTGGTATGGCATGCAGCTGAGTGTGACCAATGTGAGAATCAAAGACGAACAATGGTGCCAGTATGAAGATATGTCCATCTGGCCCCTTTCAAAGGAGAGCCTCACACCCAAACTGGACAAAACAAAATCTTCAAATCTTTTAACTCACAGCAAAAAAGTGTTAGGTTTGTAAATAAATTTACATCCCAGCACGGGAGAAGGGAATTGTAGCTGAAGATTTCTGTTTTAATTATCTGCATAGTCTAAAAAGAATGATGAGGTGAAAAAGTTTACAGAAAAATGTCAAAAGGGATGTGAAAAAAAGGAAAACAAGACAATGAATTAATTGAACAAACAGAGTGGTGTCAGTATCTAGGCATTCTGTAAGATTTAAACAAGAGTAATTTTTATGAAACGAATTTTTAGGGTAGACAAATAATAATCTGGTAATGGCAATACCCTCTCCTTACCCCTTATGCAACTGCTTCCATGTGACCCTTTCCTTCTCTTAATCAGATGGTAAGCTCTTTGGGGTAGGGACTGTCTTTTGTTCTGTTTTTCATAGCACCTAGTGCAATGGAGCACTGGGCTATGTCTGAGGTTCCTGAGCACTGCTGCAACACAAATTCATAATAATTAGGAGGTTGGTTGCTGTTGCTTGCTCCCATTCTGCCTTTATATTCTTCTCTTCCACTGTGAAAGTGTTTCCATTGGCTTCATAGACTCTAAGACAGGGGTTTAAAACTCAAATCATCACGAGGGCCGCATGAGGACTAGTATATTAGCCCGAGGGCTGCATTACCAAAACCTCTTCATACAGCAGAGTCACCAGTTTATTTAATTAAAATTAAATTAAAAATTAATTGAATTCAAAATGATTGTAAATAGAATTAATGAATTTTTAATTAAAATTTAATTTTTAGAAAGCTTTTACATTAAAAAATTTTTAAAGTTTTTTTTTAAATGGAGAGAAAGAAACAAGGAAGGGAAGAGAGAAGAAAGAGAAAAAGGAAGAGAAAGGGAAGAAAAAGAAAAAAGGAAGGAAAGAAGAAATGAAAGAGGGTCCATGCCACTTCTTACAAGTCTCCGAGTGCATCTGGGAGATGACTCTTGCTGCTTATAAGAAACAGCAGGAACCCTCTTCCTCTTCCAGCCTCTTGCAAGAGGCTGGGAGGCAGAGATGGTCTGTACTACTTTTTACAAGTTGCAGAGGCAGTTTCTGAGCTGCCACTCCGAGATGGCTCACTGCTTGCAGGGACCATTGCTCCTAGCCTCTTGTAAGAGGCTAGAAGAGGGAGAGGAGAGGGTTCTCTTCAGCCCAGACCGCCAAGAAACGGCCCTGCAGGGCTCTGCCTGACTCCTCCCCCACTCACAGGCAGCAGCAGGCTCCAGCTCCTCCCTGGCTGGCCGGCAGTGGGACTGCCTGTGCCAAGGCCCCACGGAGGAAGGGGGATGTGTGGCCAGAAGCACTGCTGGAAGTACTGGGGCAGGACACCTGGAGTCAGGCTTCTGTGGCTCAGCTGCCAGCTCCTGGCAGGGTAGGGGGTCCTAAAAGGCCAGCCAGGGGTCCAGAACCCCTGAATTCCTGCCCGTGTTAGGGGCCGCAGGCGGGGATTCCATGGGCCACATGTTTGAGGCCCCTGCTCTAAAGGCAGTAGACAACAGTATGATCATCTAGTCTGAACCCCTGCACAATTAAAGCTACAGAGTATCACCCCACCCACTCCTCTAATAAACTTCTAACCAATGACTAAGTTAGGGAAGTCCTCAAATCATAGTTTAAAGACTTTATCAAAAATCACAACACCAAAAAAAAAAAAAAGGTGCTAAGCACTTCCATCTTACTAATCACTCTATGGATAATTTGTTAATGACGATGCCCAAGAAAGTGAATGGGACATCAAGATGTCAAAGAGAAACAGCTGAATTAGAATTGATATGCAGATTAGATTGTGTGAAGGCCGGACTGAATCAGGACTACAGCTTCTTTTACCATTATAACAGGTAATTGGACTTCACCCTTCTCTATATGCTGTTTCCCAGAGTTAGAATCTTTACAAATGCTCTGATATGTTGTTGCAGTATGACCTGATCCCATGTCTTACACTCCCCTGCATTTATTTTCATCCCATTCTATAAGTTCCCCCTCTGCAAAGCATCCGACGAAATTGGATTTTTCTCCCACGAGCGCTTATGCGATAAATAAATCTGTTAGTCTTTAAGTGCCACAAGACTCCTTGCTTTTTTTTTTTTTTTTTTTGCTTTATTAGACTAACACGGCTGCCCCTTTGGAACTTTAAGGTACAGAGAATAAATCAGCAAGGGAACTGTGCCCCATATTACAGACAAAGGCAAAAATGTCCCAAAGCCTTTGCCAATCTGCACTGGGGGAAAATTCATGTTCCAAACCCTAGATATGGCAAGCTGTTAAATACAGAGCATGTGGCCAAGACTCACTAGCCAGATACACAAGGGCTATGTTCACACACAGAGGGCTTGTTTCAAAACAAGCTGTTTCGAAATAGCCCTTTATTTTGAAACACCTTATTTCGAAGGACAAAAACAGTGTCCATGAAATAAGGGAGCAAAATAGCATGTCCACAGTGTGAACATGCTATTTTGCTTGGGGAGGGGACTGCAGGCACCCGCAGGGTGCAGCGCAGAGGGGCGCTGCACCCCACAGGTGCCTGCAGAGGGCTGCAAGCATCCGCCAGGTGAGGCACAGCAGAGCGCCTCACCCCGGGGGCTTTAAAGCCCAGGCTGCCCCGAAACCTGGTGGCGGGGCCCTGGGTGCCTGGCTGGAGCCCTCCCGGCAGGAGCCGCTGCACTGGGAATCCCGGGCTGCGCTTCCTTCGGCCCCGGCAGCAGCCGTGGGCTCCAGCCAGGCGCCCGGGACCCTGCCGCCAGGTTTGGGGGCAGCACAGGGCTTTAAAGCCCCTGGGGTGAGGCGACCCGCTGTGCCTCACCTGGCGGGTGCCTGAAGCCCTCTGCAAGCACCCGTGGGGTGAAGTGCAGCCCCTCGCCTCACCCCACAGGTGCCTGCAGTCCCCCTCTGCCAGCCAGGGGCCACCCCTCAGCACCCTGGCCAGGGTGCTGAGGGGGTTGCCCTTCTTCCCAGGGTGCTTAGCACCCTGGGAAGAAAGTCAAATGTTGTTTTGGAACACTTTGTTCCGAAACAACATGTCCGCACAGGGTTGTTTCGGAAAAAAAAAGTGGTTTAAGCCATTTTGGAAGAACAGCTGCCATTTTGAAACAAGCAGTTTGCTTGTTTCGAAATGGCTGTGCGTTGTGTGTCCTTGGCATTTCTTGTTTCGAAACAACCTCGTTGTTTCAAAATAAGAATGCTGTGTGAACACACCCAAGAAAAAATTCTTCGTATTAACTCAGAACGCACCCCATCAAGAATCCCATCATAGGCTGTTGGCATATCTACCACATGTAGTCAAAGATCAGTCAAATGCCAAACTAGTCCATCCCGTTGTACTCTCCCCTCCACAAACTTATCAAGCTCAGTTTTGAAACCAGCTAGGCTTTTGCCTCTGCAGCTCGCCTTGGAAGGCTATTGCAGAACTTCACTCCTCGGATGGTTGGAAACCTGATTCTAATTTCAAGTCTAAACTTCCTGCTGGCAAGTTTATATACATTTGTTCTTATGTCCACATTGGTGCTGATCTTAAATAATTCGTCTCCCTCCCTGGTATTTAAAGCTCTGATGTTTTTATGTGGAGTAATCCTATCTCCCCTCAGCCTTTTTTGGGTTAGGCTAAACAAGCTTCTGTTGGCTTTAGAGATGACCTATTATGACTTGATGCACTTGAAGTGACCAACAGTGTGCTTTTGATAAAAAGTTAACATCCTATTTTTAGAAAAAGCCCTTGGTATTGAAGCAGAGGAAGAGATTAATTGAAATAACAGATACTAAAACCAAAAGGTGGCCAAAGAGTGTTTTTTATGAGGTGCCAACAGAACATGTATTTCAATTTACAGTTCTACAAGTTTATCTATTTTTATCTGAGAAATGAGGAGGGATTTAGAGTGACTTCAAAGAGGAAAAATGCCAGCGTAGTAGCTGTGTACAACTTGTCTCACCTAGATAAAGGGATTTTCATTATTATATTCTTGGAAATCCTGAAAAGTCAAATGGCCCAGTAGATGCTGTTTATCCATAAGGTGCCTTTGCTTGGGACTGGATGGATTTTAGGAAAGAAGAAATGTAGTATATGGTATGAAGGGGTTAGTTACCTCTTCCGTCACGTTTCCCTCCTGATTTCCCTATTCCTTACAATGGAGATGATCAATCCTAGAGTAAGAATTGTCATTTTCTCTACTTGAAAAAAGTAATATTGTGAACACGATTTAAGTAATAGTATCACTCTACTTTAGGTAATTTGCTACAAATAAACCCTTAAAAATGTTCTAATTTATATTGGTATGTGTGAATCATATCTCCCTGAAAAAATATCTGCCTCTGAGTTGGAAGGTAGCAGGATTTAACAGCACCTTGCAGTCTTAAACATGACATTTCATTTATCTTGGTGCGCTCACAGAGTAAGCCAGGTTTTTCCTACCATGCTGTTCTTAACATGCTCTATAGTGCTGCAGTGCTTAGCCACAGGGGAGTGAAAGGCTGATTGCAATATCTTACTTGTGGCTTAGTGTGACCTCATTGCTGGGGCTGGCACTTGGCACTGTGCAGACAAGGCTGGATTGACTTTTCTTCTTGGCCCCTTGGTTCTCTTTGGTAATCATCCTACAATGATAATTTTCAGGCTCCATGTTCAGACTGAGCTTGCGCTACTCAGTAGCAGGCACCCTACACCAGCCCTTCTGAAATAGCCCTTCACTTTCTGCAAAATTTAAACTTTTCTTTTGTTAAGAAATGGATGTCCTATGGTTCTAATGTGTGTACCACTAACTGTGACCCAATGCTGTTTTGTTTTCAGGAGTGTACAGAGACTGAAACAATACCTCTGAGTTGCAGCTATCTGCCCTCATCTCAATAGATATTCACTCTGAAGCCTGATGATTACAGCATTTGAATTTTGGTAACTGACTTCTGGCAATGTATTCCACAGGGGACGTAAGTTATATACTATAGGGCTCTTGATTTACAAATTTTAGCTCTAAGTGATAAACTAATTTGGAGATGTTTCCTGTATGCTGTTTTGCTACACAGTTCAATGAACTTATGGAAGCCAAACTTTCCCCTGCCTGTGGACATGGACTTTCTTGGACCAGTCATGGAGGAGATAGTTTTCTCCTTTCACACCAACTCTGCAAAGTCAGTGACAGTAAAGCAGTTGGCCTTCTCTTGGCACCTGCACATAGGTGATAAGCTTCAAGGGCATGTGATCAGCTCAGCTGGTGACCCAATATTACATTACAGTGATCGATCTGACATACCAAACTTAAGTGTTCAAATCTGAGTCTGTGGAAGCAGATTTGACTGGTTTGAGGAGGACTGTCTTTTTGTCTAAACCAATGGTTCTCAACTGCTGTGTCGGACACATTACTGTGTCACCACATAGTGGGAAGCGTGTCGTGGAGATCCAGGGAGATGGCTGGATTTGGCCTGCAGGGAGTGGGCTAGTGTGTCTGTAGAGTTGCAATATGCTGCCAGGTGTGTTGCAACCCACAAAAGGTTGAGAACCACTGATCTGACCAATTCCTGCAGCCCTAATGCTAATGCTGGCAAGATGTAGCCAGTGAGACATCAGTCACATAAGATGAAACTTCAGGGACTGTCATCCCTGAAAAGTCATAAGATGGCAGCATTATGAGAATAATGTATTCCTCAAACACACAAAGACAGTACTGCTCAGCTCAGCCATGCATGTCACTTTCTTCTGCTCTGCTTGGTCCTGACTTCTTTCTTATGCTGGAATGTCCAGAAGATAGATGTGTTTATTTGGAAATGGATATATGCTACCACAGTCCAATTGAGAAGATGAACAACAGAGCCTGACTGAGCTGGAATTGAATTTGCTCAGCACTAATTGCTTCAGTCTTCCTTCCTGGGTTGAACTGTGTGTCAATGCTTATCAATGTTCCTGGCCTTATTAATAGAAAGGCAGGCTGGGGTCAGTTAGTGGGAAGACAATTCTTTTGATCAATAGTAGCTGAAAGAAAACCAAGAGTACAGACTGGATGCAGCCCACTATAGTGCAGTCTCAAGCATCCTTCTCAATGGATATCTATCTTTCTCCTTTTGAAGTGGGAATATCCAAATTCCCTTTTGTTTATTTTTCTTTTCTCTCCTGCTGCTTTTAGCTATATCTTTTTGGTGCTCTTGACTTGCCCTAAACATCTCTGAGGATTTTAATTCCCCTATAACCTGTTTGCAAAGGATCATTAATTACCATGCATATGGCATAGTGTTACATGTGTTAGCCATACTCAGAACTGGACACTAAGTTATCCCTGTATGGCTACTGCTGGGAAGCTTAGTTTAGATTCCATGTAAAAGCAGCTCTGTGTGAAGTCATTGTGTAATGTTGTGGGGCAGGGGCTGACAGTCTCTTCCTCATTAATGATTCAGGGATTTCTCATCAGTATTACTTGTAGCAAAGGCAGAACAACATGTGGATTATTATTGTTTATTATGATTCTCAAAAGGTTAACAAGGTATGCAAAAAGATGACTACGTCTGTTCTAGGAAGGATGACACTTTGTAACAAGAGACATTTTTGTTGTAGAGATGGCAAACAGCACCCAACATATATTTAATAAATAAATTATTATTGTTGGGACAGAGGACTTTAGTAGACTGTTCTCTGAATATTCCTCTGTTTGATCACATGCGAAAAAAATTCACAGCAAATAGGTAACAGGTGCAGTATGAGCTGCCTGGCTGTTTACAAAGTAAATACACTAAGCAAATTCAGTAATCTAATGATGGAAGATTTTAACCTATGTCTGCAGGCTGCAAATCCTATGCAGTCTTTATTGAAATCTGCTTTTGATAAGCAGTATAACAGCAATATATTCTTCTTTGCTTTCCCACTAAGGGCTTGTCTTTAGTGGCTAGCACACCTGCTTTATATGCAGCAGGTCCTGCATTCAAATCCCAGGGGGTTGGACTAGGTGATCTGATGAGGTCCCTTCCAACCCTATGATTCTATTCTATTCTATTCTACTTGACTGTGATGAATTCACACTGTCAGATTGAGTAAGACCACCCAAGCAAAAAGCATACTGCTGAATTGGAGGGAAAGGGTTTCCCTCTGACTCAGCCTACTGAAGGCACTGTAGTTCTGGTAAGTAGAAGGTAGGCAATCAGAGAGGGATAATGAAAGGAATTTTAAGTACTTTACATATCTCCCTTTCATTGCCACCAAAATGGTGTTGCAGCTTAATCACCTGTTTTGTCTATTATAGTTGGCAGTGAACTTCACAGGTAACTAGAGGTAGTTGTCAAGAAAAAAGGGAAAAAATACTTTGCAAATTTCTCCCCCTGAAATTTGAAATTTTAACCAGTTATCTGAAGCTGGTTGAAAATCAGGGGGAAAATTCTCAAATTGTCAGGTTTTTTTTCAAATAAAAATTTGATCAAAATTTTGACTGCAACATTTCAGGCAACATTCTGATGACAACATTCTCTGAGAAATTGATACCCAGAAGTAGCTGGGGAGAGGCTACAGTACATTAAGAACTGCACACAAGTTTCAAAACGAACCCCACATGGATCCCAGGGAAATTGTGCAAGATTCTTTTTCATTTTTTAGTTGTGATACGTTAGCCAATATAAAAGCATTCAATTCCCATACCCTAGGGCACAAGGTGACAGCTTTGCTAGCCAGGGAGCAAGTTTCAGTTGCATAACATATTAGATTCATTAAGAGGTGGCATTGTTTGTTTTACTTTCTCCTTATTATTGCCCTTTAACTCTGGAATTGGCTCCTGATAACTGCAGAACACTAGAATTAAAGGATTAATGGTTCTGTCCAATTTAATTCCTAAATAATGAACTATACAAATGGTGGGTTACTTACCAGTAACTGTCCTCCTTTGAGATGGGCTGCTCAGATTCATTCAGTAATAAGTGTATCTGTGCCACAGTGCACAATTGGTTGGAAACCTTTTTGCCCTAGCCTGTCAGGAAGGGGCTGGTGGCCAATGCCCCCTTGCCACCCCACGGCTATATATGTGGCCACTGCCCAGCCTCGCTCAGTTCCTAAAAGTCACCAATGCAGGGACAGTGGGAGGGTTGTGAATGAATCTGAGCAGCCCATCTCAAAGAAGGACATTTACTAGTAAGTAACCCACTATTCTTCTTCGAGCGCTGCTCGGATACATTCTGTAATAGGTGACTGCTAGCTGAGCTGATGGATGGTGGGCAAAGTTGGTTCTTTCCCACCTTCAGCACTGCCACTCCCCACAAAGGCCAGTGACCGAGGTAACAAGGGTCCAAAGAAGTACCTGGAGAATCGGTATAAGGACTGTGGCCCAGGCAAGGGAGCATGTGAGATAGAATGGTCTGACCTAAGAGGAGAAGATGAGAGGCCTACGTCACTTGAGCACTCCCTGACGTGCAGACGAGAGGAGCGGTGATGTCCTAACGTCACCTTATTATAAGGTGTCAAAACAAAGACGCAGTTACCAAATCATGATCAGGGAGGCGTCTTCAAATGTGGACCTCGGCAGTTGGTGGCAAGCATCTGCCAAGGTGAATGAGCCAGAGACGCCCTCTGGTCTTAAGTCTCTAATAAGTTCCTTAGCTGGTGATGAGGAATTAATGTGATGCTGGAGAAAACTCAGCCTACTAGTGGCGAATACCTGAAGCCAGAAGAAGCAAGGGGAAAAGAAAGAGAGAGAGAGAATAGGACCTTTGCTGGTCCGCCAAGGCAAGTCACAAGGAGGCGTTAGATGATAGATGACCACTTATTAAGACACCACACCACGGCAGCTGACCTGGATTGGCATGTGAAACCAAGGGTACCTTTTTAGAGGTAGGCATAGTTCGCCACAGGTGCAGAGGCAAGGGACTCAGGACCATAAAATTAAAGCACCACAGTGTAAAACAGGGCCTGGAACATGGGGTCCATGGGCTTCATGTGGCCCCTAAAGCTATTTCCTGTGGTCCATGACTACACGATCGTTACTGGTATTTGCAATATCACTGTATGCAAAGGGTTCAGTGGTGTGGCCCTCGTGTCAGCACACCAGCCTCATGGTGAGCTGAGTCTGAGCCCCCTAGTAAGAGGTTGAATCTCCACCCCAGAGAGGGAGGAGAAAGGAGACCTTAAGGGTCTAGGTACAAGGGACAAAAGAGAAGGTTAGCTCCATTATTCAAAGATGGAGTGAGGGTATGTCACCATGATAGGGTGCACCCTTGCCCCCCTCTTCTCTTTCTCCCTTTTTTTTTTTTTTTTTTTTTTTTTTTTTTTTTACTGTGGCATGGCCACTAGGGAGGGAAGTAGGAAAGATGACTATTGGTGAAGGTCATAACCCCCTGATGTGGACGGTGTATGTGAGCCAACATGACGTGACTCTGTGTGGCTGATTGTGATAATGAATCTCTAGCCCTGGGAGAAGATTCTTGAAATGTGGTAGAGTCTAGTGGAATACTGGTTATCCCTTCCATTAGGTACCCAGGGTGCAAAGGACAGCAGCCGGGGTAACCACAGCACACTAAGCACCTTAAGGACGGGGGTACCATTAAACAATGCCATAAAAAATAAGCAAACCCTGGAAAGAGGGGAAAACCACTTAACCTGGACAAGGATAAATGCCTTACAAATGACTTACAGATGTCCAGCAAAATAACAAACGGGCAGGATAGGCCGGTATTAGACCAGGGGATGCCCTGGGCCACAAGATGGCCTCTGAGTAAGATAGGAACAGGTCAAACCTGAAATTAGATGGGGATTCATCCCGTGTTGGGAAAGAGGGTCACTTAAAGGACTACCCCAGCCCATTTATGAGGACTCTGATAGACTCCTGGCATCACCAAATCTGCTTTGTCAGTGGGCGGAACAGGGCTGGCTTGTTGGTGCATTTCCTCACCTATAGAAAGCCCCTCTGAAGGCCCTTGGGTGACTTCCTTCAATTCCCCAATGTCCTTCTGGGGACTAGGAAAACAGAGTCAGTGGCTGTGATTGCTCTGGGTTATCCCCATCCAGTCTAGCAGTACGTAACCCATGCCCCATCCAGCAGTTCGGGTATGTGTAGTTGGCAAAGCAAGGGAGACCTAGTTCCCACAAAGGGGTTAAGAATTTCTCTTCCAAGTGGAGAGAAAGAGGAAGAGAAGCCCTCAAACCATGCTAGCCCCAGTCTGATGAGAGAGGGAGAGGTATAACTGCTCAGAGGGTTGACAACCCATGAGGCCTCTAATCAGAGGATAAGAGGCATGTGCACCTGGGAAATTACCCATTAAATGAAGATAAGCTACTGGCTTGTCAATCCCTCAATTCAAATCCCAAGGCCAGACATAGCCACGTTGATGGGGCCTAATGGACCCGAGGTGGACGACTTAGACTGGTCTGAGAAGAAGGAGAGGGGAAGGGAGGGCACTGGACCCGCCCCAACAATAGGTTGATCAGTAGGGGTTGTGTTGTTTCCCTTATTGCCTACTCTTATTTATCCAAAACAAGTGGTGATTGCCCAAGGCATGAGAAAATGAGTGCCCGGCACCTAGGAATTGCGAGCTGTATAGGGGGGTGTAGTACCTCCAGACAAGAAAGGAAACAACCTTCATGTGAATAGCATGAAGGGAACCACCCTGAGAAAACTCCACATAACCTTTGGAAAGGGAATCACCTTCCCAGGAAAGGGGGATGGAGTTTTAGAAACCATTGGGAGATGGATCCCATCTGGTCATTTGGGTGTGTGGGGTGCAGGGAATCCAGGCTTACAACCCTCGTGAATATAACCTGACTGTGCATTCTCTTAGGGGGCAGGAGAGAGAGAGAGAGAGAACAAGGGAATGGCTCCTCCAGCCCTAACCTTAGAGAACTTAACTGTGGAGAGGTGGGAGGGGGGCGCGTCCCCACCCACAGGGGTCCTTACAGATCCTGATGGAAGCACTGGATGATTCTAGAGGGAAGAAGGTAGTACCCTGCATTGGGATCTTATTTCAGGGTCACCCCACCCCACAGGGTGGGTGTTTTCCTCCTAATACTTTCAACGGGCCAGATAGTGCTGTCCCAAAATGGGGAGTAGTTGGCAATCCCCAGAGGCCCATCAATTAAGAGGAAAATAGGTTTAGAATGCCCATATGCCCAGTGGAGCAGCTTTTGGAAGGTGTAAGGAAAGGCATTGGGCAGCCCTAAAGAACAAGGGGGTCAAAAAAGGGGCTGCAAAGGCAGCAGGCCCAAGTACTTTACCTCCCCCTGGGGTCCTGGGCACTACAGAGCACGGCATCCCTCTCAGCCACAAAGAGAGAATCACTTTCGAAAGGCAGGTGGAGTATAATTGGATGGGAGGCAGAAGGCACCCTCACCTCTCTGAGCCAGGCTGCCCACAGAAGGGTCATGGCAGAGGCCATGGTATGGGAAGCTGTGTCTACAGCATCCCAAGCTGATAACAGAAGATCTTGGGACACTCTTTTGCCCTCCACTAGGAAGGCATCATAGTCTTCCCTATTCTCCTGCAGGAGTAGGTGTCTAAATTTATTCATGGACTCCCACATGTCCATCATACAGCTAGCTACCAGGGCCTGGTTATTGACTACCTGTAGGTGGAAGCCGGAGGAAGAATAAACCTTCCACCTGAGGAGATCTAATGGCCTCACATCCATAGATGCCAGGAGGGGGGTCATGGGAGACCTGGCCTTGGCCTAGTGCTGCTTCCGCCACCCTTTGAGACGGTGCTGGGTGGTGGATAAGAAGTGAGACTATGTCTCTGGGACCAGATATTTAAGGCCCACTGTGTTGGATACTGGGGGAATGAAGCCAGGGGCTTTCCTGTAAGACGTGGCAAGGTCCCATACGCTGGGGCGAAGGCAAATTGTAATAGGCGCAGCAGAAGTAAACGCCATTCTGAATAAAATGTCAGTGGGTTCCGTAAGGGACTGAACCTCCAACCCCTCATGAGCAGAAACATGGCAAAGGTCAAAGTGCATCATGAGATCCCCAGCGTAGGAACGAGGCATAAGGTTCAAGGCCCTATCTGGTGCCAGAGGAACTGGTGCCGAGCTGGGTGAAGCGGCACCATGGGAACCCGTCGGAGTTTCTTGGGGGGACCATTCGTGAGGCCAGTACCTATAAGGGGACGGTGCCGAAGGCCATTGGTGTAGCCGTTTACTCTCCCTCGAGACACCCTCCTCCAGACTCGGAGACTGGGAGGCCTCTCAGGACCACGACTGCAGTGCCAGCGAAGGCAAAGCAATACGGTGCCAGGGAGAGGACTCAGTGGTACAGGGGCCCTCTTGTATGGCAGGTTCCGATGTCAGGGAACTCAGCACTGAGATTGGAGTCAGTGTCCGGTGTCACTTCCAGAGCAACCAGGTTCCTGAAGCGAGGGCCGGTTTGCTCCTCTTCTTGGGGGGTACCGGGGTGGGAGACATTGGCAGAAGGAGGAGTGTCTTTGCTGCCTCAAAGGCCTCTGAGGTGGCAGGGACTGGCACCAACTCCTGCTGGTGTTGCGGCAACCCCTGCGTGGGGGACCAAGATCGGTGCCGACGCTTCAGTACTGACACTGGTACCAAGCTCGTCTTCTTACACTCTCTGGGAGAGCTGTGCCGGGAAGGCTTTGGTGCCAAACTAGCACGTAGTGCTGAACGATGCCCTGAAGCTTTGGGGGGAGGCTGCCACACTTGTCCGGAGGCCAGCACACGCACCTTTGCTTTCTGTCTTTAATTGTCCGAGGTTTAAAGGACTGACAGATAGAGCAAGTGGTGACTAAGTGGGCTTCGCCCAGGCACCGGAGGCACTTCTCATGGGGGTTGTCCCACAGGAAGGCCTTGCCGCAGGCTGCCCAAGGTTTAAACCCAGCATGGTGGGCAGCTAGTAGGAGCGAGTTCCTGCTCCGAGACTTCACACTTGAAAGGAGAAGTGCTCTTCTGTGGAACAACGTCCATGAAAAGGTGTTCCCAGTTGAGCTGGTCGCTCATATAAGGCAGAGACAGGCTGCTTGTGAGATCGCAAGGAGCAGACTGTTCCAAGAACCATCCCTGAGAGTGGAAAAAATGGAACTGAGGCGGGGCCAGGCGGTGGCCACATATATAGCCACGGGGTGGCAAGGGGATGGTGGCTGCCAGCCCTTTCCTGACAGGATAGGGCAAAAAGGTTTCCGACCAATCATGCACTGTGGCAAGGATACCCCTATTATTGAATGTATTCAAGCAGTGCTCGAAGAAGAACCTCAGCTTTTAAACTCTCTCCCCAGACCTGTCTGTTCCTACAGTTCCTTCCCTTTTCATCTGTCCCCAATTGCCTTTTGTTTGGGTGGAGTAGGAGCCACACCTCAACTGAGTCAGCAGTAATTAATTTGCAGCTTTTCTCGAATTCCACCACCTGCTACGTCAATGAATCTTGCCATCTCCCTGGAACAACACACCCCTCTCCAGAGGGCAAACAAAAAGATTCAGGGCACGGACCTGGAGCCCTAAGTTAGCCTGGCGCTTCTGCACTCGGCCCAGCACTGCCTCCCTGTGTGACCAGGAGACGTGCCTGGCCCAGTATACGATCCCCTGCCCCCATGCCTGGCTCCTGACCCCCCTCTACTCCTCAGGCCCAGCCCAGCTCCCAAGGCCCCCACTCCCCACCCAACACTTATCTTTCCTGGAGCTCAAGGGCCAGAGGGAACTGCCAGACACCAAGCTGCTCTGGCGTTTATATTTATCACCATGCTCTGTTCTGGACCATTTGCCTGAGAGCACAGCAGGGCAGGGGATTTAAAAAGGCCTCATCAGGCCCCCCCCCCCCCCCCTCAGAGGTGCAACTCAGGATACTGCCCAATAGATTCAGGGTCCATGCCCCATATTTCTCTGATGCTCCATTTTTCAGTACTACCCTCATCATTTATACTGATTCAAAGGGGATGTAAAATCCTATCATTCTGCCTGGATAGAATTTTAGCCCGCTTTGAACTGGTATGAATAACTGTGCTGGCAGGGTGACTGAGAATAGGGTACACCATTATTAAGAAGAATTAAAAGGAAACCAACACACAGCTATAGAGGCTGGAAGATGGAATATCAATAACAGAAAACATTGCATAGAATGATTCGGCATTGCACTGTCGAATGACCGCAGCACATTACTATTCTTACGTTTTTGTACAGCAATGTTTGCCTCTCAGGGATGGTTCTGCTGATAACTAGTGAATGTACGTTCTGCACTTTGAACATGAAAAGTGTTATGTAAATTCTAAGTAACAGTTGTTCATCAAGCCATCAAACTCACTTTGTTGAAATTGGTCCTAAAAATTCCTCTTTGCCTTTTAGCCTGTGAGAAGTTAGGGGGAGGAAGAACAATATAACAAAACAAAACAAAAAAATAACCTGGAAACTTCCAGGTACATACATGACTTTATAATTGTCATCTGTGTTTTATCCTCATTTTGCAGTTCTGTTTCTTTGAAGCTTATGTGGGTCATGTTAAATATAGATTATTAATCTGTTTAGAAGAACAACTGATGTGGTTTTCATTTGGTTATTTTTGACTTGTCAAATACTTAGTACAGTTTTAAGCTTTCAGAAAAAAATATAGAATATGTTTATTAGCTTATTCTGGAGCTAAAGTATCCTTGGATTACATAGGATAGGTCACAGCGTTGTCTCTGCTGTGTTTTGATAAGAAATACTGTAGAAGTTTTCTGAACTAATAGTGGAAACTGAGATTTTTCCCAGCCTTTGCTTTCAGAAAATCTTTGGCTAAATTTTGTTTTTCTTTTTCTCCTTACTCTCTTGCATCTTTTATTTTACCCCCACTGAAAGAAAAGCCAGTGTATACATTTAATGTAGTTAGCAATGTACCCTTTATATATATTCTCTCAAGCTTCTCTTTTGTGGGGACCAAAATTTATGTCTTCATCCCTCTTTCCCTCACAATCACCTATGCAG
Source organism: Podocnemis expansa (assembly GCA_007922195.1). NCBI lineage: Eukaryota > Metazoa > Chordata > Testudines > Podocnemididae > Podocnemis > Podocnemis expansa. Next base: position 49,633 of record ML682017.1, on the reverse strand, counting down.
ACAATCTCTGGTCATTGCAGCTATTTCAAAATATGCTAGTCAAGGTATAATATAAGCACCTCTCATGATTTAATTAAGGTCAAATCTCCTGCCTTCAGTGTTGAGCCAATGGTGTTACAGGCTTGGTTTGAATACACCTACACACCCCATCCACTAATTACTTTTACAAATGGACCTTCCTAGTCTTTTCTGAAGCAATCTCAGTAATTAGTTCATCCCAATCTATCCATCTTGCTTCCAAATTCTCTGTAGATCACATAAACTTTCCTGCCATGTGGATGTTCTCAGAGAAGATTAGATAAGATTTAGCTTGCTTGAACTCTTTCATTAGCAAGCCTTGGGGAGCAGGGTATATGAACCCCACACTAGGACTAAAGGGACCAAGGAGAATTCTGGGTCCAGGCATCCGTGCCCAGCTGCACATCCAGAGCATGTTCTAGCTGGAGGTGGAGCTCAAAAGAGAGCCAGACAGCTCTGAAGGAGTCTGATAAGGAGGAAGAAGGACTTGCCCTGAGAGCACCTGAGGAAAGACAAGGCAGAAACCTTCAACAAGGCTATGTCTACATTACAAGAGTTAGTTTTAATTCACAAAGTCAAGCTAACAAGTTTAACCTTAATTCAAACTAAACCCAACCTTACTAAGTTGAATTAACAAAGCACACTAATTCTACGTAAACGTTAAGTTGAACTAGTGCAGTTTGTTAATTTGAACTAGCTGCCCTAATTCTAATTTATTTTGTTTGAATTAAGGCTTAATCCTGGTCTACACTGCATTTCAGTTGAACTAAGAATCGAACTAAGCACTTAATTTGAACTAAATGCAGGTGTTACTAATTCAAACTAAGCTTTCGGTTGTTTGAATTAAGGAATTCCTTAATTTGAACTAGTGAAAGTCTATTGGGGCTGGGGACTAAGTTCAAATTAAGGTTCCTTAATTTGAACTAACTTTCCGGTGTAGATGCACCCCCAGGGAGGAAGGGCCTACTGAGCCCTGGGGACTGAAGGTTCAGTTTGAATCATTTCTCTTTGAATGATATGACAAACTGTAACACTCTGATAAGAGAGCAAATAGTAAGAAGTGGCCCAGGGAGGCAGCCTTAAGTTTTCCTGGGTACTGTATATTTGGTAACCCTTACAGGGACGAAGTCTGGAGCCAAGTGAAATGTGAGGGCACAGGCTCCACTCCCAACTCCCCCAGTTCATCAAGAAGGGCATGTAAACCATGATCTACCCCTGGATAGAAGGAAGAGATGGGAAAGGAAGGAAAAGGATTAATACCTTTTGCAACTCCTAGATGGACTTCGACGCTTATGGTCAACAGGCTAACCCTATATCTCTTTAGAAACCACATCATACTGAAGGGAAGTAGGACCAGGTGATATCCTGATGGAGGGTTAAGTCAACCCCCTCACGAGAAGACAGCTACCAGCTAGTCACCAGCAAACCCTGCCCACCACACCCAGCTACAGGTAGACAGCAAAAAATATCCTATGCTATTTCTATGTTAGGAAACCTTGCTTCTAAAGAAGTTCTGTGAATGATGCTAAGGAGATCAATGGGTAGCCTTCATTTTTAAGTCATTCTTAAAGCTTCACTTGCAAAAACTGCTGAAGAGCTCAATCTCATTCTCAGAGCTTTCCATTTAAATCCTCAGAGTAGTTGCTTGCCAAGTTTCCAGAATACCTCATTAGGCCTTCGCTGTTGAGACTTTCAGTTTCTCACCTGTCAAAAAAGCAAACTTTTCTCCAAATCCATCATACTTATGAATCCTATCATCTCTTTTGGTTAATAGCATGTCTAAGATAGGTTTCAAAACCTGTGATTTGAAAATTATTCTCGGATCTGGTGCGTTCTGCAAATTCACCTGGCATTGCTTTCTCCTTTCAAGATTGCTTCTCCTGTAGCCTGATTTTTTAGATTTGGATTGAGAAATTGGAATTTGGATTATGGATTGGGATTGTCAATAAATCTTGCTAGAGAATCTGGGTTTGAGTTCAAATGTGACCACAGAAAATATTATAAAATGTAAACTGGGAACCCCCAAGGAAAGGCTAAGAGTAGTTGTCACAGAGATACTTTATAAAATCCGTTATTGCTAAAAGCATAGAGCACAGAATTGAGAAAAGGCTAGAAGATGAATATACCATGTAATAATTACCTCATGCACACAGATTGCATTTAGGAAGACTTATGCTGTTTATAATTTGATAGATTATGTTTCTTATTAAAATTTATAGTTGCTGTCCTTGCGCTCCACAGCCAAGAAGGATGCCTAATGCCTTAGAGAGACACAAAGAGTGCAGAGTCTAGCAACCATAACCGATACATTTAAACTTAATAAAACAAAAAAGACTAGATAGGTAAGAAAGAGCAAGAGGGGTCTGTGGTGTTCTTTCTTGAGAAAGGCAGAGCTGGAAACTGAGGATTGGAAGCTTCTTTCCCTTGCTCTACAAATGCTAAGGTCCTAAATGCCCCCCCCCCCAACAACAGAGGCTGTATTTTTTATACACTTCTAAAAACAGGTTAGGTTAGATCCTCCCTGGCCATAAAAATATGGGTCCATGCACCAGAAGTTGTTGGGGTACGTTTCTATCACTAGTGAAGGGATTTTTTAATACAATTGATGCATATAATCACCCTTCAGAATGTTCCATTATTTTGTGGGTTCCATGTTTATGTTCCATTATTTTGTGGGCTTTGCTAAATGTCAGAGGTCCCACCTTGAGTTGTTATTTAAGTTGTTATTCACCTGCTGACCTATGTGTCATGGTCCAAAATAACTTATCTGGGGTGTTCAACCAGAGATTATTGAATAAACTACCCTGTCTGAAAGTTTCAACCTAAAAACAACTCATAACTATATCCTTTTGCAAACCTCCCACATACAGGCTACTTATAATTTCTTATACAGGCCTGTAGGTACTTTGCATTTCAGCTATCAATATAAAAGTAATGCTAACTTATCAATTTATGCTAAGTATATTACTGTACAACCAGAATTTCTTAAACTTATCAAGATATACATGTATGAAATGAGATCTATGCATGCAAGAAAACATAAGTAAAGGCAAGAGCTACACTTCCTGAGTGGGTATTCCTAATGGATTTGTCTATACCTACAAGTTATTTTGAATTAAGGAGGCTTACTGTATACACTCAGGTATAAGCCGATCTGGGCATAAGCCGACCCCCCCCCCCCTTCTGAGCCCAAAAAGAAGCTAAAATTGGTGACCCGGGTACAAACTGAGATCCCCTTTTGGCCTTGGCCCCTACCCCCCCCCCACTGCTGCTGACTTCCTCTGGAGTTTCTGACAGCTTCCCTACCCCCAAAATCTCTGCTGCTGCTTCTGCTTTTCCCTTGCCCCTCCCCTGCTGTCCATTCCTCACTCCTGCCCTTCTGCTCTGCCCTTTCCTCTCTGCCATCACCCCTGCTGCCCCCCTGCTCTGCCCTTTCCTC